>JARWIR010000055.1:1200000-1667500 GCA_029959085.1 Nemophila menziesii | reverse complement strand
CTTTGGTATCTAGTTTAATATTCCTTTTTTCTAATACCCTAAGCCACTCGATAGCCTTAAGTGTGTAACCCTGCTTTACATAGCCTATTTATTACGACCCCAAAAGCAACTTCATCATGCTCACAAAGTTTCTCAGTTGATAATTTATCAAACAACTTACATGCCTCTTCTCCTCTATGTTCAAGAAAGAGTCCCTTTACCAAGGTGGTATACGTAACAATATCAGAAACATAACCGCTTTTAATGAGACATCCTAACATCGCAAAACCCATATCAGGTATTGCATAAATATTTGCATTCTCTAAATTTCTAATCCATCACCAATTTAATTTTCATCTTCCTAACCCTTTCAATCCTAATTATTGAATGAGTTCTACTCAAACCATACCTTTTCATCATCTTCTTTTTGAATTTTATGGTTTTTATCCGGTCTTGGATGAACCATGAGTGATTCATGGCAGTGGTGGTTGTGATTAGGAAAGATGGGCCTTCCAAGGTAGTGGTTCTGTCCGGAGGAATGACATTTGATTTGGAATGTGGGTGGCTGCATATGTTCTCGTTCTTATTATATATACATGTAAATAAAAAATAAAATAAAAGAAGATATTGACTAAAGAGGTTAACAAAGTAATTATATAATATTAATTTGATTTGAATGAAAAACTTGATGATCTATTTAAAAAAAAATACTCACATGTCAAGTTTTAGGTATATATACCATTCTAATTATGATTGCTCATTATCTTATAAATATATATTTCATAAAATATTTTGATATTTTAAATATATATTAATATAATATAATTTTAATATTTTAATAAAAATTTTATGATAAATTATCTTAAAATTTTAAAATTTTAAGTAAACATATTTTTGGAATAGTATTTTAACTAAGTGAAAATAATTTTTAGGACAAAATAACAAAAGAATTCGAAAGAAACAAAAACAGAGTAGCAATAGTGCATGAGATGCGTGATGTATCAATGGTGTGTCTTCTGACAATATTCTCTGTCGGACTCCTTTTCCTATGCTGCCTAGCTATGCTCACTTCTCTTTCTTCATAGAGTTTCGTGCTTATCTCATTTCATCCCATCATTAATGCCCTTTTCAAACAAATGAAAAAGATTAATTTCCCCTAAAACAAAACATTAGTCCCTCATTCATATAAAGTTATCGAAATCTGCAAAAATCAAAATTAGAAAGTTGTCATTTATGGCTTGTCATTTACTACTACTCTAACATAGTGAGTAGTAATAGCTAAATGTTTGACTAAAAAAAGTATCTGCCCAAGGCAAAAAGTGTTACTCATTTTCAAGATTCCCTTTTCTTTCTCTGTAAATGGCTTCATCTTAGTGATTTAATGGCTTTTTGGGTCTATGCTCAACATCCTTTTGTAAGTATTCTTTAATATTTGCTCTTGTAATTAAATAAAAATGCTGCATTTGCTTTTGGGTAGATTTAAGTTGATCTTTTTTCCTTTTCTTTTAAGGGTTACAAATTTTTAATGCTTCATTTCTGACCCTACACTGAAATTTAACGCCATTGTTGAAGATCGGTGTTTATCGCTTGAGTTGTGCTATACTGCTTTTGCAGCTTTTCTAGTGAGTAAGCAAAGGTGGTGGGCAAGGGTTGTTTTAATGAATTTTTCTTAGTGAGTGCTAAAATATATAAGTGTCAATGGGGTTCAGGGTATTGGCAAACAAAGAGAAGAATTTAGGGGTAATTTCTATAAACAATGTTCTAAAATCAAAAAGGAAAAAGAACAATCTAAGGGCTAAATATATCCCTTTTCTCAGAAAAATTTAGAGGCAAAATTTGCACAGTATCCCCAGACTGCCCCTTTAGATCTGCCCCTGATTGTGTGATTGTTTAGGTGATAACTAGTTGTTTTTCTATTTTGACCCGTCAAATTTTCACCATTTTCTACAATTTGTAGGTTTAAGCTGACTAGCCATTCCAGGAAGATTTGAGGTTCTGTAAAAAGGCTTAGGTAAATTAATTTTATGTGCTTACTGTGATTTGTCTCTCAAGAAGAAGAAGAAAAAAGAAACACCATTTGGAGAAATTTATGATGAATTTCTTCAAAGTAAACAAGTTTAAAAAAGCTCACAAACCAAAACTCGAAATTGATTCAGAGGACAAACCAATTCCTTTACCAGAAGAGCCAATCAATGAGAATGGTGATGTCTTGGGTAAATCAGTAAATATCGATAATCTAAATGTAGTAGATAACTCAAGTGCTGATACTGAAGATGATGATGATGATTTTATCACCAATGAGGTTAAGAGAAGGTTAAAAGAACTAAGGAAGAATAGTTTTATGGTGTTAATACCTGAAGAAGAACCGTGTAATGAAGATGAGGAAGGTGGTGAAGAAGAAGAGGAGGAGTTTGAGGTGGGGTCCACTGAGTGGCGAGATGTAGAAGCAGAAGGGAGACAATATTGGTCGGGTTTTGATGCTATTTATGAAAGATATTGTGAGAGAATGTTATTCTATGATCGCTCGATCCCTCAACTATTAAATGAACTAGGTAATACTTTTCTTAGATCTTATATTGTTACATTGTTAATTAAATCTTTAACTGCTTAGCTGATATTAAGGTTTTACGGATGTACCAGGTTGTCAGGTTTCTACAACGGCGTCACTTTCTCTCACTTCCTCAGCTCCGTCACCAAAATCTTTATCAAAGAAGGTGCTGATGTCACCGTTTCGACATCTTAGTTTCAAAAAACCTGAAGAAGAAACTGAAAAGTTACGGGAACTGGGTAATGATCCATATCAAGATCTAGAAGCATCTTATGTGGCTCAGATTTGCTTAACATGGGAAGCACTTCATTGTCAATACACACAGCTTAGCCATAAAATCTCGCATCAACCAGAAAATCAAACTGCGTACAATCAAAGCGCTCAGGAGTTTCAACAATTCCATGTTTTGTTACAGAGGTTTACCGAAAACGAGCCTTATCAGGAGGGTTCTAGGCCTGAAGTTTATGCTCGAACAAGAAATTCGCTATGTAAATTGCTTCAGGTTCCGAAGATTCAAGGTATTTGATAATTCTTCTTTTTTAGTTTCGTTCTTTAGTTGTATAATTTTCACAAAGCGTTCTCGCTTCTTGAATTTTAGGTTCAGATCAGCCAAGAACTGAAGAAGACAAAGAAGAACCTGAGCTGCTAGTTCATGCACCAGATTTACTCAAAATAGTTGAGATATCAATCTTAACTTTCTATTCATTCTTAAAAATGGACAAGAAGAAACCAGGTGGGGTTCTCAAGTTTTTTGCTGGAAGTAGTCAGAACCAGACAATTACCCCAATTCAACAAATTCAGTTCTCTCTTGAGAAGGTGAGTATCGAAGTTTTGTTTTTGCATAACAAAGTGTTTCATTTTCGGAATTTTGTTTCTCAAATTGCAGAAAGTGATAAAGCTGAAGGAATTGAGGAAGAAGAGAAAGAATTGGAAGGAAAAATCATGGCCTACTACACAAGAAGATACACACTTGTTGCTTGGGCTTATTGATGTCAAAGTCCTTTCAAGGGTGTTAAGAATGGTTAAAATTGGTACCGATCAGCTAATTTGGTGTGAGGAGAAGATGAAGAAACTATGTTTATCTGACGGAAATTTGCAGCGAGACCCCTCTCCCATTTTGTTTTAGCGCGCTCTTCCAAGTTCCTAGCATTGCGAAGTTTAAATTTTTTCTTCAGGTGGGTATTATAACGTACAATTTGACGATCATATGGAAAATATTATTTTCAGTTTTTTAGGTTAAGATACATATTACCCTCATAGATTGTTTGCAGATGGAAAGTCTTTGACTATAAAGTTTGTGTTATGAATCTCTAGTAGATTGTGTTAAAGCCTATTTCTTGTTTTATAATTTTATATATCTTGGTGTGCTAAACTTAACTTGGCCACAAATTTTGATAAAGTGTTGCAAGTCTTATATCACTCTTCTTTATTATCATAAAGTTTCATATGACAATTACATTGTCCACCACGATTTTTCCAAACACTCAGCCACCACCACCTTAGCCAATCTCTAAGGTTCGAAATGGAGGAAGTGTTGGCTCTATAAAGCTTTAGTCATGCACAATCGAAGTAGTAAAGGAGCACATGGAGTATATGTATGATGAGAAGACCAAAAGACTAAATTCCATCATAAGTTATTAGAGTTTATATTATCTTGTCCAAGTAATTAACCTTTCAAAACTAAACTAATTGTTACATGGAATATAAACAATAACTCATACGCTTACCACCACCATCTACCGCCCGACACCAGGGGCGACGTGGCATGGTCGTGAGAAGTTAGGGAGACTTGCGAATTGAGGAGGTATCTATAGGAGTTGTTGGCCACGTTTGAAAGGTCTATCCGAACAAAAACGCTCAACATCAATAATTCAGATTCCAACAGTCCCTGAAAAAAACACTCCCACGTGAATAGAAAGTTGCCATACAAGGTCCTCTTGATATTCTTCCTCGGTTACTTGCATAACTTGATATTCTTCCTGGATTACTTGCATAACGTAGTTGTTACTCTTTTATTTAATTAAGCAAAATTATTAGCAATTAAGGCTCTTGTATACTCGTTCTACTATAAAAGAAGGATATTGACACTTCATTCCTCACAAACCAACCAACAAAACAAAAAGTTCTCTCTTTTTTTCAAGACGATTCCGAGTTTGAGCTAAATAATAATCCTTACGAGAAAATATCAACTATACTCAGAAACTTTTTCTTAAGGAAATGAGTTGTTGTATTCACACTATTACTTGGTTTCAGGTTAATTGTATTATGTAATTCATATACAAATAAAACTCGTTGTAAATTTTACTAATTACGTTTCAATAATAATTTTGTGATTATCGTTATCGATCACGGGTCTATTTTTTTCAATAAATTAACAATGATTTTTTGAAAATCTCTAATTAGTAATGGCTTTTCACTACTTTGTTGTTACTTCACCTTTGAATGTAATTTTTTTTTCGATATGTCAAAGTTGGAACCCTTAAATGATACTAATACAAACTTTTGGCACAAAAACTTCCGAGTTTCTCTTGAACAACTCAATCTTGATTATGTTGTATTTGATGAACTCCTCATTGTTAATGCTCTTTCCGCAACTGAAAATGAATTGACTAGTCATCTCGCTCTCTAGGCCAAGTTTAAGAAAGGTAGAGAATGACTATTGAACAACATGACAAACCAATCTTTGACATGTTCGCTAAGGAGAAGTCCGCAAAAGTTATTTGAGAGACTTTTCAGAAGAAGTATGAGATTTAGGAAGAAAAAATATGTAACAGGTAACTGGTAATATTTCAAATTCACAGACCAAAAACCTATCATGGAGCATCCATGAGTACAAGAATATTTGTACCGAGGTCATCACTGAAGGTATGAAGATATGTTGTGGGTTTTCAAGCTAATATTATTCTTGAAAAGTATTCACCCTCATGGAGTGAAACCTCAAACACAAGAAGAGGAATATGACTTTTCAAGAGTTTATCAACCATATACAAGTTGAAAAGGTAAACCACATCAAGGTTAAGTGTTTATCTTTCAATGCTAATACTTTGAAGGCTAATCTAGTTGAAAATTCTGACCACACAAATAAAAATAGGTTCGAAGGCAAGGGCAAGCAGTAGGGGTTAAACAAGAACAATTCTGGTGGCAACAAGAACAATTGCCATTCCAACAAACAAGGAGGCGATCTGAAACCCACCGGTATGATTCAAAAACTCAAATTCTCGTGCTACTTTTATGAAAAAAAGGCTACATGGCCTACCAGTGTGACCAAAGGAAGGATCAAGCTTCAAAAATCATCGCCAACCTGACTGAACCCGACGAGATAATTGTCGTTGGGATGGTTTAGGCAAACCTAGTGGAGAACAAGAGTGAATGGATCGTCGATACTCGAGCATCTAGATACTTCTGTTCAAGAAAGACCGTATTCAAGAAGTTTGAAGAAGTGCCTGATGGAGAATGTGTTTACAAACCATTGTTGTCGTCTTCAATGAGGGAAATATTCTTCTCAAACTTACTTCTAGTAAAACCTTAGAGTTAAATGATGTTCTCTTCGTACCCTACTCCATAAGAACCTAGTTTCCAGAGATCTTCCTAACAACGTGGGCCTTAAACTAGATTTCGGGGGTGAAAAATAGTTATAACAAAAAATAATAACTTTGTTGGGGAAGGGAATCTAAACGGGGGTCTCTTTGTATCGAACACCATAACTATCATGAATGAGGATGCATCTACTTCTACTTATATTGTTATGTCTATAAATGTGGCATGGTATATTAGGACACCTCTATATTTCTTATATTAAAATGTTAAAGGAACTCGGACTAATACATGTTCACAGTATTGATAATTTTGTTAAATTTCAAATATGTGTAGAGTACGCGCATTGCTTACCACCCCTAGTAAGGGAGGTAATACATACTATATCATCTTTGTAGATGAATACTTTAGGTTAACTGAAGACTACCTCTTAAAATTTAGAGATGGAGCAAACAAATATTTTTAACATATAAAGTTGAGGTTGAAAGTCAACTTGATAAAAATCAAGAGGCTTAGGTCCGATAGGGGTGGTGAATATAATTCTAATTCCTTTGCAATTTTTTTTGATATTAATGGAATAATACATAAACTAAATTCCCCGTATACACCCTATCAAAATGGCATAACTAAAAGGAAAAATAAAATTCTTAAAGAAATGATGAATGCCATTTTAATTAGTTTAGGTTTACTAAACAACATATAGAGGAGGGGTAACTGTCTTGTCTGCATGTTGTGTACTGAATGAAGAACCTTATACAAACCTAAACATGACCCCTTATCAGTTGCGGAAGGGTTTGCACCTAAACTGAAATACTTAAAAGTGTAGGGGTGTTTTGCCAACGTAGGGCTACACGCTTTCAAGAAAGTTAATATATAAACCAAGAACATATATTCAATTTTTATAGGTTATGCTCTGAATAGCGTTGCATATAAATTCCTACTGCTAGATGATGATTCTATTTGTGAATCTAAGGATGCTCAATTCTTTGGAAACATATTTCCTCAAGAAATATGAAGAATGTTGATACCTCTTTTTATGTTATCATACCTACTAATAACTTATTTGCTAGTGCTAATATAGTTGTACGCGATAATAACTGACATCATAACCTCTTTGAGCCCTAGTATTATCCCTAAGTATGAACTCATGAGAAATAAGAGACGTAGGACTGAGTCAAGTTTTGGACTTGAATTTATCACTACTTTTATGACTAATATTTTTCATGTCAACATGCTAAATTAAAAGGTAGTAACTTGATCTATTATAGAGGAAGACCTTAAAACATATAACGAGACTATAAAATTATTAGGCAATGGTTTCTGGAAAGAGGCCATTGATAGTGAACTTGGGTCTATTATATCAAACCATACATGAGAATTAACCGGCTTAGCTAGAGGTAGCAAACCAATCATAGCAAGTTGATTTGTAAGAAAAAATTGAGACTTGATCGTTGAATATATAAATTCAAAGCTAGACTTGTTATTCTAGGTTTCACCCAAACTAAAGGTTTAAATTACTTTGACACCTATCCATTTAAGTTTAAGATAAACACTATTCGAGACCTTATTGCATTAGCTGTCGTTCATGAACCGGTTATACATCAGAGGGATGTTAACATTGTGTTTTTGAATGGACATCTAGATGAAGAGATATATATGGTGCAACCTAAGGGAGTTGTGGTTCCGAGTCAAGACGTAAAAGCGTGTAAGATGAAGAAGTTATTGTATAACTTAAAACATGCACCTAATAATGGTGCGAAAAGTTAGACAGTTTCTCAATAAAAGATGGCTCCATTGTCAACACCTATGACTTGTGTTTACTCTAAAGATATAGGACCAGATTGTGTTAACATTTGTCATCATGTGGATGACATGATTATATTTGATACTTGTATTCATATTATAAATGAGACAAAAATATTCTTGTCTTATAAACTGATATGAATGTTATGGTGGAAGCTAATGTGATTCTGAGGGTAAAAATCATTAGACGCGGTAATGGTATTTCCCTTAGCCAGTCTCATTATGTAGAGATATGTTTAAAATATTGGACTCTTTTAATGTTGTGCTTGTTAAGACTCAATATGATACCGTTATTTTTTAAGTAAAAACTATGGACATACTGGATACCATAATGAATATGCTAAGATTATAGGAAGTGTGATATTCTTAATGAACTATACTCGACCAGATATACAACCCTAATAGTGACAACTAGACTACTATTTGGCGATTATTAAAAAACTAGGAAGGTACTAATCATCTAGGTTTGCACTATAACAAGTTTCCTACAGTTCTTAAAGGATTTTGTGTTGCGAACTGGATATCAGATAATGATGAAGTAAACTCCACTAGTGGTTAGGTGTTCTCTTTACGGGGAGGTGATATGTCGTGGAAGTCCTATGAACAGACTTGTAAATCATGATCCACCATGAAGTCCGAGTTTAAAGCTCTATAGTTGGCAAGGAAAGAAATTGAGTGGTTGAGAAGTATACTATAGGATGTACCATTATGTGAAGACAATGACACACGGGTGTGTATCCATTGTGATTTGCAAGCAGCGATTACCATTGCTTATAATAACGTATACAATGGAAAAATCATATTCATATCACACATGGTTTAGTAAAACAGTAACCGAAGAATGGTGTGATAGTCTTAGGATTGTACGATGAGGTTATTGTTGATAACATCCTCATTAAGCTCTCTAATTATTTTTTTATGCCTTTAATAATTTATTTTATAAAAAAATGCCTAATGAAGTAATTATTTATAGATAACATCCCTTTTATATTTTCCATACCTTTACTACCCTTATTATTAAATATATTATTTTATTTTAATACAATATTAATATTAAACAAATAATAGATACTTCTTTCTCCACCACCACCACCACTACCACCACCACCACCACCACCACCACAACAACCACCACCACAACCACCATGTATGTAACCACCACTATATCCACCACAACCATCACCACCTCCACCACCACCACCACCACCACCACCACCACCACCTACTACTACTACTACTAATTCCATCACACGCGCTCGTCCGTGAAATTCTTTTAAAATCGTCATAACTAATTCATAAAAAATCAAAAAATTAAAAAAATTTGTATTTTTGAATAAAGCAAATTAATATTTACGTCTATGAATTTTTTTGATTTTTTTTGAATTTGTTGAATTTTTTTGATTTCTTTTCGCAGACACGGATTTTCATGTTTTAAACATGGAATTCCATGTTTTAAACCGTAAAATAAACATGAAATTTCGTGTCTGCGAAAAAAATTAAAAAAATAAAAAAGAATCGAAAAATTCGGAAAATTCCAAAAAAAATCATAGAGGTAAATATTAATTTGATTTATCCAAATATAATTTTTTTTTTGATTTTTTTGATTTTTTTAGAATTAGTTATGACGATTTTAAAAAAATTTCACGGACGCGCGCGTGTTTACTAGTTTTAGTTTAGTTTAGTTTTGTTTTTTTAATTTCTTTTTTTTCTTTTAATTGTTAATTATAGGGGTAATTTGGGATGAGACTGTTTTCAATAAAGTATCTTATTCTAGGTACCTTTTTCTAAATAAGGTTTTTAATAGGCATCAATCAACAATTGACTCTTGTACAATTAGAGACAAATCCATCTGATTTGTTTATTAATGCGATGTTTGGATTTTCATTGTTGACGGAAAAAAAAAGGAAATGATTGGAATAAATATTCATTTCCTTTGTTTGGAATTAAAATCTGTATTGTTTATTAATGTATTCTATAATTTTTCGATTCAATTAAATCAACTAATAATCCTTCCATATTGGAGTCATTTCAAAAGAAAGGAAATGAGTATTTTTTAAAAGGTCCTAAATAACCTTATAATATTTATAGGGGTATTTGATAAAAGATTTCTAATAAAAGTATCTAATTATTAAATTAAGTCTTTAATTATTTAATAAAAAAATTCCTAATGAAACAATTATATATAAAAAACATCCTTTTATATTTTTTATACCTTCACTACCCTTATTATTAAATATATGTTTTTTTAATACAATATTTTTTTTAAATATTAAACAAATAATAAGGTACCACCACCACACCATCACCACCACCACTACTACAACCACCACCTCCACCACCACAACCACCACCACAAACACCTACTACTAATTCCATCACACACGCGCGTCCGTGATTTTTTTAAAAATCGTTATAACTAATTCTAAAAAAACTAGAAAAATAAAAAAATTGCATTTTTGGATAAAGCAAATTAATATCTGAGAAAATGCCACTTAGGGTCTTGAACACACCCCCCTCCTCAAGATAGCACCCCCACAAGGAGGCTCTTCTTACTAAAGACCTCAAAAAGTTTTTAACACATGAAACCCAAAACCCCAATTACTTTACTACCCTTTTTTCCCCCTATATATACTAAATATAACATTTCTAAATCATAAATCATTTCTAAACAAAATCCTAGAAACCCCTCTCTCTCCTCTCAACACCCATCGTCACCACCAAAATGGCCACAACCTCCATGGCCACCCCACCAACACCACACCGGAAACTAAACAACCACCACCACCATAACACGAACACCACCACCACCATAACACCACAACCACCACAACGCTGCAAAATGTGGTGGCAGCCATGGCCGAAATCTGTTCGAGCCGTTCTTTTCATGGTCAAGATTTGCGAAGATGAAGAAGGTTGGATCTGGCCGCCGTTCATGATCTGGACACGGACGGAGTTCGTGTAGGTGGCAGCCATGGCCGAATCTGTTCGAGATCTGAGCACTTCGTTGAGCAAAATGTGTTGGATCGGGATGGAGGTGTGGAGGCGGCGTGCTGATGGTGGTTCAGTGCCGACGGTTTTCTGATATACACCATGGAAACGAGCACTGTGAAGACTGGATCTCGCTGGCCTCGCCGGGGATCCAGCAGCTAGAGGTGGCGGCGACAAACAGCAAACAAGTTCCGGCGAAGACTGTCATGGCCACAGAACGGAGGTCCGACCATTTTCTACACACGAATGAGGTCGCCTCCTTGTTCGACGAGCTCGCCTCCTTCGCTGTCTTCTTCGATCTCCAAGGCCCAGAGCTCCGCCGTTAGCAACCTCTCCATGGACGAGCAGATCTGTTTCTATGGAACTCGAACAAGAAGAAGGAGCTTCGCCGGAGTATTATAGAGAACTCCTTGTTTGCTGGACTAGTGGTGCTCGCAAAGCAAAGCTGTTCTCCTTTTTTTTGTTTTTATCACCTTTGTTGACCAGATTTGGTCAACGTTGTATTGTTTTTTTTTTGACGGGAGTCAACTTTGTATTTAGTTGTTTTATTTGATTTATCTATTGTAAATTGTTTATTGTTTGAAATGAAATGAATAAAATGGTTTTAAATACACTTTGATTTTATAGAGTATTTCTTTAATTTCAAAGAGTACTCCCACTATTTCATGGAGTACTCCGACTTTTTTTATAGAGTATTCGTTTAATTCTCGGAGTACTCAACAAATTCTCGGAGTACTCAGCAAATTCTCGGAGTACTCTATGTTTTTTCCGGTGACCGGTGACTGGTGGTCGGTGGTCGGAGGTCGGTGGTCGGAGGTCGGTGGTAGGTGGTAGGTGGTCGGAGGTGGAGGTAGGTGGGTAGTGGTAGGTAGTGGAGAGAGAAACAGTGACATCACACTTTTTTGTCTTTTAGTGTTAGTAAGGGTAGGAAAGACTATTGTAAAAAATGAAGTCCCTAAGAAGAACAACTTTCTAGACACTACTCTATAGAGAAGAAATAGTGTTTCTAAGACCCTATATATAATTCACCCTTAATATCTACGTCTATGATTTTTTTTATTTTTGCGGTTTTTTTTGTTTTTAAAATTTTTTTTTAGCAGACACGGATTTTTATGTTTAAAACATTAAATTCCATGTTCAAAACATGAAATTCACTGTTTAAAATAGTGATTTTTTTCGCAGACAGTCAAAACATGAAATTCCGTGTCTGCGAAAAAAAATTCAAAAAATTCAAAAAATCCAAAAATTTCCAAAAAAAATCATAGATATAAATATTAATTTGATTTATCCAACTATATAAATTCTTGATTTTTTTGATTTTTTTAGAATTAGTTACGATGATTTTAAAAAAATTTCACGGACGTGCGCGTGTGTTTATTAGTTTCGTCTTGTTTTTTTTTTCTAGTTTTTTTCTTTTTTTTAATTACTATTTGTAAAGGTATTTTGGGTTGAGACATTTTTTTAATAAAGAATCTTATTCTAGGTACTTTTTTATTAATAGTTTTTTTAATATGCATTTTTTTGATAATTGGCTTATATTTATATATAAGTTTTACATAATATAAAAAATGTATAAAAGTATTTTCCATATTAAATTATTTTTTTCTTTCCTTTAATAGTGTGAATGCAAACAAAAAATTGGTAAATCATTTACTTTATTCTCCTTTATTATTATTTTATAATCCAAACATTTTAATTTGCTTTCCTTTTCTTTCCTTTATAATTTTTTAGTCCTATAATTTCTGTTCCTTTAGTAATTTGAATCAAAACAATGCATAAAGACTTTTACCAAGAGTGTAGTCCTAGAAACTTCCGAGGGGTTGAGGATAAAACCCATTGATGGAGAAAATATGTCTGAAAAGCCCATATGATGCATTATCTCCGTATACCTATGACGTACACAATCCATATAAGGATGGGTTTATAATTCTTAATGAATTCATATTCGTTAGTGGTGGTCCTGTTGAGAAGGATTTGATAAATTCACCGATACATTGATGAGGTTGAGCTATATTATTCTTAATGATATCAGAGACCTAAAAGGGTAGCCTACATTAACTAGACATTCTTGAAGACCACCTATATGAGTGTGAAAGTGGTATCCTCCATCTATAATAAACATAGGTTATTTATTTAGAGCACTCACTAGAAACAAAACGAGTATCGTGGACTCTATAAAAAACTGGCGGGTAGAGTATGTGCTATGAGGGTCTGAACTAAAAAATGTCAAGTTTAAGAGTATGTTCACTTGATGGGATTGGGTTGTTGCACCACTTTACTACGTGTTAATTCAAATCAAAAGATATTGACACTTAAATACAATATACCCATTGCTAGTTTACTCAAAAGTATTTTTACTCTTTCTTTCCCAATGCCTAAGTAAGGAATTGTTGGCTTTATAAAGCCTTAGTCATGCATACTGGTAGTAGTAATAGAGCACATTGAGTATCTATATTATGAGAAGTCCAAAAGAATAAATTCCATTTGCCCATATTGATAAGTTATTAAGGCTTATATTATTTTGTCCAAGTAAACTTTCAAAAGTAATTACTATATACAAAATAAATATTGCCCCACACATGTGCGCCACTACCCGCCTAACCTAGCAGCGGCAACGATGATGATGATGCGGTCAGGTGAGTCGGGTCAATTCGAGTCGAGACTTGACATAAAGTGTCATGGTCGTGGGGATTTAGGGAGACTTGAGGAATTAAAAAATAAAAATAAAAATCTTTTTGGAGCAGATATCTATTAAAGATGTTGGCCACATTTGAAAGAGCTATTAGATGAAAAATTCTCAACATCAATGCTCCAGACTTCCAACGGACTCTGAAGACACTTCTACGTTAATAAATTTTCCAAACAAGGTCTCTTGATGATCTCTCCCGACTGCTTGCATAATGTAGCAGTTACTCTTTCATTTTAAATCAACAAAACCGTCATTAATCAAGACTCTTGTCTACCGGTACTACTATATAAGAAGTACCTTGACACTTACAACAACAAATTAACCAACAATGAAAAGATTTTTTTTCTCTCTGAACAATTGTGAGTTTGAACTAGATAGTAGTTTCTACGAGAAGGTACCAGCTATACTAAGAAAATATTTTTTAAGGAAGTGATTTGTTGTGTTCACCTTATTACTTTATTTTTGGGTTGTTGTATTACATAAATTTATTTACAAAACTAACTGTAAGTTATACTTATTATTTTTCATTTAGAGTAAATACAACTATTACCCCATGTATACGGGTCGATTGACTACTTACCCCCACTGTTTGAAATGCGACTGTTTACCTCCTATACTAAGTTTTCGTGACTTGTTACTCCCAGTTAACGAAATCCATATACATTTTCGTGACCTATACTAAGTTTTCGTATATTTTTGTATAGAGGGTAAATAGTCACGACAACGTGCATGGATTCCGTTAAGTGGGGAAACATGGGGTAACGAGTTGCGAAAACTTAGTATAGGAAGTAAACCGTCGCATCTTAAACCGTAGAGGCAAGTAGTCAATCAGCCCATGACAAGGAGGTAATGGCTGTATTTACATTTTCATTAATAATTTTGTGATTATCGTAACCGCTCAAGTGGACCATTTTTCCAACATGAAGATTAAGAGATTGAAGTGTTTTTGGATGGATAATAAAAACAAAGGCGGTTTCTTAATTGGGGATTTTTTATTCTATGACAAGTAGGTCGGTGTTTCTAATTTCGATGATAGTGATCGCAAATTACATCAAGAATTAGGATCATCCAAGATTCGAAAGAAAGGTACAGAAGAATCCAACTCTACTAAGCTTGTTAATTTTATTTCCACCGGAATTTTGATGATCAAGAAAGAGACTGCTCAAAATTCTAAAATTCTACAGAGGTGGTGGAGGAGGAAGATGATATCCATGTTCCCGTTGTTCTTGGAGTATTTGAGAAGCATACAAAGGGAACCGGGTTGAAATTTCTAGAAAAGGTGGGTTACAAAGGAGGCGGTCTTGGTAAAATTGGAAAAGGAATAATAACTCCTATTAAATCCAAGTTGCGTTGACAAGGGTCAGGAATCGATTTCATAGTTACGAGCATTTCTCAATATAACGCAATAATTATTCCATCTTTTTTTTCCACAAGTACTTAATATTAAAACATTACAAAAGGAAAGAGAGGGATGGGGTTTCTCTCGCTTTTGGCATAGCGGGCCTCCAGTGGGAGGCTCGCACCGCACCGCACGGCGGGCTATTAGTTCAGTGGTAGAGCGTGCCCCTGATAATTGCGTCGTTGTGCATGGGCTCTGAGCGCTCAGTTAAGACCAATCATTCAGATAGATGGGGTAAACTAATGAGCTCGATTAATGAACTCTATAGAAGAGTTATTTTTCAGAACAACACTCTTACCAATCTATTGACAGCAAGTAGATTTACGCCAGGAGAATTAGTAATGTGACAGGAGAAATTAGTACAAGAAGCCGTGGATACACTTCTTGATAATGGAATCCGTGGACAACCAATGAGGGACGACAATTTTTGTGAAATACAAGATGCTTATTGAATGATAAGAAACTAGTTTCCACTGATACAATTTTGAATTTAAGGATTGTACGTTCTGTCCTAGATTACCCAGAATAATGAAAGTCTCATTTGTATTAGGGAATTCTGGATAGGCTAAAAAAAGAAATTTAGGGAGTCAGAAAAACCAAATGAGTTCTGCATCATGATCTTTGTACTGCGCACATTACTTAGATAGGAAAGTCTTGTAGGGAGAAATGAAGACTGGAATATGAAAGAAAGAATACAAAGAGGGTATCAGATTTGTTTTGATTTGTATTCGGTCTGAACTGAATCTTGTCTATTTGAACTCCTCTAGATTCTACTTTTCTATTTTTCAACCAACTAAGTTAACCTTTCAAATATGTATTAAGTATTACTATTAACATTCTTTTTGAACGAGGGAATAAATTAAAAAAAAGGAAATATAATCAATGTTTTTTAGATAGTTTGTCTACTAAACTCTACCCATCTATAAATATAAAATAGATGGGGTATATCCGTCCGAGATGGATAAAAGTCTGTACATTTAATATCCCTTTGGTGACATTGACATAACAAATGTCGTTTCTAGTCTATCTCTTTCTATTTCTTTTCTATATATAAAAAGTGAAAAAATCATCATATAATAATCCAGAAATTGCAATAGAAAAGAAATAAGGGAGGTTTGTGATTGATTTTCAATCTTTTCTACTAGGTAATCTAGTATCGAAGATAATCAATTCGGTCGTTGTGGTCAGACTCTATTATGGTTTTCTAACCACATTCTCCATAGGGACCTCTTATCTTTTCCTTCTCCGAGCTCAGGTTACGGAAGAAGGAACCAAGAAGAAGGTATCAGCATCATGCGGCTACTATGGTAGCCGCGAGAATTTTCCTTGTAGCTCGCCTTCTTCCTCTTTTCATCGTTATACCTTATATAATGATATTTATCGCATTAATAGGAATAATAACTTTATTTTTAGGAGCTAGTTTAGCTATTGCTCAAAAAGACATTAAAAGAGGTTTAGCCCATTCCACAATGTCTAAGTTGGGTTATATGATGTTAGCTCTAGGTATGGGGTCTTACCAAAATGCTTTATTTCATTTGATTACTCATGCTTATTCCAAAGCCTTATTATTTTTAGGATCTGGATCCGTTATTCATTCAATGGAAACTGACTCTATGAAATTACGTTGATACTTCCACATATTATGTATATAACCCGTCCTCCTCTCTTTGAAAGAAAGGGCGTTTCTGGTTCTGTCGGTGTTTGAAACAATTAGGTAAACCCATGGAAAATACCCCTTTCTCAAAAAGAATAGACACTGTGTTAACTTTATTGCATTGGAATATATTATGACTATCCTATGGACCTCCCCTTCAGTGGATTATTTCAGAGTCCGATCATGTGTGCGTTGTTTCCATACTTGGAGCAACAAAAAGGATGATGATTTGGTGAGACTAGAAGGCTAAGCTAAGTTTTGCTTAGTTCTAAATAGAGTAGTTTATTCAAGTCAAGCTTGGAGATTCAGCCTGTTTGTGTATCCCTCCTTTCAAACTCGGTATCCAACTGGATGTGAACAATAAGCCTGACCCATTAGGTTCTATATTATATGGGTGACACTTGATAAATTCATTCCTTTGGTGAATAGAGCAAGAAGTACTTCTTTTTATGGTATTGTTGTGTTTCAAGTGGGGTAGAAACTGAAGATTGTGAAATATGAACTAAAAAAATTCAGTAAGAAGTATTTTTGTCATTCCACTACAGAGATTAATGGTGTTAGACATAGGTTGGAAAAGATTCAGAAATTCAATATTAATGGATGAATTATTAGAAGTGGTCAGAAGGAGTTGAGAGATAAGATGGAAAAATTAGTAATGATTGAGGAAGCTTGTTTAAAGAGAAATTATAGAGTTCAATGGACTAGGGAGAGAGATTGTGGCTCTAGCTATTATTACAAATGTAGTAAGGCAAGAAGTGTGAGAAACAAGGTTACTGCATTAACTCTGGAGTATTATGAAGACTTGAGCTCCAAAGACCGTAAGGAGCAGGGACGGAACCAGGATTATATATTTGGGGGGGCCAAATAAAAGGTTTCGAAAAATTTGGGGGGGCCGGAGCTTAATAATTATTATTTTAAACTGTTTTATAAGGGTGAAAAAAAGTTTTTTGGAAAATTTGGGGGGGCCTGGGCCCCAAAACTCACAAGGTAGTTCCGTCCCTGGTAAGGAGGAGTGCATCACTAAAGAAACAATGAAATTTTTTCTGAGTAAGTAAATTTCATATAAAGAGGCTCAGAAGTTGATATTAGGTCTCACTGAAAGAATGCTTTCTTCTCAATTAGTAATGCAAAATCACCTGAATCAGATGGGTTTACTACTGATTTCTTTAAGGTAGCTTGGCACATTATTGGAAAGAATACTGGCACATAATTCTCTGTAGAATCCCTTTTCCTATGATGCCTAGTTATGCTCAGTACTCTTCTCTCATACAGTTTCGTGCTCATCTCATTTCATCCCATCATTAATGCCCTTTTCAAACCAAAAAAAAAAAACACTAAATTCCACGGAAACAAAAGCATTATTACCCATCATAATTACAAGTTATCAAAGAGTGAAAATAGAAATTAGAAAGTTGTCATTTATTGCTTGTCATTTATTAGTGAGTAAAAGCCAAAGGTTTGACTAAAAAGAATTATTTTCCCAAGGGAAAGGTGTTACTCATTTTAGAGATTCCTTTTTCTTTCTCAGGAAATAGCTTCATCTTAGTGATTCAATGGCTTTTTGATCTGTGCTCAATATGTTTTTGTAAGTATTCTTCAATTTTTCCTCTTTTAATCAGATAAAATTGCTACATCTGCTTTTGGGTAGCTTAAATTTTTTATATTTTTTTCTTTTTTGCTAAGATTTACAATTTTTTAATATTTCATTTATGACCCTTTTGGTTAAACACAAAGGTCACTGAGATTTAACGCCATTGTAAGAGATCGGTGTTTTCCCCTTGTGTTGTGCTATGCTGCTTTTGCAGCTTTTCTGGTGAGTAATTAAAGGTGGTGAGCAGGGTGGATTCAAGAATTTTTCACTGTGGAGGCTAAAAATTGAAGTTGCCTATGGGGTTCGGGGTATCTAGAAAAAAAAAAAAAAGAATTTGGGGTTAATTTCAAGATTCTAAAAATTTAAATAAAAAAGAAGAAAGTCTTAGGGCTAAATGTATGTCCTTTTTTCCAAAAACAAAAAATATTGGGACAAAATTTGCACTTTACCCTGGGTCTGGGTGCTACAGCACCCACTAGATTGCCACTGATGGTGTGATTGTTTAGGTGATAAGTTCTCATTGTTTTTCTGTATTGTGGGTCAAATTTTCACCATTCTCTGCATGCAATTTGTAGATATACGCTGATGAGCCATTCAAGGAGGGTTTGAGATTCTGTGAAGGATAACTGAGATTGGTAAAAAAACTTCTGGCAAATTAAACTTTTGTGCTAAGTATTTTGTGGAGAGTACTCTGGGGTGGCTCTAGCCTTTGACGACTCCTTATACACCTCCTCATTTATTTATTTGTGAAAAGGTTTGTAGTGATGATGATGCAGAAAAGATTCAGCCATCTCGGAGGTCTTTTGAGCTCTGGTTACACACTTCTCTAGCATCACTTACAGGACTGTCAGGGACAAGTTTGCACACGTTACCCATATGGACACTATCCTAAACTTATAAAAGGTGTATGAAATTCAGAGATTAACTCCAGCTGAGATCAGAAGAGTCTTGGCTCTCAGAGATGATTTTTGATCTGAAGCAATATATAGCCGCTCTTGAATTGTAAGAAATCAGGGATTAGGGAGCTGTTTGGTGGATTTGTATTGAAAAGTATTTAATTTTATGTTTATTGTTATATACAGACTTTCCTGGTGCATCTTTTGTATACCTTTTAATGTAATTTGATTTCGACTTTCTTATTATTGTTACAATAAAGGATACACTTTTAGGCAACAATTTTTTCTTGTTTTTCTGTTAATTTTTTCCTTTTATTTTATTGGTTGAATGTATATCTTGTTGTTTCTCTGATCAAATACAGGCTATTTTGCATAATTTAAGGGACATATAGTGCAATTTTTGCATAATATAGGGATCTATAGTGCAATTAACCCTTAGCCCCCGAACAGACATTCTTCCCTCTACCCCTTCTCCGTGCTTATGGAAAAGCTTATGTCTGTATGTCCTTTTATGAGCTTGGTATGCCAATTTATACTATATCTTATTGTGCTTAAGTTTTCAGAGTCTTCATTTACCTCCCTAGCTTTCTATAATTATATTTTTAGGTTCTGGTTTATTTTACTATTTGTATGAATATTTTGTTGTTCCTGTGAAAACATGTCAGTTATCTTGCATAACACAGCGGTTTATAGTGCAATTTACTCAAAAAAATTATTTTTAGGGACCCATATTTTTTTAATATTAGGGATCTATAGTTAAATTAACTAGAAAATACTATATTACTAGGAAGAACATGATACTATAAACTAGGTGTCGATAGTAACATTACATTGTTAAATTCTTAATAGTAAGTGGAATTTACACAATATAAACAATTTCTAATACAGTAAAATCCTATTAATTACTACTTTATCCCCCTAACTTCAATGTGTTAATAAGTTGGAATTGTTTGAACAATGTGTGGGTTGTTTTCATACTTGAAGCAACAAAAAGGATGATGATTAATTTTCTGAGATCTAGAAAATTATGCAGGGTGTTAATTAATTGTAAATAGAATATTTTATTCAAGTCAAGCTTGAAGATTCAGGCTATTTGTGTTTTTTTTATCACCCTCCTTTAATACTCAGTATCCAATTGGATGTGAAAACTAAGCCTAACCCAATAGTATCTATAACATATGGGTGACTTATGATAAATAGAGTGTTCCAAGTGGTGCAAAAACTGAAGATTGTGAAGTATGAACTTAAAAAGTTCATTCAGAAGTATTTTTTCATTCCACTACAGGGATCAATGGTGTTAGAAATAGGTTGGAAGAGATTCAAAATGTTATTATTAATGGAGGAATTAATAGAAGTTTACTGCATTAGCTCTGGAGAATGGTACTCATGTGTTGGATGATGAAGCTATAAGTAAGGTCTTTTTTGGAGTATCATGAAGACTTTGGAGTATTATGAAGACTTGATCGGCTCATAAGATTGTATGGAGGACTACAGAAACAATGAAAAATCTTCTAAATCAGTCTATTTCATATGAATAGGCTCAGAGGTTGATATTAGATCTCACTGAAAATATATTAAGAATGGTTTCTTCTCAATTTGTAATACAAAATCACCTGGACCAGATTGGTTTACTACTGTTTTCTTTAAGGTAGTTTGGCACACTATTCTCTGTTAGATCCCTTTTCCTATCCTGCCCAGCTATGCTCACTAGTCTTCTCCCATAAAATAGAGTTTCGTGCCCATCTCATTTCATCCCATCATTAATGCCCTTTTTAAATCAAAGAAAACAATTATATTCCATTAAAACAAAAACATTAGTCCCCTCATTTATTAAAAGTTATTGATATCCGCAAAAATTAAAAGTAGACAGCTGTCATTTATGGCTTGTCATTTACTACCATAGTGAGTAATAGCCAAAGGTTTGACTTAAAAAAAGTCTTTGCTCAAGGGAGGAGTGTTACTCATTTTTAAGATTCCCGTTTCTTTCTCAGTAAATGGCTTCATTTTAGCGATTCAATGGCTTTTTAGGTGTGTTCTCAACATCTTTTTGTAAGTATTCTTCAATTTTAGATCTTGTAATTAGATAAAAATGCTGCATTTGCTTTTGATTATATTGAAGTTTTGAACTTTTTCTTTGTTCTGTTAAGGATCACAAGTTTTGTAATGTTTCGTGTATGACCATTTTGGTTGAATTCAAAGGTGGTCTTTACCATTGAAATTTAACGCTATTGTTGGAGATCGGTGTTTTGCGCATGTGTTGTGCTATGCTGCTTTTGCAGCTTTTCTAGTTGTAAGCAAAGTGGTGAGAGATTCTTTTTTCAGTGGAGGCTAAATTAAAGGTGTCAATGAGGTTCGGGGTAGGGGAAAAATAGAAATTGGGGTTGATTTCTAGATTCAAAAAAATAATCTAAGCGCCAATTGTATGTTCTTCCACCAGCCCTCCTCCCCCCCCCCCCCCCCCCCCCCCCCCCCAGGGTAAAAATTGCACTGTACTCGGGGCCGGAGATTCCAGGCCACACTAGATCCGCCCCTGATGGTGTGATAGTTTAGGTGATAACTCATTGTTTTTCTGTTGGTTCAAAATTTTCACCATTTTCTGCAATTTGTAGGTATAAGCTGATGAGCCACTCAAGGAAGGTTTGAGATTCCGCAAAGGATAACTGTTTTTGGTAAAAAAAACTTCCAGTAAATTAATTAACTTGCACTAAGTATTCTTTAACCTGTGTATGTAATTATTGTGGCTTGTCTCTCAAGAAGAAGAAACAAGAAACATCTGTTGGTGAAATTTATGATGGATTTCTTCAAAGTGAATAAGTTTAGAAAAGTTCACAAACCGAAACTCGAAAATATTTCAGAAGATAAACCAATTCCTCTACCTGAAGAGCCAATCAATGAGAATGGTGATGTCTTGGGTAAATCAGTAAATATCAATACTCTAAGTGTAGTAGATAATTTGAGTGCTGGTGCTGAGGAGTATGAAGGTGATTTTATCTCTAATGAGGTTAAGAGGAGGTTGAAAGAATCGAAGAGGAATAATTTCATGGTGTTGATACATGAAGAAGAATCGTGTAATGAAAATGATGAAGGAGTAGAACAAGAAGAGGCGATTGAGGTGGGGTCCACCAAGTTGAGGGATGTAAAAGCAGAAGGGAGTCGATACTGGTCTGGGATTGATGTTATGTATGAAAAATATTGCGAGAGGATGCTGTTCTATGATAGCCTAATTCCTAAACTCTTGCATGAACTTGGTAATTCTTTTCTTGAACTTACATTACTTTGTTAGGGTACATAGTACTAATAAATCTATATAAGCTCGCGAGTTAATGTAAATGAAATCTTTGTGAACCCGTTATGCAACAATTAGGGATAGAAGTATTAATGGAAGTTGAGATTAACTGCTTAGCTGATATTAAGGTTTACGGATGTACCAGGTTGTCATGTTTCTACAACGGCGTCACTTTCTCTCACTTCCTTAGTTCCTTCGCCAAAATCTTTATCCAAGAAGCTCCTAATGTCATTGTTTCGACGTCTATTTAGTATCAACGAACCTAAAGAAGAAACTGAAAAGTCACGGCAACTGGGTAATGATCCATATCAAGATCTCGAAGCATCTTATGTGGCTCAGATTTGCTTAACATGGGAAGCACTTCACAGTCAATACACACAGCTGAGCCGTAAATTCTCGCATCAATCGGAGAATCGGATTGCGTACAATCAAAGCGCTCAGGAGTTTCAGCAATTTCATGTTTTGTTGCAGAGATATATTGAAAACGAGCCTTTTCATGAGGGTTCCAGGCCTGAAGTTTATTTTAGGATGAGAAATTTGTTATCTAAATTGCTTCAGGTTCCTAAGATCCAAGGTATTTGATAGTTCTAGCTTTTTTTTTTTTTTTTAATTTTAATTCTCTAGTTTTATAATATTCACAAAGCGTTCTGTCTTCTTAAATTTCAGATTCACCGAGAGCTGGAGAAGAAGAAGCCGAGCTGTTAGTTCTTGCCACGGATTTAATCAAGATTGTTGAGGTATCAATTTTGACTTTTCATTCATTCTTGAAGATGGACAAGAAAAAACCAGGTGGAATGCTCAATTTATTTGGTAGAAGTAGTCAGAACCAGATGATTACCCCAGTTCAACAAATTCAGTCCTCTCTCGAAAAGGTAAGCCACTAAATTTTGTTCTTGCCCCTCAAATTCTTTAACGAAACATTTCAGATTTAGAAGTGTTGCCCCTCAAATTGCAGAAAGTGATAAAGCTGAAGGAACTGAGGAAGAAGAAAAAAAGCTGGAAGGAAAAATCATGGCCAACCACACATGAAGATACACAATTGTTGCTGGGGCTTATTGACGTGGAGGTCCTTTCAAGGGTGTTAAGAATGGTGAAGATCGGTCCCGAACAGCTAATTTGGTGTGAGGAGAAGATGAAGAAACTAGGTGTATCTGATGGAAAATTGCAGCGAGACCCCTCTCCAATCTTGTTTTAGTGCTTCCTAGTCCTTATCAACTTTTTTAAATTTTCTTCAAGTGGGTAATATAGAGTACCATTCGATCCATATGGAAAATATTATTTTCAGTTTTTTGGTTAAAGATACATTGTCTCCGCATGATTGTTTTCAGATACAAGTATGTGACTCTAAAGTTTGTGTTAAAATTCTCTCATAGATTGTGTTAAAGCTTATGTCTTCTTTAATAATTTTATATATCTTGGTGCTAAAGTAAACTTGGCCACAAAGTTTCATAAACTGTAGCAAGTCTGATATCACTCTTCTTCTTTTTTTCTATAAAGTTTCATATCACAATTACATTGTCCACCACCATTCCAAACACTCAGCCACCACCGCCAACCTTAGTCGCCGCCACCACCACCTTGGCCGACCTTAGTCCAAATGGAGGAAGATCAGGAGATTGAAGTGATTTGAATGGAGAATGACAATGCAGGTGGTTTCTGGGTTGGGGGCGCTTTTTTCTATCACAAGCGTGACGGTGGTTCTGGTTTGGTGATAGTGATCTCGATCATATCAAGAATTAGGATCATCCAGGAATCGAAAGAAAGATACAAGACTTTACTAAGGCTGTTAATTTTGTTTCTACCGGAATTGTAATGCATAATGAAGAGATTGATCAGAATTTAACAGTAGTGGTAGAGGAGATAGTTGTGGCGGAGGATGGCCATGTCCCGTCTGCTCTTGGTGTATTTGAGCAGCATAGGAAGGGAATCGGGTTGAAATTGCTTGAGAAGATGAGCAAGAAATAACAACTTCTGTTAAAGCTAAAAAGAGTTGTCAAAGATCCGAAATTGATTTAGTAGTTAGGAGCATTTCTCAATAACTCAAGAAATTTATCCCATCTTGAAATTAAACGTATCTAATTTCTTTTGTCCAATAACCATGCCTAAGTAGCCGCCGAAGAATATGGATATTATGTATACTTAGGGGATTTTTGGAACTAGATTGTTACTTTTTGTGTACCATTAAACTAAATGCTGTTAACAAGAGATTTCACCAAAATGCTCCCTAACCTTATTAAAATTCAATAACCCCAACCTTATCCCTAGTTGTCTCCGCTGCCGGTAATGGGCTCTTTTTTGCTCCTGTGGTGGCGACATACTTCCCTTTCTCCCTCTCGACGCTTTCCTTCTCAAACGAGCCTTTATGGTTTCAACGAGGTGGGAAAAGCCTTCTTCTCAACCGAGCTTCGCGGCAAACTTTCAAGTTCTTCTACTACAACTGTCGCTTGCCCCGCTCTTCGTTTTTCTGATGATGTAGTTTCTTTGTTGTTTGGTCTTGGTGGTGAGGTCATGGGTTATTATTGGCATTGAGGTTTGGTTTTCTGTACAAAGTTTTTATAATTTTTCTCTCTTGTTTGTTACCCTTTTCCTTGACTTTAAAAACCACCATTAATTGTGGTGATCCAATTTATTAATACGGATTAGCGCATGAATTCATTCTTGGCGATTTTTCCTTCCTCGTCAATGACAAAGGGTTAAGCATGTCAGCGGTGAATGCCGACATAACGGCATAGTTAGCTAGAATTTCTTTTATTTTGTAGGAACTAACAAAGACAAATATTGACGAAATCTCGACACTTAAAAACAAATACAAAAGAAGTCTTGGCGAACAAACAAATAAAGACTGGTGAAATCTCTGGTACTCGAAGATAAAGACCAACAAAGTCTCGACATGCACTCAAAAGCAAAGACGAACAAAGTCTTGCTAACCAATGATAAAAACCAACAAAGTCTCGGTATTCAAAAAATATAGACCAACGAAGTCTTGGTACTTGAGGTGGAAGATCGATGAAGTCTCGATCCTGAAAAAGCAAATACCGAAGAAGGCACAACAACAAAGCGGGAGCTTAGCAAGTCCTTTATATTTCTCGAGTCAAATAGATACAAGGCAGAAGATGCATCGAGAAATACATGCAAAACAAAAAAAACAGGTTTAAATGAGCCCTTAAAGAAAAAAGAAAACTACAATAGCAGTCTTGCAGCCTGAAAGGCGAGGCGTTACATTTCTAAGAAGATTATCCAAGAATAATGGCAAAAGAGGCGAGCGCCTGACGAGGGTGGATCGAAGCCGCAACCATTATCTCTCATAATAGCTCCGTCCTTGTCTCTCTTCCTTAAACACCTGGCGGGATATTAGAGTTATCACATTGGGGGATAACACCTAGGAGGTTAAAATGAATACAACAAAAGAAGTGTTAGGACAACATAAGATTACGCTGAAGAAAACAAAGGATCGAAAAAGGATAATAACGCACTTGGAAGAAAATATAAGCAGGCTCTAAGGGATTCTTAGAAAAATCTCTAAAATAAATGCCTTTGAAAGTAAGGCAATGTAAAGGAGATAATCTCTTTAATAGGTGCCAAATAAAATATGATGGATCAGCAGGAAAAATGGCAAGTATAAGTGACACTCGTCACTTGTTGCCAAGAATGAAAAGTAGAAATAAAACATAATGCACCACTTATAGGTGCTAAAAAGAAGTTAATAAATCAATAAGAGAAGTTCTTCAAGTCCTTCGAGAAAGTAAGGCTAAAATGATGGGTCTTAGTCAAGATTAGGTATAAGGAATACCCAAGGAAGACAACCCTCAACTACAATATAACTCAGAATGCACTAGCACTAAAATACTTGTATCAAGATCATCACAAGTAAAGTACTTCAACAAGACCGAGTCAACTCTTGAGAAAGGAAAACGAAAAAAAAGCAGGAAGAAATATGGCAGTGGAGAAGCATCATATATTCATTCATGAAGAGAAAAAAATACATATAAAAACTCCTATAAAATCTACTACAAAAGAAAAAGTGGTATCACGGGAAGGATCGCCGACAAATGTTGACAACATGGCAAGGCTAAGTGGCTGGACGGTCCTCATGACGAGGAGTTGCTTCGTGAACCAAGAGAATACGGTCATTAACTAGGCCCGACAAGTGTGGCGTATTCGAATGTGTTGAATGCATACAAGATACCTGGCTCTCCTCTCGTCAGCATGGTCTGAGGCAATATGATGACACCTCTCCACCATAAATTCCCTTGATGTCAGGTAGTTAGATATAATTTCATCTTAGGACGGGGTGTGCTCAGATAATATCCCAGCATGCATCTAATAAATCTCTGAGCCGATGTCCCTTATTTAGCCACTTCCCTGGCTTGAGCAGTCTTAGTTGTAGCTAACTCTCCTCGAGCCTACATACGATGGATATATATTTGGATGGGCTTGGTGTCACTTATTAGCTGAGTTGTGTCTCTAGTGAGCCGCAGAGAAAGTAGAGCGTTGGTAACAGACTACACACATCAAGATGGATTATGGGATCGGGAAAGACTTCAATCGTATTTGCCAGTGTCGAAACTCTTGGAGATTGCGGAGGTGTGGGTAGATCAACTGAGTGGTAGAAAGATTTGTTATCTTGGCAGTATGAAGCAAAGACACATATTATGTGAAGTTGGCATCCATAAATTTCATGGAGCCAGACCATGAAGAGGTGTTTGATTGGGGTCTTTCGTGGAAATGAGGTGCCCGCAAAAGGTAAAAGTTGTGATGTGGCGAGCTATAACCTTAATATTAGAGGAATGGATACAAGTTTGTATTGTCCTTGGTGTGGGGTGGTGGACGAGGTGGCAAACCACATATTCGAGGGTGTGTTATGCATGTCCGCAACAATAACATACCACTTGTGCATTGCTTGATAGTGTGGCTAGTCCACGTCCGCGACTAGAGTTGCGTCCACCATGTACGCCGCACCCCCACTAAATGAGAGAGTAGCGTGTGAGGGTTGAGAGGTGAGTGTCTGATGCTTTTGTTGCAGAGTAGGTGGTGTTAAATGTTAGAAAAATCGATCAAACTAAAATGCGGAATAAATAAATAGATCGAAAAAGAGTAATGATACCTCCGGCCATTGATGTTTTAAGAAACTTTTCCTTATGTTATGTTCTTCCAAACTCTCAAGCATTCAACTATAGATGGTGTATAATTTTTGTGTGAATGAATTGAGTTTAGGGACCAAAACTCTAGTTTTTATAGCCAAGCTCCCATCAAACTCTAGTTTCGCAATCTCCTGTTACAATCAAATCATCTACATACACCAACACAATAGCTAATTTCCCTTCGTTAGCTTTAACAAATAAACTAGAATCTGATGATGTTACTAAATAACCACTATGAGTAAGCAATTCAGCAAATTTTACCATACCAAGCCCTCGGTGCTTGCTTTAATCCGTAAAGCGCTCTTCGTAGTTTACACACAAATTCAGGCTTGTCTTGACTTTGAAAACCCATTGGCTGATCCATATAGATATCTCTAACCAATTATCCGTGTAAGAACGCATTTTTCACGTCCATTTGCCATAAATTCCAATCTTTACTTGCTGCAAGTGCAATTAAGACCCAAACAATTGTAAGCTTTGCAACCGGACTGAATGTTTCATCATAATCAAGACCATATTGTTGAGAAAATCCTCACTCTACCAAACGAGCTTTGCACCTCTCAATTGATCCATCCGTATTACGCTTTATTTTGTACACCCATTTACAAGAGATAGGCTTCACATCTCTTGGTTTTCGTACAAGCTCCCAAGTCTCGTTTCGTTCTAGTGCTTCAATCTCCTCTTCCATAGCTTTATTCCACTCAGAATTTTGAGATGCTTCCTCAAAAGTTTCAGGCACCTTTTCATCAGATTCTTCCACTATGGCAGCATTAGCATATTTAGGATTCGGCCTTTTGGCTCTTATTGATCTTCTAAGTGAAACAGACCCTTCTCCTTCATTAGGTTTAGTTTCTTCATTTTGTTTTTGATAAGCACCTGATTTCCAAGGCTGCTGAGCTATGCCTTCTTCGACATCACCACCATCATTTTCATCTTCAACGTCTCATACACTTTGTTGAATTTGGGCAGATTCCAACTTAGCTTTAACTATATCTGAATCTGGTGAAGTCTCCTTTTCCGAGGACCACCACGAAGATGCTTCATCAAACACAACATTTTGTGATATGTAACATTTCCTAGTTGTAGGATCACAACATTTCCAACCCTTTCTTTGACTATCATACCCTACAAAAATATACCTAACAACTTTCTTTTTCATTTTACTACGCAAATGATTAGGTACAAATACATAGCATACATATCCAAAAAACTGAAAATAATTAACTGTAGGTTTCATATTCCATATTTTTTCGAAAGGTGATAGAAAATATAACCTTTGTTGTGGCAGCCGATTAATCACAAACGCAGCCGTCGTCATTGCTTCTGCCCAAAACTGTCCAAGAACATTTTTCGCATGAAGAATGCTTCTACAAATTTCCGCCAAATGCCTTTCTTCCGGCTACGCCATTTTGCTGCGGGGTATAGGCACATGTGAAGTGATGGCGTATTTGAAGCTCCCGCAGAAAATCTGAGAACTCATCTGAGGTATACTCCCCCCATTGTCGGTCCGCAAACATCGAATCTTTTTGCCGATTTCTCCTTCTGCTATCTTTTTAAACTCCTTGAACTTAGAAAAAGTTTCTGATTTTTCCTTGATAAAATAGACCCACACATATCTTGAAAAATCGTCAATAAAAGTTACCATATACTTCATTACTTCGATCGAAGCTAGCTTGACGGGTCCAAACACATCGGAGTGAACCAACTCTAACGGTTCTTTTGCTTTGAATTTAGATTCTTCATATGGCAATTGATGAGATTTCCCGTATTGACATCCCGAACAAATTGTGTCAATTCTTACTTCAAGATTTGGAACGCCCCTCAACATTGTCTTTTTCATCATCACATTTAGCTTAAAATAGCTAAAATGGCTTAACCGCATATGCCATAAATCTGCTGTCCCGTTTTTCCTCGCCTTGTCAACATATGTTGTTTCGGCACTCATTACATAGACGGACTCTAGCTTCTTTCCCTTCATCACCGGTTGTTCCACAATATCCAAGTGGCGGTATACTCTCACATCTTCCGGGCCAAAAACCACAAAATTCCCAGATTTCGTCAATTGTGGTATTGATAACAGATTTTTCGTCATGCCTAGAACGTGATAGACATTTTGCAGTGGTACTTCATTAGAACTATCCTGAGAAGAGATGAGAATATTACCGATGTGAGATATTGGTAATTTCGAGTTGTCGGCGGTCACAACTATTCGATTTTCCTTATATTCCGAAATATTTTGCAGCCTCTATTTGTCACCCGTCATATGGTTTGAGCACCCTGAGTCGACTATCCAATCATTCTCATAGTCAATTTTAGATGACACGTTTGTTGCTAAAACTAGCTCATGACCTTCTTCTACAGCAAGGAGTGCCTCAGCATCCCATTCCTCTTCAATTTTGGAAGTAGCGGCATTACTCTGTACTGATCCTTTTGGTGCTCGACAAAACTTTGCTATGTGGCCCTTCTTTCCACAATTTTAACAATCTCCTTCAAATCTCTTGCCATTGTTTCTTGAACCTGCCCCTGGACCTTCACCTTGACGATTTTTCGTTTTATCGTCATTTCTTTTAGATCTACCAGACCCATGTTGTTTGGATTTCCAACCACCTTTATTGGCGTAGAGTGCTTCATCGTCACCCTTTAGTGAAACTCCTCCCATTTGCTTAGCTAGAGCTTCTTGACCGGCAAGCAAATTCTCGAACTCGACAAGTGATGGCTGATTGGCCAACCCTGTATTGCAGCAACAAAGCCTCTATATTCAGGCCTCAAACGATGAATAATAATTCTTTTTATTCTGGTTTCTCCGATCGGAGCTTCTGGATCTAGCTCCGAAATTTCTCGACATAGTGACTTCACTTTATGGAAATATTCAGCGACTGTCATATCGCGTTGAGCTATCGACAATAACTCGCTCTCGAGAAGTTGAAACCTCGTGTCATTCTTCCTTGAGAACAGCTTGGCGAACGTATCCCAAGCTTCTTTCGGGGTTTTGGCATCCCGAATGTGCTCTAGCACCTCATCTTCAATCGTAGTCTTCAAAGCGAACATCGCTTTGCCCGCCTTTATCTTCCACTTACGCAGCACACCATTTGCATCTTCTACATTTGGTTGTGTAACTTCGTTTCCGTTAACAACCTCCCACAAGTCTTGGCCTTGCATATACAACATCATGCAAGTAGACCAAGAATTGTAGTTCTGATTGTTAAGCTTTTTGATTCCGCCAACGACTTGGAGATCACCCATTCTTGCAATCGAATGTTGTTATCAAACAAATACACTAGCCTCTGGCTCTGATACCAGATTGTGGAAATAGAATTGCCAAATGTTATTAACAGAAAGAAGAAATATTTTTCTGCAGAAGATAAATAAGCTACCGAATGAATTAGTTTATTTCATGCTAATATACTGCTTTTTATAGGCATACAAATAAGGACTTCACTAACTAACTAATCTCTAGAAAATAGGAAAACATAAACTAATTTGATAAAGCTAATTAAATGACTCAGCAACTAATGGCTAACTTATTATTGACTTGGTAAAACACATGTGCTGAATGTTGTAATTTAACAATCTGGTGGATGATGAAGGTATAGATAACATTTTTTTGGAGTATTATGAATACCTGATCGGCTTAAAATATTGTATGGAGGACTACAGAAACAATGAAAAAGCTTCTAAATCAGTCTATTTCATATAAATAGGCTCAGAGTCTGATATTAGATTTTACTGAAAATATATTAAGAATGGTTTCATCTCAATTTGTAATACAAAATCACCTGGACCAGATCGGTTTACTTCTGTTTTCTTTAAGGTAGTTTGGCACATTATTCTCCGTCAGATCCCTCTTCCTATCCTGCCTAGCTATGCTCACTATTCTTCTCCCTTAGAATAGAGTTTCGTGCCCATCTCATTTCATCCCATCATTAATTCCCTTTTTAAACCAAAGGAAAACATTAAATTTCATTAAAACAAAAGCATTAGTCCCCTCATAAATTAAAAGTTATCGATATCTGCAAAAATTGAAGTAGACAGCTGTCATTTATGGCTTGTCATTTACTACCATAGTGAGTAATAGCCAAAGGTTTGACTTAAAAAAAGTATTTTCCCAAGGGAAAAGTGTTACTCAGTTTCAAGATTCCCTTCATTTTAGTGATTCAATGGGGTTTTAGGTGTGTGCTCAATATCTTTTTGTAAGTATTCTTCAATTTAGCTCTTGTAATCAGATAAATTGCTGCATTTGCTTTTGGTTTGATTAAAGTTTTTATCTTTTTTTATGTTCTGTTAAAGATTACAAGTTTTGTAATGTTTCGTGTATGGTTAAATTCAAAGGTGGTCTTTACCATTGAAATTCTAAGCTATTGCTGGAGATCGGTGTTTTCCGCTTGGGTTGTGCTATGCTGCTTTTGCAGCTTTTCTAGTTCACTTTATTTAATCCAGTTCACTTTACAGCAATGAAAACACACATCGATATATTATTAAAATAATTAATAAGCCTCATAACTTTTAACACAACCGTCATAACTGCTATAAGACAATTCAGCTGTATATACGACTTAAACTGACCACATAAGGCATATCAAATACAAAAGACTATATATTACAGAGGGCGATATACGAAAGATCTCCAGTTAAATCATGAAGCGCGAAAGAGATTGCAGTGAGACACAAGGACAAAGAAAAATCTGTAAGTATTTCTATTGAAAAGATATAATATTTCGTTCCCCACTCCCCCACTGGGCGTTGTGGGTACCCACTTCCTCCTCGGCCACCACTTTCACAGGATTGTTGTGAGCCAGTGCCTTCACTGCTTCGTTCACCGTCAGATCTCTTCTTTCTCACCATTTTGTTAGCTAAAGAAGCTGAAAAAAAAACAAATCATTAGTATAAACATCAGATCGATAATGTAACGAGCAAAATATGTAACTATAGATTAGATTTATGAACAGTCAAGCAGATTTCAGAACAAGTAATCTACAAACACAGATCTATGAATATTATCGAATATCATTCAACTTAGCTTGAGAATTATGTATTTAGTAGGGGGGAGGGGGAAAATTTTAGACTTAGGGAAGTGGAGAACGAAAGATTATATAATATTAATAAAATTACTTACAGCTTTTTCTGTGTCCTTGTGTCTCACTGCCAATTTCTTTCGCGTTTCATGATTTAATTGGAGATCTTTTGTATACAGCCCTCTATAATATACTGTCTTTTTTATTTGATATGCCTTATGAGGTCAGATTAAGTCTGTATATATAGCTGGATTGTGTGATACAGATATGACGGTTGTGTTAAACGTTATGAGACTTATTAATTACTCCATCCGTCGGTTAATATTTGTCACAATTTCTAAAAGTAGATGTCCACAAAAGGTTGTCTATTTAATTTAAGATACCAATGAACTTTTTTACCTTTTCTACCAATTTTATCCTTATTTAATATTCAAAAGTTATCATTATTAACTTCATTTACTTAATAGGTTGAGGGTAGTTTGGTAAAAATAGAGAGAATTAATTGCTTTTCCTAATTTGTGTGAAAAAAAAGGTATAACAAACATTGATGAACAGAGAGAGTATTTTAATATATAGCTGAATTGTGTGATAGCAGTTTTGACGGTTGTGTTAACCGTTATGAGGCTTATTAATTACTCCCTCCATACATTAATATTTGTCACAATTTCTAAAAGTAGATGTCCACAAAAGGTTGTCCATTTAAGATACCAATGAACTTTTTTTACCTTTTCTACCAATTTTATCCTTATTTAATGTTCAAAAGGTTATCATTATTAAATTCATTTACTTAATTAGTTGAGGGTAGTTTAGTAAAAATAGATGAAATTAATTGTTTTTCCTAATTTGTGTGAAAAAAAGGTATGACAAACATTGATGAACGGAGAGAGTATTTTAATATATAGCTGAATTGTGTGATAGCAGTTATGACGGTTGTGTTAAACGTTATGAGACTTATTAATTACTCCCTCCGTCCATTAATATTTGTCACAAATCCCAAAAATAGATGTCCACAAAAGGTTGTCCATTTAAGATACAAATTAATTTTTTTTACCCTTTCTACCAACTTTATACATATTTAGTGTTCAAAAGGTTATCATCATTAAATTCATTTACTTAATTAGTTGAGGGTAGTTTAGTAAAAATAGAGGTAATTAATTGTTTTCTTAATTTGTGTGAAAAATTTATGACAAACATTGATGGACGGAGGAAGTATATTAATATATATCTGAATTGAGTGATATCAGTTATGACAGTTGTGTTAAACGTTACGAGGCTTATTAATTACTCTCTCCGTCCATTAATATTTGTCACAATTTCTAAAAGTAGATGTCCACAAAAGGTTGTCCATTTAAGATACAAATTAATTTTTTTTACCTTTTTTACCAATTTTATACTTATTTAGTATTCAAAAGGTTATTATCATTAAATTCATTTACTTAATTAGTTGAGGGTAGTTTAGTATAGAGGTAATTAATATTTTTTCTTAATTTGTGTTAAAATGTATGACAAACATTGATGGACGAAGGGAGTATTTTAATATATATCTGAATTGAGTGATAGCAGTTATGACGGTTGTATAATTGTGAGGCTTATTAATTACTCCCTCCGTCCATTAATATTTGTCACAATTTCTAAAAATACATGTCCACAAAAGGTTGTCCATTTAAGATACCAATGAATTTTTTTACCTTTTCTACCAATTTTATACTTATTTAATGTGGTTATCATCATTAAATTTATTTACTTAATTAGTTGAGGGTAGTTTAGTAAAAATAGAGGGAATTAATTGCTTTTCTTAATTTGTGTGAAAAAAAAAGTATGAAAAACATTATAGCAGTTATGACGGTTGTGTTAAACGTTATGAGGCTTATTAATTACTTCCTTTGTCTAGTAGTATTTGTCACAATTTCTAAAAGTAGATGTCCACAACTTTTTTTTACCTTTTCTACCAAATTTATACTTATTTAATGCTCAAAAGGTTATTATCATAAAATTCATTTACTTAGTTTGTTGAGGGTAATTTAGTAAAATTAAAGGAAATTAATTGTTTTCTTAATTTGTGTGAAAAAAAAGGTAGGACAAACATTGATGGACGGATGGAGTATTTTAAAAATATAATGATGTGTGTTTTCATTGCTGTAAAGTGAACTTGATTGAATAAAGTGATTTAGCACAACTGTACTCGGGGCTGGGGGGTTCCAGGGCCACTAGACCCCCATGGTGTGATAGTTTAGGTGAAAACTCATTGTTTTCCTGTTTTTCGGGTCAAGATTGTCACCATTTTCTGCAATTTGTAGGTAAAAGCTGGTAAGCAACTCAAGGAAGGTTTCAGATTCTGCGAAGGATAATTGTTTTTGGTAAAAAAAGCTTCCAGTTAATCAATATCATGTACTAAGTATTTTCTAACCTGTGTATGTAATTATTGTGGTTCCTCTCTTAAGAAGAAGAAACAGGAAACATCTTTTTGTGAAACTTATGATGGATTTCTTCCTAGTGAATAAGTTTAGAAAAGCTCACAAACTGAAACTTGAAAATATGTCAGAGGATAAACCAATTCCTCTACCTGAAGAGCCAATCAATGCGAATAGTGATGTCTTGGGTAAATCAGTAAATATCAGAGCCAGTTCGGGCCGAAGGCAACCAAGGCGGTGGCCTTGGACCCCATACTTTTGAAGACTCCAAAAAAACATTAGCATAGGGTATATATATATATATATATATATATATATATATATATATATATATATATCGTAAGTCTCACAATACTAACAAACCTAGAAATGTGGTTCAGTGGGATTGCAAGTGTTCTTTTGAGCGAAGTAATATGATCTGCAAAACCTTTTCCAATAAAAAAAACAGTTAAAGAATAAGTTTTTTCTTTTATTCATATAATTAATTAAATTTTATTTTATATTTTAAGATTAGATTATATAAAAAGAAAAAAAATTCAAACGATTTTTATATAATTATATCAAATATAATATCTTGATTTTTTTTAAATAATTGTTTATTACATGAAAGTTATCAATAAATATTTTATATAGGACTTGTTTTGGTCAGGATAATTTTTTTTTATTATAAGGTAAAAGGCCCTATTTTTTTTTCTCGCCTTAGGTACCCACAAGCTCGGGCCGGCCCTGGTATATATCAATACTCCAAGTGTTGTAGATAATTCGAGTGCTGGTGCTGAGGTTAAGAGGAGTTTGAAAGAATCGAAGAGGAATAATTTCATGGTGTTGATACCTAAAGAAGAACTGTGTATTGAAAATGATGAAGGAGTAGAACAAGAAGAGGCGGTTGAGGAGGGGTCCACCGAGTTGAGGGATGTAAAAGCAGAAGGGAGACGATACTGGTCTGGGATTGATGTTATATATGAAAAATATTGCGAGAGGATGCTATTCTAGCTCAATTCCTAAACTCTTGCATGAACTTGGTAATTCTTTTCTTGAACTTACATTACTTTGTTAGGGCACATAGTACTAATAAATCTTTATAAGCTCGCGAGTTAATGTAAATGAAATCTTTGTGAAGCCGTTATGTAACAATTAGGGATAGAAGTATTAATGGAAGTTGAGATTAACTGCTTAGCTGATATTAAGGTTTACGCATGTACCAGGTTGTCATATTTCTACAACGGCGTCACTTTCTCTCACTTCCTCAGCTCCGTCACCAAAATCTTTATCCAAGAAGCTCCTGATGTCATCATTTCGACGTCTTTTTAGTATCAACAAACCTAAAGAAGAAACTAATATGTCACGGCAACTGGGTAATGATCCATATCAAGATCTCGAAGCATCTTATGTGGCTCAGATTTGCTTAACATGGGAAGCATTTCACAGTCAATACACACATCTGAGCCGTAAATTCTCGCATCAATCGAAGCATACAATCAAAGCGCTCAGGAGTTTCAGCAATTTCATGTTTTGTTGCAGAGATATATTGAAATCGAGCCTTTCCATGAGGGTTCTAGGCCTGAAGTTTATGCTCGGATGAGAAATTTCCTATCTAAATTGCTTCAGGTTCCTAAGATCCAAGGAATTTGATAGTTCTAGCTTTTTTTTTTTTTTTTTTTAAATTTTTTTTCTAGTTTTATAATATTCGCAAAGCGTTCTGTTTTCTTAAATTTCAGATAAGCCGAGAGCTGGAGAAGAAGAACCCGAGCTGTTAGTTCTTGCCCCGGATTTAACCAAGATGTTGAGGTATCAATTTTGACTTTTCATTCATTGTTGAAGATGGACAAGAAATAACCAGGTGGAACGCTAGAGTTTTTTGCTAGAAATAGTCAGAACCAGATGATTACCCCAGTTCAACAAATTCAGTCCTCTCGAAAAGGTAAGCCACTAAATTTTGTTCTTGCCCTTCAAATTCTTTAACGAAACATTTCAGATTTAGAAATGTTGCCTCTCAAATTGCAGAAATTGATAAAGCTGAAGGAACTGAGTAAGAAGAAAAAAAGCTGGAAGGAAAAATCATGGCCAACCACACATGAAGATACACAATTGTTGCTGGGGCTTATTGACGTGGAGGTCCTTTCAAGGGTGTTAAGAATGGTGAAGATCGGTCCCGAACAGCTAATTTGGTGTGAGGAGAAGATGAAGAAACTAGGTATATCTGATGGAAAATTGCAGCGAGACCCCTCTCCCATCTTGTTTTAGTGCTTCCTAGTCCCTATCAACTTTTTTAAAGTTTCTTCATGTGGGTAAATATTGCGTACCATTCGATCCATATGGAAAATATTATTTTCAGTTTTTTGGTTAAAGATACATTGTATGCGTATGATTGTTTTCAGATACAAGTATGTGACTCTAAAGTTTGTGTTAAAATTCTCTCATTGATTGTGTTAAAGCTTATGTCTTCTTTAATAATTTTATATATCGTGGAAAGCACAGAGCATCAACATGAGTTTAAAAAGGAGGTTTATGGTTCAGTTTTAGTTGAGGTAATTATATTTTAATTAAAAATCATTTCTTTTTTTAATTTAACACACTTAATATTAGGTTAATGTTTCAAATCGGAATCACGCGGACTATTTATAGGGTCAAGTTGTCTTTTACATATAGAAGGTACTTACCTTTTCAACCCTAGGTCCCTCAAATTATTATTAAATATCTTTTGTTCACCTCAAATTTGTTTTGTTTAGGCTTTTATAATCCAAGATTCAGCTGATCGTGTTTGAATGTGTGTTTTTGTGTTTCTAATGTTTTATTTCGTTAAATATAAGAAGAGATTGTGATAATAGTGTCGAAATTTATCTTATTTTAATATTTTGAAAAATAAAACTTTTGAGCCTATAGAAAAATATATTATTGCATTATCCCCTCCACAGGGACCTATAGTGCAATTATCTAGATATTTACCTTTTTGTTAATGTATTCTTTTGTAGGATGCTTTGATACTACCTGGTGCAAGCAAACCTATTGCAAATAGCCGACTCTAATTTGGAATAAAGCTGGGAAAGCGGGTCTCAATAGCCGACTCTAATTTGAAAGAAAGCTGGGAAATGAGGTCTCAATAGCCGACTCTTTTGAAGGGGATCTGGGAAAGGAGGTCGCAATAGCCGACTCTAAATTGGAAGAAAGCTGGGAAAGGAGGTCGTAATAGCCGACTCTTTGAAGGGGAGCTGGGAAAGAAGGTTGCAATAGCCGACTCTTTTTGGATGGCAGATGGGAAATGGGGTCCCAATAGCCGACTATCCTATCAATATGTAGTGATAACATTGGCAACACAAGTATAGGCCACTATGGGATAAAGTGCAGGCAAAGATAAGCCAACGCTTTAAAAGGGTCGTCTAAAGGTCAAAACGAAGTCGGCAAAAAAGGATTTTCTTGTTGTGCTTGGCCACAAAGTTTCATAAACTGTAGCAAGTCTGATATCACTTTTTTTTTTCTCTAAAGTTTCATATCACAATTACATTGTCCACCACCATCCCAAACACTCAGCCACCACCGCCAACCTAAGCCGCCGCCACCACCACCTTGGCCGACCTTAGTCCAAATGGAGGAAGATCAGGAGATTGAAGTGCTTTGGATGGAGAATGACAATGCAGGTGGTTTCTGGATTGGGGGCGCTTTTTTCTATCACAAGCGTGTCGGTGGTTCTGGTTTGGTGATAGTGATCTCGATCATATCAAGGATTAGGATCATCCAGGAATCGAAAGAAAGATAGAAGACTTTACTAAGCCTGTTAGTTTTGTTTCCACCGAAATTGTAATGCATAATGAAGAGATTGCTCAGAATTTAACAGTAGTGGTAGAGGAGATAATTGTGGTGGAGGATGGCCATGTGCCGTCTGCTCTTGGTGTATTTGAGCAGCATAGGAAGGGAATCGGGTTGAAATTGCTCGAGAAGATGAGCAAGAAATAACAACTTCTATTAAAGCTAAAAAGAGTTGTCAAAGATCCGAAATTGATTTAGTAGTTAGGAGCATTTCTCAATAACTCAAGAAATTTATCCCATCTTGAAATCAAACATATCTAAGTTTCTTTTGTACAATAACTATGCTAAAGTTTCCGCCGAAGAATATGGATATTATGTATGCTTAGGGGATTTTCGGAACTAGATTGTTAGTTTTTGAGTACCATTAAACTAAATGCTGTTAACAAGAGATTTAATTATCTCCCCAAAATGCTCCCTAACCTTATTAAATTTCAATAACCCCAACCTTATCAGATCCCTAGTTGTCACCACTGCCGGTAATGGGCTCTTTTTTGCTCCTGTGGTGGCGACATACTTCCCTTTCTCCCTCTCGATGCTTTCCTTCTCAAACGAGCCTTTATGGTTTCAACGAGGTGGGAAAAGCCTTCTTCTCAACCGAGCTTCACGGCGAACTTTCAAGTTCTACTAAAACTGTCGCTTGCCCCGCTCTTCGTTTTTCTGATGATGTGGTTTCTTTGTTATTTAGTCTTGGTGGTGAGGTCATGGGTTATTTTTTGCACTAGGCATTGAGGTTTGGTTTTCTGTCCAATTTATTTTATAAATTTTCTCTTTTGTTTGTTACCCTTTTCCTTGACTTTTAAAAACCACCATTAAATGTGGTGATTCAATTTATTAATATGGATTAGCACATGAATTCGTTCTTGGCGATTTTTACTTCCTCGTCAATGAAAAGGGGTTAAGCATGTCAACGGTGAATGCCGACATAACGGCATAGTTAGCTAGAATTTCTTTTATTTTGTAGGAACTAACAAAGACAAATATTGACGAAATTTCAACACTTAAAAACAAATACAAAAGAAGTTTTGGCGAACAAGCAAACAAAGACCGCTGAAATCTCTGGTACTCGAAGATAAAGACCAAAAAAGTCTCGGCATGCATTCAAAAGCAAAGACGAACAAAGTCTTGCTAACCAATGATAAAAACCAACAAAGTCTCGGTATTCAAAAAATATAGACCAACGAAGTCTCGGTACTTGGAGTTGAAGATCGATGAAGTCTCGATGCTGAAAAGCAAATACCGAAGAAGCCTCAACAACAAAGCGAGAGCTTAGAAAGTCCTTTATATTTATCGAGTCAAATAGATACAAGGCATGAAGATGCATCAATAAATACATGCAAAATAAAAAAAACAGGAGTAAATGAGCCCTTAAAGAAAAAAGAAAACTACAATAACAGTCTTGTAGCCTGAAAGGCGAGGCGTTTTCTAAGAAGATTATCCAAGAATAATGGCAAGAGAGGCGAGCGCCTTACGAGGGTGGATCGAAGCCGCAACCATTCTCTCTCATAATAGCTCCGGCCTTGACTCTCTTACTCAAACACCTGGCGGGATATTAGAGTTATCACATTGGGGAATAACACCTAGGAGGTTAAAATGAATACAACAAAAGAAGGGCAAGGACAACATAAGATTACGCCGAAGAAAACAAAGGACCGAAAGAGGCTAATAACGCACTTGGAAGAAAATATAAGCAGGCTCTAAGGGATTCTCAGAAAAATCTCTAAAATAATTGCCTTTGAAAGTAAGACAATGTAAAGGTGATAATCTCTTTAATAGGTGCCAAATAAAATTCAGCAGGAAAAATGGCAAGTATAAGTGACACTCGTCACTTGTTGCCAAGTATGAAAATTAGAAATGAAACATAATGCACCACTTATAGGTGCTAAAAAGAAGTTAATAAATCAATAAGAGAAGTTCTTCAAGTCCTTTGAGAAAGTAAGGCTAAAATGAAGGGTGTTAGTCAAGATTTGGTATAAGGAGTACCCAAGGAAGACAATCCTCAACTACAATATAAGTCAGAATGCACTAGCATTAAAATACTTGTAGCAAGATCATCACAAGTAAAGTACTTCAATAAGACAGAGTCAACTCTTAAGAAAGGAAAACGAAAAAAAGAAGCAGGAAGAGATATAGCAGTGGAGAAGCATCATATATTCATTCATGAAGGAAAAAAAATACATATAAAAAACTCCTATAAAATCTACTACAAAAGAAAAAGTGGTATCACAGGAAGCATCACCGACAAATGTTGAGAACATGGCAAGACTAAGTGGCTGGACAGTCCTCATGACGGGGAGTTGCTTCGGGAACCGAGAGAATACGGTCATTAACTAGGCCCGACAAGTGGGGTTGGCGTACTCGAATGTGTTGAATGCATACAAGATACCTTGCTCTCCTCTCGTAAGCATGGTCTGAGGCAATATGATGACACCTCTCCACCATGAATTCCCTCGATGTCAGGTAGTTAGCTATAATTTCATCTTAGGACGGGTTGTGCTTAGATTATATCCTAGCACGCATCTAATAAATCTCTGAGCCGATGTCCCCTTATTTAGCCACATCCAGGCTTGGGAAGTCTTAGTTGTAGCTAACTCTCCCCGAGCCTACATACGATGTATATATATTTGGATGGGCTTGGTGTCACTTATTAGCTGCGTTGTGTCTCCAGGGAGCCGCGGAGAAAGTAGAGTGTTGGTAACAGCATCAAGATGGATTATGGGATCAGGAAAGACTTCAATCGTATTTGCCAGTGTCGAAACTCTTGGAGATTGCGGAGGTGCGGGTAGATCAACTGAGTGGTAGAAAGATTTGTTATCTTGTCAGTATGAAGCAAACGACACATATTCTGTGAAGTCGGCATCCATAAATTTCATGGAGCCAGACCATGACGAGGTGTTTGATTGGGGTCTTTATTGGAAATGAGGTGCCCGCAAAAGGTAAAAGTTGTGATGTGGCGAGCTATAACCTTAATATTAGAGGAGTGGATACAAGTTTGTATTGTCCTTGGTGTGGGGTGGTGGACGAGGTGGCAAACCACATATTCGAGGGTGTGTTATGCATGTCCGCAACAATAACATACCACTTGTGCATTGCTTGATGGTGTGGCTAGTCCACGTCCGTGACTAGAGTTGCGTCCACCATGTACGCCGCACCCCCACTAAATGAGAGAGTAGCGTGTGAGGGTTGAGAGGTGAGTGGCTGATGCTTTTGTTGCAGAGTAGGTGGTGTTAAATGCTACTGGTTTTTCAGTTGAAATGTAGACGAGATGCGAAGTTTATAGTCCAATAGGAGACCGCAAGTATCTTTGCAAAATGGAGAGTCCTGTCGTGTATTAATTGATGCAACAATGGGTTCATATTCAGATCTTAGGCCGTTAACTGTCCAGAGAATGAGATCATCTTCATCAACGTTTTTTTTTTTCGCTAGCGAGAACAAGAGATAGAGTTTTGACATGCTCGACATAAGAATGCATATCTTTAGCGCCTTTATAGTACTATGAATGCTTTTAATGTTCTTAGGGAAGATGTATATGGAATTAAGGAGGCCATGAGATGTTTTTTGGTACAAAAAGGTGGGTTGAAAACTCAGAAATGAGTTATAATAATTTGAACATGGAATATAAAAGGCCTTAATTAGACATATAAGCAACTGGATATTGCAAGATATGTATTATAACATTACTAATTGAGAAGAAACTATTCAACTTGAAAAGTGAAGAAATTAGGAGGTGTACGGCCTTAAATTATGGTGCTTTGGAGTTTGTACAATGTGTTGATGAGTTGGAATTGTTTGATCATATATGTGTGGGTTGTTTTCGTAGTTGGAGCAACAAAAAGTAGGATGATTTGGTGAGACTAGAAAGCAAGTAGTTTATTCAAAGGGTTGTTTGATCATTATTCTCTGTCGGATCCCTTTTCCTATGATGCCTAGTTATGCTAACTACTCTTCTCTATTAGAGTGTCGTGCTTATCTCATTTCATCCCATAATTAATGCCCTTTTCTAACAAAAAAAACCATTAAATACCCAAAAAAACAAAACCATTAGTCCCCATCATTATTAAAAATTATCATAAATTAAAAAGGAAATTAGAAAGTTGTCATTTATTGCTTGTCATTTACTACGCGAGTGAGTAATTGCCAAAGGTTTGACTAAAAAGAAGTATTTGCCCAAGGGAAAGGTGTTACTCATTTTAAAGTTTCCCTTTTCTTTATCAGTAAAATGGCTTCATCTTAGTAATTCAACTTTTTTTTTTGTCAAAATCTTAGTGATTCAATTGCTTTTGGATGTCTGCTGAATATGTTTTTGTAAGTATTCTTCAATTTTTCCTCGTTTAATCAGATAAAATTTCTGCATTTTCTTTTGGGTAGATTAAATTTTTAATATTTTTTTTATTTCCTGCTAAGGATTAATATTTTTTAATGTTTCGTTTATGATCCTTTTGGTTAAATACAAAGGTCACTGAAATTTAACTCTATTGTTAGAGATCGGTGTTTTCTGCTTGTGTTGTGCTATGCTGCTTTGCAGCTTTTCTAGTGAGTAAGCAAGGTGGTCAGCAGGGTGGATTCAATAATTTTTCTCCAAGGAGGCTAAAAATTGAAGTTGCCAGTGGGATTCAGGGTATCGAGAAAAAAAAAGAATTTGGGGTTAATTTCAAGGTTCTATAGATTTAAATACAAAAGAAATGAAGAAAAATATAAGGGCTAAATGTATGTTCTTTATCCCCCAAAAAATAATATTGGGGCAAAATTGGCACTTCACCCCGGGTCCAAGGGCTGCATCCCCCACTAGATCGCCGCTGATGGTGTGACTGTTTAGGTGATAACTCATCGTTTTTCTGTTTTTTGGTTAGGTATAACTGCTGATGAGCCATTCAAGGAGGGTTTGAGATTCTGTGAAGGATAACTGAGATTGGTAAAAAAACTTCTGGTAAATTAAACTTTTGTGCTAAGTATTTTGTAACCTGTGTATGTGATTATTGTGGTCTTGTCTCTCAAGAAGAAGAAAAAAGAAACATATTTTGGTGAAATTTATGATGGATTCCTTCAAAGTGAATAAGTTTAGAAAAGGATTAGAACAAGAAGAGGAGGTTGACATGGGATCCACCGAGTGTTTAGATGTGGAAGGCGAAGGGATACAATATTGGTCGAGATTTGATGCTATTTATGAAAGATATTGCGAGAGAATGCTATTTTTTGATCACTCAATCCGTCAGATCTTGCATGATCTAGGTAATTCTTTTTACAATCTTATGTTACATTGTTAGAAACCAAAGTATTTTTAGCTCTCAAGATATGTAGAATCCTATTAAAACTTTATAAGCTCACGAGTTAATATAAATGAACTCTTTACGAAGCCATTACGTAACAATTAGGAGTAAAAGTATTTATGGAAGTTGAAATTAACTGCTTAGCTGATATTAAGGTTTACGCGTGTACCAGATAGTGAAGTTCCTACAACTGCATCACTTATTCGTGCTACATCAACTCCGTCACCAAAATCGATATTCAAAAAGCTGCTGATGTCACCATTCCGATATCTATCCATAAAAAAACCTGAAGATGGTTATGAAAAGTTAGAGCAGGAGCCGGAAAATGATCCTTACCAAGATCTTGAATCAGCTTACGTGGCTCAGATTTGCTTAACATGGGAAGTACTTCACTGTCAGTACACACAGCTGAGACATGAGATCTCGCATCAACCGGAGAATCAGACTATGTATAATCAAAGTGCTGAGGATTTTCAGCTATTCCATGTTTTGCTGCAGATATTTATGGAAAACGAGCCTTTTCAAAAGGTTTCGAGGCCTGAGGTATATGCTAGGACAAGAAATTTCTTGTCTAAATTGCTTCAGGTTCCTAAGATCCAAGGTATATGATAATTCTTCTTTCTTTTTATTTCGTTCTTTAGTTATATAATCTTCACAAAGCGTCCTCGCTTCTTGAATTTCAGGTTCAGATCAGCCAAGGATTGATGAAGACAATGAAGAACCTGAGCTGCCCGTTCTTGCACCAGAGTTACTCAAGATAGTTGAGGTATCAATCTTAACTTTCTATTCATTCTTGAAGATGGACAAGAAAAAACTGGGTGGGATTCTCAAGTTTTTCACTGGAAGTAGTCAGAACCAAATGGTTACCCCAATCCAACTTATTCAGTCCTCTCTTGAGAAGGTGAGCCTCAAAATTTTGTTCTTGCCCCTCGAATTCTGTTAAAAAATGTTTCATTTTCGGAATTTTGTTCCTCAAATTGCAGAAAGTGATAAAGCTGAAGGGAATGAGGAAGAAGAGAAAGAACTGGAAGGAAAAATCATGGCCGACTACACAAGAAGATACACAGATGTTCCTTGGGCTTATCGATGTCGAAGTTCTTTCAAAAGCGTTGAGAATGGTTAGAATTGGTTCCGATCAGCTTTTCTGGTGTAGGGAGAAGATGAAGAAACTTCGTTTATCTGATGGAAATTTGCAGAGAGACCCCTCTCCCATCCTATTTTAATGCTCCCTAGTCCCTAGCATTGCCAACGTTACAAATTTTCTTCAGAGGGTACTATAACATACATTTGACGATCATATGGATATTATTATTTTCAGTTTTTTAGGTTAAGATACATATGACTCTCATAGATTGTTTGCTATTTGACTCTAAATCTTTGTTTTATTATTTTTGTTTTAGGCAAAGAGTTTGTGTTATGAATTTTTCACACACTGTGTTAAAAGCCTATCTCTTCTTTAATAATTTTATATAACATGGTGTGCTAAAGTAAACTTGGCCACAAAGTTTCATAAACTGTAGCAAGTCTTATATCACTCTTATTTTTTTTTCTATTCAGTTTCATATCACAATTACATTGTCCACCACCACATTTCCAAACAACCAACCACCATATCCAACCTTAGCCGCCGCCACCACCACCACCACCACCACTTTGACCAACCTTAGTCCAAATGGAGGAAGATCAGGAGATTGAAGTGCTTGGGATGGAGAATGACAACGCAGGTGGCTTCTGGGTTGGAGGTGCTTTTTTCTATCACAAGCGTGACGGTGTTTCTGGTTCTGGTGATAGTGATCTCGTATCATATCAAGGATTAGAGTCATCCAGGAATCGAAAGAAAGATGCAAGAGAATACGATTTTTCTAAGCCTGTTAATTTTGTTTCCACTGGAATTGTAATGTATAATAAAGAGATTGATCAGCATTCTACAGTGGTGGTGGAGGAAGAGGGTGGGCATGTGCCTCCAGTTCTTCGTGTATTTGAGCAGCATAAGAAGGGAATTGGGCTGAAATTGCTTGAGAAGATGGGTTACAAAGGAGACAGTTTTAGTTAAATGAGCAAGGAATAACAACTCCTATTAAAGTCAAGCCGCGTTGAAAGGGTCGGGAATTGATTCAATAGTTACGAACATTATTCAATAACTCAATAATTATTCCATTTCCCTCATTATCCTACACATGTAGGTGCATTTTCAGTAGTTATAATTAATTTTAATTGGGGGTATATGGAAATGTGAGTTGCAATATAAATTATCCAAGAACACTTGTTTTGCAAACTAATTAGGTGCCAAGTTGGTATCTCTCGTAGTCCAGCAGAAATTAGGATGAGACAGTTAAGCTAATCTATAAATACTCTTGATTACAAATTTCTAAATCACTAATTGTAGTATTACATATAAAGTGGAAAAAAGATCCCATGGGTACCTACCTTTCAAATTGAGAAAAATAGGTATTCAACGTTTTCAATATAGATAATCAGGTATACAACATTTTTAAACTGGACCTCCTGTTAGTACCTGGCTTTAGTTTAAGTGTTCTGTGTGATGTGGCTTCCATTCGCCCCCCCCCCCCCCCCCCCCCCCCTCCCCCCTCCCTCCAAAATGAAGAGCATTTCCGGGATTTCTTAAAGGCAATTATTAAGAAGCCCTATCATTACATGTGTAGGTAAATCAATACTACATTGAAACCGTTATGAGCATATGAACCCGTGATAACGCCCACCAATGGTCCATCGTTGTGTCCACATTCTGCTCATTTCCCTTTGAAAGTGCCCAAGTCACTCAAACTCCCCGGAAGACCAAAGAATCAAAACAAAAAGAGCCCGGTAAAGGAAAACTGGAGCACCACCTCAAGTACTTGGAGGTATTTAGAAGTGTATAAATACAAATTTATATTAAGGTGTTCAAAGTGAAAAAAACCTATACAAACCCTAAGTAGGGGGATGCTATCTAATCCTTGCAACCTCTTCGAAGTGAATTCTCCACATGTTATCTAAATGCCTAAATTTCAAACACTATAATTATAATTCCACTATCAAATCCCCTCTCACAGTCGCAATCTAAAACAACTCAATATATGGCCAAGATTAAGAATTTCATGAAGCACAAGAATTATAATAACAAGCAATCCACAATCAATTTTAATATTAGCATGTAATCCCAAATTTCATAGAAAAGTAATCCAAAATCATAGCTAGGGTTCCGGCATGTTTAATATCAAGGTAAAAGATGCTCAGGTTCGTGCGCTTGAATAATGAAAAATAATAATTGAATACATAATATGGAGTTTACGAGGTGAAGAAGAATTATAATAAATATTGATCTTGTGCTGTTGTTTTGTTCTCCTTACTTCTCTCTTACTCCACAGCCTAATACTAATGAATGAATGATGAAGTAAGTCTAATAACCTGCAAATTACTAATATATGTATTACGGAATTCGGAGGTTTAAACCATGGACCCAGAAAATAGGTCAAAAGTGGCACGTGAACTTCTTTGTTTAACCTGGTTTGCTAAAATTATCTCACCAAATCCTTCATAACTTTCTCGTCACAACTTAGAATTGGACTCCCTTTCTGCAACGAGTAATAGACTACACGATCTATCATGTGCAAGTTTCATGAAAACATTCATGACTAATTATTACAGGCTGGCACATCAATTTTTTTCCAGATTTAGTGCTTTCATTTCTGATGATCTTCTCGACACCTTGAATTGCCTCAATCTCATTTCCTCTCATATTTTATATTTCCTTAGCTTCTTGAACATTAAAAAAAAGAAAAACATAAGCTTTATCAAATAGGGATAGGTGTATCAACTAATATTGAGATCAAAAGTATTTTAAGTTCGCGATCAAACTCAAAAGTATTAGACCTTCTCTGAACATTGAAGAAGGATTATATTTGAAACCGGGAGTGGGAAGAGTACTAATGAATTTTTAAGTACTTACTTACGTTTAGTTGGTACTTCCTCCGCCCTATAAAACATGTCAACTTTATTTTTCACATAAACTAAGTGCCCGTTTGGAAGTGTTTTTTTAAAGCACTTAAAAGTGCTTTTACATGTTTAAAAGTATTTTAGACCCTAAAAAGCACTTTCAGGAAAAACACCAAATAGATACTTCTTCAAAAAATCACTTAAAGTGATTTTAGAGATATAAATTATGAGATTATTACCCAAGGGGTCTTGAAGACACCACCTCAAGACTCAACAACACCAGTTGACTTTCTTCTTCTTACTAAAGGCCACAAACTAAATTTAACACTATAATCCGAAATCCCAATTACCTTCTTACCCCTTTTTGTATTTTAGTTCCCTATATATAATATTTCTATTCAGAATTATTTTAAAACCCTAAGCCTCTCTTTTCTCTCTCTCTTCTCTCCCTAGACCTCACGTCAAATTCTTAGCTCCTATCTTCTCTCTCTAGAAATCCATGGCTGCGATTCAAGATGTGAGAAAAATAAAAGAGCTGGAGCTTGAAGCTCCGTCCATGGCGGATCTTTCGTGCAGAGCTGGAGCTCGAAGCTCCGTCCATGGAGGATATTTCGTGCAGAGTTGGAGCTCGAAGCTCCGTCCATGGCAGATTTTTCGTGCAGCGGCGGCGGTAGCTAGTGACCAACGAAGCTCTTCTTAGATCTCGTGGTGGTTCGAGGCAGTGGAGGTGACGAAGCTTGGTTCGCTGGTGTTCAAGCTTTGTGAAGTTGGAGCTCAGATCTGCCATGGATTTGGTTTCGTTTATGTTCAAGCTTCGAAGGTGAACAAAGTCGAACCACGCTCAGAAGTTCGAACCACACTCAGCAAGTTCGAACCACGCTCAACAAGTTCGAACCACTCTCAGCAAGTTCGAACCGTGCTCAGCAAATTCGAACCATGCTCAGCAAGTTCGAACCGTGCTCAGCAAACCAGGCTTATGAATATATCTTTTTGTCTACGTTTTGGTTGGACTTCGAATAAGATTACCGAGATTGTGTCAGACTTACGTATATCTCTTCTTGCCAACCTTATCGTCGGACTTTGGATATGATTGTCAAGACTGCATCAAACTTACATATATATCTTCGTCTACTGATGCTACATCGGTCTTACAGATATCTTTTCCTGCCAATGATACATCGATCTTACATATATATTTTCCTACCGATTCTACGCCGGTCTTAAGTATATCTTTACTGGTGATGCTATGTCGGTCTTATAGTAATTTTTGTCTGTCGATGCTACATCGTCTTACAAATAACCTACATAATCAGAATATTATAACCCTTAACTTTCGTAAAAAAAAAACTTTTAACTGACTAACCGATCATTGTGTTGACAAATATCCTTGTTGGTCGATGTCTTAATCAAGTAGGCAGAAACCGGTATGATAGAGGAGATGATCTTGTTTTTCTAGAGGTGTTTCTATTTTGATTATGAGGCATACAAAATTGGTCTTATGAAAAGTTTTTTATTTTCTTTCGATTTTTTCAGGTTAAGAATCCATTGGCCGACCCCTTAGTTGATGATCTTAGGGAGCCGAGATTTTTTTACATTCTATCCTCATTTTTAGGTCGGGAATCCATTGTTAGACCCCCTAGAAAATGATATTAGGGAGCCGGGATAAGTTCTTTTACATTCTATTGAATTTTTCAGGCGGGGAATCCATTGTCCTACCCATTAGTCGATGATCTTAGGGAGCCGAGAAATTTTTTAACATCCTATTGACTTTTTCAAGATGGGAATCCATCGACCAACCCCCTGGTCGACAATTTTAGGCAGCCGAAATTTTTTCTTTACATTCTATCGACTTTATCAGGTAATGATTCTTTTTCCTCAGCTTACTAAATAGTAACCATGTTTTATACGAGCACCAAAAAAAACAATGAGACTATAAGTTATTACACCAAGATTTTTAGTTTTGACCTAGATAATTGATTTGTCCCAACAAATGAAACGTGTCAATATCATATCCATTCTAATGCAATGATACATTTCTTTCACTTTTACTTCTGAATTCCGCCATCTCCCTTAACTCCCAGAACTGGAACATACAGTTTAACTACCTCGACCTTTATCGGTATGGACAGCACACGCAGTTCACTTTCATGTAATTTATTATTGATATGCAACTATTATACTTCATATATTTCTGTTATCTAAGGAGTTCTCACCTTATAAGAATTTCCCCTTTATCCTTACTAAAACGTTATTATCCATTTTAGGATCGATTTGTCTTGATACACTCATCGCATATCACGTCAGAATCATGTGGATTATTAATGAGATCCAAAATTGTTCCCACACACTGCGTTAGATGATAGAGCACAACAACTCACACTCATTATCTCACTCGGCCAGAGACATAGTCCAAGGATGAAAACACAACAACAAATAAGTGTATGTATAGGAATAATAATAAGAGAGATCAAAGTAGGCAAATTGAACGGTATAAAGTGTTAATGATCATGTACCTTACTCTCGATCACTAGCGAGGAGCTTTATCTTCACTTACCAAAGGATTGGCTGCGATCTAGCTTGGGAACTCTTATTGGAGGACCTTCTTGCTTCGAACCTTCTTGAAACCAGCCACTAAGTTAGGACCAACGGGAGGTCCAATCCTGATGTCTCTTTGACGCTCAACATTAGCATTTTTTGTCTATTAGGATTACTTAACCTGAGAAGCTATCGAGACTTAAGCCGACTATATAATAACCACAACATATTTAGAGATAGAAAGATATAGAGATTATTGGGGGGTCACTTGGATTGTCTCTATTATGTTGTTGAGAGGAGTATCTATAGTGTTAGAATGGGTGCGCGAGATGACATTGCACGACAAATTAACTCAAATATGGATGCGTAGGATAAGCTAGAAGGGAACTCCGCCCTGTCAACGTGGAATTTATATTTAGCGACGCTTTTTCCCTTGGTAGGAGTGTCGTTCCTCTTCCTGGGGCAATTGGTCCCTTCCTCCAGAGACAACACTGTATCCTCAGATAGGGTCGTCGGGACCTCTTTGGGCTAGAATAAGTATCAGAGCTATATTTTCGCTTATCACCAAGGGTGGTCCTTACCCTCCAATGAAGTAAATACGGTAACCTCTATTAAGAAGAGAAGACCTGGCCACGAGATTTTCACAATTAATGGTGATACATTTCCTCTAACACATGAATTGAGTTGATGGACGTGACCACTGAAGGAGAGATATTGGTAGAACTCCTCTATAAGAGACTCATAGAGAGGTCCTACAATATTTAGGAAGTTTTGTTGGACAAATGGGATTCTACCCAAATGTTGACCTTGTTTACAATGTTAGTCGGTGACTCAATTTAATGAAATGATTCGGATATTAATACGTTAATTCAAGTTGTAAAGATTAACGTAATATATTCACTTGGTTAAAATCATTTGAAATTGAATGATAAATTGAGTCATGTAATTTGGAGAAATTAAAAGGAAAAAAAACAATATATGTTATTTTATTTCTTTTTGTTATAAATCAAAGAAAGAAGGAAAGGAAAAAAAAGACCTGGTAGGGGTTGAACCTGGACCATTAGCTTTGTTGGGCATTTGGGTCTTACATCCATACCTTTGTTGGGCCTTAGGTGGGGTATGAACCTGGACCATCATCTTTGTTGGGCTTTTGGGCCTTAGGTTCATACCATGTGGACCAGCCCAAGTTTTTTGGTCTTTTTAAGTAAACGTTGTATCTTAAATTAATACAACGTAACTCCAAAATGAAATATCACAACCTTTGGCAAGCCACCTTTTCATTTTTTATAAATAGTTGGCCAACTAAACCATTTTCTTCATTCATTTTTCAAAGCATTAAAATTATAAGAGAGAGATAGAAAGAAGCAGGATTATTAAGTTCCTTGAGATTCTTAAGAATGCGTGTGTCAGTTTCTTTTGAATAGTTTTGTCGTTGTATCCTGGGCTCTTTTTTGCTCCTGTGGTGGCGACATACTTCCCTTTCTCCTTCTCGATGCTTTCCTTCTCAAACGAGCCTTTATGGTTTCAACGAGGTGGGAAAAGCCTTCTTCTCAACCGAGCTTCACGACAAACTTTCAAGTACTTCTACTACAACAGCCGCTTGCCCCGCTCTTCGTTATTCTGATGATGTAGTTTCTTTGTTGTTTGGTCTTGGTGGTGAGGTCATGGGTTATTATTTGCACTTGGCATTGAGGTTTGGTTTTCTGTACAAAGTTTTTATAATTTTTCTCTCTTGTTTGTTACCCTTTTCCTTGACTTTAAAAACCACCATTAATTGTGGTGATCCAATTTATTAATACGTATTAGCGCATGAATTCATTCTTGGCGATTTTCCTTCCTCGTCAATGACAAAGGGTTAAGCATGTCAGCGGTGAATGCCGACATAACGACATAGTTAGCTATAATTTCTTTTATTTTGTAGGAACTAACAAAGACAAATATTGACGAAATCTCGACACTTAAAAACAAATACAAAAGAAGTCTTGGCGAACAAACAAACAAAGACCGGTGAAATCTCTGGTACTCGAAGATAAAGACCAACAAAGTCTCGGCATGCACTCAAAAGCAAAGACAAACAAAGTCTTGCTAACCAATGATAAAAACCAACAAAGTCTCGGTATTCAAAAAATATATACCAACGAAGTCTTGGTACTTGAGGTTGAAGATCGATGAAGTCTCGATGCTGAAAAGCAAATACCGAAGAAGGCACAACAACAAAGCGGGAGCTTAGCAAGTCCTTTATATTTCTCGAGTCAAATAGATACAAGGCATGAAGATGCATCGAGAAATACATGCAAAACAAAAAAAACAGGAGTAAATGAGCCCTTAAAGAAAAAAGAAAACTACAATAACAGTCTTGCAGCCTGAAAGGCGAGGCGTTACATTTCTAAGAAGATTATCCAAGAATAATGGCAAAAGAGGCGAGCGCCTGACGAGGGTGGATCGAAGCCCCAACCATTATCTCTCATAATAGCTCCGGCCTTTTCTCTCTTCCTCAAACACCTGGCGGGATATTAGAGTTATCACATTGGGTAATAACACCTAGGAGGTTAAAATGAATACAACAAAAGAAGGGTTAGGACAACATAAGATTACGCCGAAGAAAACAAAGGATCGAAAAAGGATAATAACGCACTTGGAAGAAAATATAAGCAGGCTCTAAGGGATTCTCAGAAAAATCTCTAAAATAAATGCCTTTGAAAGTAAGGCAATGTAAAGGAGACAATCTCTTTAATAGGTTCCAAATAAAATATGATGGATCAGCAGGAAAAATGGCAAGTATAAGTGACACTCGTCACTTGTTGCCAAGTATGAAAAGTAGAAATGAAACATAATGCACCACTTATAGGTTCTAAAAAGAAGTTAATAAATCAGTAAGAGAAGTTCTTCAAGTCTTTCGAGAAAGTAAGGCTAAAATGATGGGTCTTAGTCAAGATTAGGTATAAGGAGTACCCAAGGAAGACAACCCTCAACTACAATATAAGTCAGAATGCACTAGCACTAAAATACTTGTATCAAGATAATCACAAGTAAAGTACTTCAACAAGACCGAGTCAACTCTTGAGAAAGGAAAACGAAAAAAAAAGCAGGAAGAAATATGGCAGTGGAGAAGCATCATATATTCATTCATGAAGGGAAAAAAATACATATAAAAACTCCTATAAAATCTACTACAAAAGAAAAAGTGGTATCACAGGAAGCATCGCCGACAAATGTTGACAACATGGGACGGCTAAGTGGCTGGACGGTCCTCATGACGAGGAGTTGCTTCGTGAACCAAGAGAATACGGTCATTAACTAGGCCCGACAAGTGTGGCGTACTCGAATGTGTTGAATGCATACAAGATACCTGGCTCTCCTCTCGTCAACATGATGTGATGAAATATGATGACACCTCTCCACCTTAAATTCCCTTGATGTCAGGTAGTTAGCTATAATTTCATCTTAGGACGGGGTGTGCTCAGATAATATCCTAGCATGCATCTAATAAATCTCTAAGCCGATGTCCCTTATTTAGCCACTTCCCTGGATTGAGCAGTCTTAGTTGTAGCTAACTCTCCTCGAGCCTACATACGATGGATATATATTTGGATTGGATTGGTGTCACTTATTAGCTACGTTGTGTCTCCAGTGAGCCACGGAGAAAGTAGAGCGTTGGTAACAGACTACACACATCAAGATGGATTATGGGATCGGGAAAGACTTCAATCGTATTTGCCAGTGTCGAAACTCTTGGAGATTGCGGAGGTGCGGGTAGATCAACTGAGTGGTAGACAGATTTGTTATCTTGGCAGTATGAAGCAAACGACACATATTATGTGAAGTTGGCATCCATAAATTTCATGGAGCCAGACCATGAAGAGGTGTTTGATTGGGGTCTTTCGTGGAAATGAGGTGCCCGCAAAAGGTAAAAGTTGTGATGTGGCGAGCTATAACCTTAATATTAGAGGAGTGGATACAAGTTTGTATTGTCCTTGGTGTGGGGTGGTGGACGAGGTGGCAAACCACATATTCGAGGGTGTGTTATGCATGTCCGCAACAATAACATACCACTTGTGTATTGCTTGATGGTGTGGCTAGTCCATATCCGCGACTAGAGTTGCGTCCACCATGTATGCCGCACCCCCACTAAATGAGAGAGTAGCGTGTGAGGGTTGAGAGGTGAGTGGCTGATGCTTTTGTTGCAGAGTAGGTGGTGTTAAATGTTAGAAAAATTGATCAAACTAAAATGCAGAATAAATAAATAGATCGAAAAAGAGTAATGATACCTCCGGCCATTGATGTCTTAAGAAACTTTTCCTTATGTTATGTTCTTCCAAACTCTCAAGCATTCAACTATAGATGGTGTATAATTTTTGTGTGAATGAATTGAGTTTAGGGACCAAAACTCTAGTTTTTATAGCCAAACTCCCATCAAACTCTAGTTTCGCAATCTCCTGTTACAATCAGATCATCTACATACACCAACACAATAGCTAATTTCCCTTCGTTAGCTTTAACAAATAAACTAGAATTTGATGATGTTACCAAATAACCACTATGAGTAAGAAATTCAGCAATTTTACCATACCAAGCCCTCAGTGCTTGCTTTAATCCGTAAAGCACTTTTCGTAGTTTACACACAAATTCAGGCTTGTCTTGACTTTGAAAACCCATTGGCTGATCCATATAGATATCTCTATTCAATTATCCGTGTAAGAACGCATTTTTCACGTCCATTTACCATAAATTCCAATCTTTACTTGCTGCAAGTGCAATTAAGACCCAAAAAATTGTAAGCTTTGCAACCGGACTGAATGTTTCATCATAATTAAGACCATATTGTTGAGAAAATCCTCACTCTACCAAACGAGCTTTGCACCTCTCAATTGATCCATCCGTATTACGCTTTATTTTGTACACCCATTTACAAGAGATAGGCTTCACATCTCTTGGTTTTTGTACAAGCTCCCAAGTCTCGTTTCGTTCTAGTGCTTCAATCTCCTCTTCCATAGCTTTATTCTACTCAGAATTTTGAGATGCTTCCTCAAAAGTTTCAGGCACCTTTTCATCAGATTCTTCCACTATGGCAGCATTAGCATATTTAGGATTCAGCCTTTTGCCTTTTGTTGATCTTCTAAGTGAAACAGACCCTTCTCCTTCATTAGGTTTAGTTTCTTCATTTGGTTGTTGATAAGCACCAGATTGCCAAGGCTGCTGAGCTATGCCTTCTTCGACATCACCACCATCATTTTCCATCTTCAACGTCTCATACACTTAGTTGAATTTGGGCAGATTCCAACATAGCTTTAACTATATCTGAATCTGGTAAAGTCTCCTTTTCCGAGGACCACCACGAAGATGCTTCATCAAACACAACATTTTGTGATGTGTAACATTTCCTAGTTGTAGGATCACAACATTTCCAACCCTTTCTTTGACTATCATACCCTACAAAAATACACCTAACAGCTTTCTTGTCCATTTTACTACGCAAATGATTAGGTACAAATACATAGCATACACATCCAAAAACCCGAAAATAATTAACTGTAGGTTTTATATTCCATATTTTTTCGAAAGGTGATAGAAAATATAACCTTTGTTGTGGCAGCCGATTAATCACAAACGCAGTCGTCGTCATTGCTTCTGCCCAAAACTGTCCAGGTACATTTTTCGCATGAAGAATGCTTCTACAAATTTCCGCCAAATGCCTGTTCTTTCTTCCGGCTACGCCGTTTTGCTACAGGGTATAGGCACATGTGAAGTGATGGCGTATTTGAAGCTCACGCAGAAAATCTGAGAACTCATCTGAGGTATATTCCCCCCATTGTGGGTCCGCAAACATCGAATCTTTTTGCCGATTTCTCCTTCTGCTATCTTTTTAAAGTCCTTGAACTTAGAAAAAGTTTCTGATTTTTCCTTGATAAAATAGACCCACACATATCTTGAAAAATCGTCGATAAAAGTTACCATATACTTCATTCCTTCGATCGAAGCTAGCTTGACGGGTCCAAACACATCGGAGTGAACCAACTCTAATGGTTCTTTTGCTTTGAATTTAGATTCTTCATATGGCAATTGATGAGATTTTCCGTATTGACATCCCGAACAAATTGTGTCAATTCTTACTTTAAGATTTGGAAGGCCCCTCAACATTGTCCTTTTCATCATCACATTTAGCTTAGAATAGCTAACATGGCTTAACCGCATATGCCATAAATCTGCTGTCTCGTTTTTCCTCGCCTTGTCAACATATGTTGTTTCGGCACTCATCACATAGACGAACTCTAGCTTCTTTCCCTTAATCACCGGTGTTTCCACAATATCCAAGTGGCGGTATACTCTCACATCTTCCGGGCCAAAAACCACAAAATTCCCAGATCTCGTCAATTGTGGTACTGATAACAGATTTTTCGTCATGCCTAGAACGTGATAGACATTTTGCAGCGTTACTTCATTAGAACTATCCTGAGAAGAGATGAGAATATTACCGATGTGAGATATTGGTAATTTCGAGTTGTCGGCGGTCACAACTACTCGATTTTCTTTATATTCCGAAATATTTTGCAGCTTCTCCTTGTCACCCGTCATATGGTTTGAGCACCCTGAGTCGACTATCCAATCATTCTCATAGTCAATTTTATTTGAAACGTTTGTTGCTAAAGCTAGCTCATGACCTTCTTCTACATCAAGGAGTGCCTCAGCATCCCATTCCTCTTCAATTTTGGAAGTAGCGGCATTACTCTGTACTGAACCTTTTGGTGCTCGACAAAACTTTGCTATGTGGCCCTTCTTTCCACAATTGTAACAATCTCCTTCAAATCTCTTGCCATTGTTTCTTGAACCTGCCCCTGGACCTTCACCTTGACGATTTTTCGTTTTATCGTTATTTCTTTTAGATCTACCAGACCCATGTTGTTTGGATTTCCAACCACCTTTATTGGTGTAGAGTGCTTCATCGTCACCCTTTAGTGAAACTCCTCCCATTTGCTTAGCTAGAGCTTCTTGACCGGCAAGCACATTCTCGAACTCGACAAGTGATGGCTGATTTGGCCAACCCTGTATTGCAGCAACAAAGCCTCTATATTCAGGCCTCAAACCATGAATAATAATTCTTTTTATTCGGGTTTCTCGGATCGGAGCTTCTGGATCTAGCTCCGAAATTTCTCGACATAGTGACTTCACTCTATGGAAATATTGAGCGACTGTCATATCGCGTTGAGCTATCGACAATAACTCGCTCTCGAGAAGTTGAAGCCTCGTGTCATTCTTCTTTGAGAACAGGTTGGCGAACGTATCCAAAGCTTCTTTCGGGGTTTGGCATCCCGAATGTGCTCTAGCACCTCATCTTCAATCTTAGTCTTCAAAGCGAACGTCGCTTTGCCCGCCTTTATCTTCCACTTACGCAGCACACCATTTGCATCTTCTACATTTGGTTGTGTAACTTCGTTTCCGTTAACAACCTCCCACAAGTCTTGGCCTTGCATATACAACATCATGCAAGTAGACCAAGAATTGTAGTTCTGATTGTTATGCTTTTTGATTCCGCCGACGACTTGGAGATCACCCATTCTTGCAATCGAATGTTGTTATCAAACAAATACACTAGCCTCTGGCTCGGATACCAGATTGTTGAAATAGAATGGCCAAATGTTATTAACAGAAAGAAGAAATATTTTTCTGCAGAAGATAAATAAGCTACCGAATGAATTCGTTTATTTCATGCTAATATACTGCTTTTTATAGGCATACAAATAAGGACTCCACTAACTAACTACTCTCTAGAAAATAGGAAAACATAAACTGATTTGATAAAGCTAATTAAATGACTTAGCAACTAATGGCTAACTTATTATTGACTTGGTAAAACACATGTGTGCTGAATGTTGTAATTTAACAATCTGGTGGATGATGAAGGTATAGATAACATTTTTTTGGAGTATTATGAATACCTGATCGGCTTAAAAGATTGTATGGAGGACTACAGAAACAATGAAAAAGCTTCTAATCAGTCTATTTCATATAAATAGGCTCAGAGGCTGATATTAGATTTTACTGAAAATATATTAAAAATGGTTTCATCTCAATTTGTAATACAAAATATTTTTTGTTTTACAGTCTATAGTATGAAGTTTTGATTTTATGGTAGAAAAATCGGTCACTATAATCATGGTGGAATAATCAGTACTAGTATTATTTAAATACAGTTTGGAGAAATATCTATTAGTATTGACTATCAAACTATCCCATGATTTTGATACGCACCTGCAAAGTCCACGAGTCTTCACAGGTAACCTTAAAAACACATCAAGCAACACATCAACAGGAACAGATTGATATCTTCTGGTTTCAGTTGGAGGAACAATATTGTATCCAGACATTAGAAGTTCCGTACTGCTTTCACTTTGTGGATCAATATCATGTCCTAATAATCTAAATGCCATTGATTTCTTTAGCAAATTTTTTAGAGAGGATCAAGGGGCGGATTCCTTTTCTACTCTGAATAATTTCCAAACTTAAGAACATCAAAAAGTAAGATTAGGTCAAATTAATAATTTTTTTCATCTTTTAACTACAATATTTTTATATAACAAATAATATCTATTTTATCACCACTCATATTTCTACAACGGCGTCACTTTATCTCACTTCCTCAGCTCCGTCACTAAAATCTTTATCCAAGAAGCTCCTGATGTCACCGTTTCGACGTCTATTCAGTATCAACAAACCTAAAGAAGAAACTAAAAAGTCACGCCAACTGGGTAATGATCCATATCAAGATCTCGAAGCATCTTATGTGGCTCAGATTTGCTTAACATGGGAAGCACTTCACAGTCAATACACACAGCTGAGCCATAAATTCTCGCATCAATCAAAGAATCGGATTGCGTACAATCAAAGCGCTCAGGAGTTTCAGCAATTTCATGTTTTGTTGCAGAGATATATTGAAAACGAGCCTTTTCATGAGGGTTCCAGGCCTGAAATATATGCTCGGATGAGAAATTTGCTATCTAAATTGCTTCAGGTTCCTAAGATCCAAGGTATTTGATAGTTTTGCTTTCTTTTTTGTTTAATTCTCTAGTTATATAATATTCACAAAGCGTTCTGGCTTCTTAAATTTCAGGTTCAGATAAGCCAAGAGCTGGAGAAGAACCCGGGCTGCTAGTTCTTGCCCCGGATTTAATGAAGATCGTTGAGGTATCAATCTTGACTTTCCACTCATTCTTGAAGATGGACAAGAAAAAACCAGGTGGAACGCTCAAGTTTTTTGCTAGAAGTAGTCAGAACCAGATGATTACCCCAGTTCAACAAATTTAGTCCTCTCTCGAAAAGGTAAGCCTCTAAATTTTGTTCTTGCCCCTCAAATTCTATAACGAAACATTTCAGATTTAGAAATGTTACCCCTCAAATTGCAGAAAGTGATAAAGCTGAAGGAACTGAGGAAGAAGAAAAAAAACTGGAAGGAAAAATCATGGCCAACCACACATGAAGATACCCAATTGTTGCTGGGGCTTATTGACGTGGAGGTCCTTTCAAGGGTGTTAAGAATGGTGAAGATCGGGCCCGAACAGCTAATTTGGTGTGAGGAGAAGATGAAGAAACTAGGTGTATCTGATGGAAAATTGCAGCGAGACCCCTCTCCCATCTTGTTTTAGTGCTTCCTAGTCCCTATCAACTTTTTTAAATTTTCTTCAGGTGGGTAATATAGCGTACCATTCGATCCATATGGAAAATATTATTTTCAGTTTTTTGGTTAAAGATACATTGTATCCGCATGATTGTTTTCAGATACAAGTATGTGACTCTAAAGTTTGTGTTAAAATTCTCTCATTGATTGTGTTAAAGCTTATGTCTTCTTTAATAATTTTATATATCTTGGTGCTAAAGTAAACTTGGCCACAAAGTTTCATAAACTGTAGCAAGTCTGATATCACTCTTTTTTTTTTTTTTTTTAAAGTTTCATATCATAGTTACATTGTCCACCACCATCCCAAACACTTAGCCACCACCGCCAACCTTAGCCGCCGCCACCACCATCTTGGCCGACCTTAGTCCAAATGGAGGAAGATCAGGAGATTGAAGTGCTTTGGATGGAGAATGACAATGCAGGTGGTTTCTGGATTGGGGGCGCTTTTTCCTATCACAAGCGTGACGGTGGTTCTGGTTTGGTGATAGTGATCTCGATCATATCAAGGATTAGGATCATCCAGGAATCGAAAGAAAGATACAAGACTTTACTAAGCCTGTTAGTTTTGTTTCCACCGAAATTGTAATGCATAATGAAGAGATTGATCAGAATTTAACAGTAGTGGTAGAGGAGATAATTGTGGTGGAGGATGGCCATGTGCCGTCTGCTCTTGGTGTATTTGAGCAGCATAGGAAGGGAATCGGGTTGAAATTGCTTGAGAAGATGAGCAAGAAATAACAACTTCTATTAAAGCTAAAAAGAGTTGTCAAAGATCCGAAAATGATTTAGTAGTTAGGAGCGTTTCTCAATAACTCAAGAAATTTATCCCATCTTGAAAACAAACATATCTAAGTTTCTTTTGTCCAATAACCATGCTAAAGTTTCCGCCGAAGAATATGGATATTATGTATGCTTAGGGATTTTCGGAACTAGATTGTTACTTTTAGTGTACCATTAAACTAAATGCTGTTAACAAGAGATTTAATTATCTCACCAAAATGCTCCCTAACCTTATTAAATTTCAATAACCCCAACCTTATCCCTAGTTGTCGCCACTGCCGGTAATAGGCTCTTTTTTGCTCCTGTGGTGGCGACATACTTCCCTTTCTCCTTCTCGATGATTTCCTTCTCAAACGAGCCTTTATGGTTTCAACGAGGTGGGAAAAGCCTTCTTCTCAACCGAGCTTCACGGCGAACTTTCAAGTTCTACTAAAACTGTCGCTTGCCCCGCTCTTCGTTTTTCTGATGATGTGGCTTCTTTGTTGTTTAGTCTTGGTGGTGAGGTCATGGGTTATTTTTTGCACTTGGCATTGAGGTTTGGTTTTCTGTCCAATTTATTTTATAAATTTTCTCTCTCTTGTTTGTTACCCTTTTCCTTGACTTTTAAAAACCACCATTAATTATGGTGATCCAATTTATTAATATGGATTAGCGCATGAATTCGTTCTTGGCGATTTTTACTTCCTGGTCAATGAAAAGGGGTTAAGCATGTGAATGGTGAATGCCGACATAACGGCATAGTTAGCTAGAATTTCTTTTATTTTGTAGGAACTAACAAAGACAAATATTGACGAAATCTCAACACTTAATAACACATACAAAAGAAGTTTTGGCGAACAAACAAACAAAGACCGGTGAAATCTCTGGTACTCGAAGATAAAGACCAAAAAAGTCTCGGCATGCATTCAAAAGCAAAGACGAACAAAGTCTTGCTAATCAATGATAAAAACCAACAAAGTCTCGGTATTCAAAAAATATAGACCAACGAAGTCTTGGTACTTGGAGTTGAAGATCGATGAAGTCTCGATGTTGAAAAGCAAATACCGAAGAAGCCTCAACAACAAAGCGGGAGCTTAGAAAGTCCTTTATATTTCTCGAGTCTAATAGATACAAGGCATGAAGATGCATCGAGAAATACATGCAAAATAAAAAAAAACAGGAGTAAATGAGCCCTTAAAGAAAAAAGAAAACTACAATAACAGTCTTGTAGCCTGAAAGGCGAGGCGTTTTCTAAGAAGATTATCCAAGAATAATGGCAAGAGAGGCGAGCGCCTGACGAGGGCGGATCGAAGCCGCAACCATTCTCTCTCTCTCTCTCATAATAGCTCCGGCCTTGACTCTCTTACTCAAACACCTGGCGGGACATTAGAGTTATCACATTGCGGGATAACACCTAGGAGGTTAAAATGAATACAACAAAAGAAGGGTAAGGACAACATAAGATTACGCCGAAGAAAACAAAGGATCGAAAGAGGATAATAACGCACTTGGAAGAAAATATAAGCAGGCTCTAAGGGATTCTCAGAAAAATCTCTAAAATAAATGCCTTTGAATGTAAGACAATGGAAATGTGATAATCTCTTTAATAGGTGCCAAATAAAATTCAGCAGGAAAAATGGCAAGTATAAGTGACACTCGTCACTTGTTTCCAAGTATGAAAAGTAGAAATGAAACATAATGCACCACTTATAGGTGCTAAAAAGAAGTTAATAAATCAATAAGAGAAGTTCTTCAAGTCCTTTCAGAAAGTAAGGCTAAAATGAAGGGTGTTAGTCAAGATTTGGTATAAGGAGTACCCAAGGAAGACAACCCTCAACTACAATATAAGTCAGAATGCACTAGCATTAAAATACTTGTAGCAAGATCATCACAAGTGAAGTACTTCAATAAGACCGAGTCAAATCTTGAGAAAGGAAAACGAAAAAAAGAAGCAGGAAGAGATATAGCAGTGGAGAAGCGTCATATATTCATTCATGAAGGAAAAAAAATACATATAAAAAACTCCTATAAAATCTACTACAAAAGAAAAAAGTGGTATCACAGGAAGCATCGCCGACAAATGTTGAGAACATGGCAAGGCTAAGTGGCTGGACAGTCCTCATGACGGGGAGTTGCTTCGGGAACCGAGAGAATACGTTCATTAACTAGGCCCTACAAGTGGGGTTGGCGTACTCGAATGTGTTGAATGCATACAAGATACCTTGCTCTCCTCTCGTAAGCATGGTCTGAGGCAATATGATGACACCTCTCCACCATGAATTCCCTCTATGTCAGGTAGTTAGCTATAATTTCATCTTAGGACGGGTTGTGCTTGGATAATATCCTAGCACGCATCTAATAAATCTCTGAGCCGATGTCCCCTTATTTAGCCACATCCAGGCTTGAGCAGTCTTAGTTGTAGCTAACTCTCCCCGAGCCTACATACGATGGATATATATTTGGATGGGCTTGGTGTCACTTATTAGCTGCGTTGTGTCTCCAGTGAGCCGCGGAGAAAGTAGAGCGTTGGTAACAGACTACACACATCAAGATGGATTATGGGATCAGGAAAGACTTCAATCGTATTTGCCAGTGTCGAAACTCTTGGAGATTGCGGAGGTGCGGGTAGATCAACTGAGTGGTAGAAAGATTTGTTATCTTGTCAGTATGAAGCAAACGACACATATTCTGTGAAGTCGGCATCCATAAATTTCATGGAGCCAGACCATGAAGAGGTGTTTGATTGGGGTCTTTCTTGGAAATGAGGTGCCCGCAAAAGGTAAAAGTTGTGATGTGGCGAGCTATAACCTTAATATTAGAGGAGTGGATACAAGTTTGTATTGTCCTTGGTGTGGGGTGGTGGACGAGGTGGCAAACCATATATTCGAGGGTGTGTTATCCATGTCCGCAACAATAACATACCACTTGTGCATTGCTTGATGGTGTGGCTAGTCCACGCCGTGACTAGAGTTGCGTCCACCATGTACGCCGCACCCCCACTAAATGAGAGAGTAGCGTGTGAGGGTTGAGAGGTGAGAGTGGCTGATACTTTTGTTGCAGAGTAGGTGGTGTTAAATGCTACTGGTTTTTCAGTTCAAATGTAGACGAGATGCGAAGTTTATAGTCCAAGAGGAGACCGCAAGTATCTTTGCAAAATCGAGAGTCATGTCGTGTATTAACTGAAGCAACAATGGGTTCATATTCAGATCTTAGGCCGTTAACTGTCCAGAGAATGAGATCATATTCATCAACGATTTTTTTTTCCGCTAGCGAGAACAAGAGATAGAGTTTTGACATGCTCGACATAAGAATGCATATCTTTAGCGCCTTTATAGTACTATTAATGCTTTTAATGTTCTTAGGGAAGATGTATATGGAATTAAGGAGGCCATGAGATGTTTTTTGGTACAAAAAGGTGGGTTGAAAACTCAGAAAGACCCTTATGAGTTATAATAATTTGAACTTGGAATATAAAAGGCCTTAATTAGACATATAAGTAACTGGATGTTGCAAGATATGTATGATAACATTACTAATTGAGAAGAAACTATTCAACTTGAAAAGTGAAGAAATTAGGAGGTGTACGGCCTTAAATTGTGGTGCTTTGGAGTTTGTACAATGTGTCGATGAGTTGGAATTGTTTGATCATATATGTGTTGGTTGTTTTCGTAGTTGGAGCAACAAAAAGTATGATGATTTGGTGAGACTAGAAAGCAAGTAGTTTATTCAAAGGGTTGTTTGATCATTATTCTCTGTCGGATCCCTTTTCCTATGATGCCTAGTTATGCTAACTACTCTTCTCTATTAGAGTGTCGTGCTTATCTCATTTCATTCCATAATTAATGCCCTTTTCTAACCAAAAAAACCATTAAATTCCCAAAAAAAAAAACAAAACCATTAGTCCCCATCATTATTAAAAATTATCATAAATTAAAAAGGAAATTAGAAAGTTGTCATTTATTGCTTGTCATTTACTAGGAGAGTGAGTAATTGCCAAAGGTTTGACTAAAAAGAAGTATTTGCCCAAGGGAAAGGTGTTACTCATTTTAAAGTTTCCCTTTTCTTTATCAGTAAAATGGCTTCATCTTAGTAATTCAACTTTTTTTTTTTTTTTTGTCAAAATCTGAGTGATTCAATTGCTTTTGGATGTCTGCTGAATATGTTTTTGTAAGTATTCTTCAATTTTTCCTCGTTTAATCAGATAAAATTTCTGCATTTTCTTTTGGGTAGATTAAATTTTTGATATTTTTTTTATTTCCTGCTAAGGATTAATATTTTTTAATGTTTCGTTTATGATCCTTTTGGTTAAATACAAAGGTCACTGAAATTTAACTCTATTGTTAGAGATCGGTGTTTTCTGCTTGTGTTGTGCTATGCTGCTTTGCAGCTTTTCTAGTGAGTAAGCAAGGTGGTCAGCAGGGTGGATTCAATAATTTTTCTCCAAGGAGGCTAAAAATTGAAGTTGCCAGTGGGGTTCAGGGTATCGAGAAAAAAAAAAGAATTTGGGGTTAATTTCAAGGTTCTATAGATTTAAATACAAAAGAAATGAAGAAAAATATAAGGGCTAAATGTATGTTCGTTATCCCCCAAAAAATAATATTGGGGCAAAATTGGCACTTCACCCCGGGTCCAAGGGCTGCATCCCCCACTAGATCGCCGCTGATCGTGTGACTGTTTAGGTGATAACTCATCGTTTTTCTGTTTTTTGGTTAGGTATAACTGCTGATGAGCCATTCAAGGAGGGTTTGAGATTCTGTGAAGGATAACTGAGATTGGTAAAAAAACTTCTGGTAAATTAAACTTTTGTGCTAAGTATTTTGTAACCTGTGTATGTGATTATTGTGGTCTTGTCTCTCAAGAAGAAGAAAAAAGAAACATATTTTGGTGAAATTTATGATGGATTTCTTCAAAGTGAATAAGTTTAGAAAAGGATTAGAACAAGAAGAGGAGGTTGACATGGGATCCACCGAGTGTTTAGATGTGGAAGGCGAAGGGATACAATATTGGTCGAGATTTGATGCTATTTATGAAAAATATTGCGAGAGAATGCTATTTTTTGATCACTCAATCCGTCAGATCTTGCATGATCTAGGTAATTCTTTTTACAATCTTATGTTACATTGTTAGGGACCAAAGTATTTTTAGCTCTCAAGATATGTAGAATCCTATTAAAACTTTATAAGCTCACGAGTTAATATAAATGAACTCTTTACGAAGCCATTACGTAACAATTAGGAGTAAAAGTATTTATGGAAGTTGAAATTAACTGCTTAGCTGATATTAAGGTTTACGCGTGTACCAGATAGTGAAGTTCCTACAACTGCATCACTTATTCGTGCTACATCAACTCCGTCACCAAAATCGATATTGAAAAAGCTGCTGATGTCACCATTCCGTTATCTATCCATAAAAAAACCTGAAGATGGTTATGAAAAGTTAGAGCAGGAGCCGGAAAATGATCCTTACCAAGATCTTGAATCAGCTTACGTGGCTCAGATTTGCTTAACATGGGAAGTACTTCACTGTCAGTACACACAGCTGAGACATGAGATCTCGCATCAACCGGAGAATCAGACTATGTATAATCAAAGTGCTGAGGATTTTCAGCTATTCCATGTTTTGCTGCAGATATTTATGGAAAACGAGCCTTTTCAAAAGGTTTCGAGGCCTGAGGTATATGCTAGGACAAGAAATTTCTTGTCTAAATTGCTTCAGGTTCCTAAGATCCAAGGTATATGATAATTCTTCTTTCTTTTTATTTCGTTCTTTAGTTATATAATCTTCACAAAGCGTCCTCGCTTCTTGAATTTCAGGTTCAGATCAGCCAAGGATTGATGAAGACAATGAAGAACCTGAGCTGCCCGTTCTTGCACCAGAGTTACTCAAGATAGTTGAGGTATCAATCTTAACTTTCTATTCATTCTTGAAGATGGACAAGAAAAAACCGGGTGGGATTCTCAAGTTTTTTACTGGAAGTAGTCAGAACCAAATGATTACCCCAATTCAACTTATTCAGTCCTCTCTTGAGAAGGTGAGCCTCAAAATTTTGTTCTTGCCCCTCGAATTCTGTTAAAAAATGTTTCATTTTCGGAATTTTGTTCCTCAAATTGCAGAAAGTGATAAGGTGAAGGGAATGAGGAAGAAGAGAAAGAACTGGAAGGAAAAATCATGGCCGACTACACAAAAAGATACACAGATGTTCCTTGGGCTTATCGATGTCGAAGTTCTTTCAAAAGCGTTGAGAATGGTTAGAATTGGTTCCGATCAGCTTTTCTGGTGTAGGGAGAAGATGAAGAAACTTCGTTTATCTGATGGAAATTTGCAGAGAGACCCCTCTCCCATCCTATTTTAATGCTCCCTAGTCCCTAGCATTGCCAACGTTACAAATTTTCTTCAGAGGGTACTATAACATACATTTGACGATCATATGGATATTATTATTTTCAGTTTTTTAGGTTAAGATACATATGACTCTCATAGATTGTTTGCTATTTGACTCTAAATCTTTGTGTTATTATTTTTGTTTTAGGCAAAGAGTTTGTGTTATGAATTTTTCACACACTGTGTTAAAAGCCTATCTCTTCTTTAATAATTTTATATAACATGGTGTGCTAAAGTAAACTTGGCCACAAAGTTTCATAAACTGTAGCAAGTCTTATATCACTCTTATTTTTTTTTCTATTCAGTTTCATATCACAATTACATTGTCCACCACCACATTTCCAAACAACCAACCACCATATCCAACCTTAGCCGCCGCCACCACCACCACCACCACCACTTTGACCAACCTTAGTCCAAATGGAGGAAGATCAGGAGATTGAAGTGCTTGGGATGGAGAATGACAACGCAGGTGGCTTCTGGGTTGGAGGTGCTTTTTTCTATCACAAGCGTGACGGTGTTTCTGGTTCTGGTGATAGTGATCTCGTATCATATCAAGGATTAGAGTCATCCAGGAATCGAAAGAAAGATGCAAGAGAATACGATTTTTCTAAGCCTGTTAATTTTGTTTCCACTGGAATTGTAATGTATAATAAAGAGATTGATCAGCATTCTACAGTGGTGGTGGAGGAAGAGGGTGGGCATGTGCCTCCTGTTCTTCGTGTATTTGAGCAGCATAAGAAGGGAATTGGGCTGAAATTGCTTGAGAAGATGGGTTACAAAGGAGACAGTTTTAGTTAAATGAGCAAGGAATAACAACTCCTATTAAAGTCAAGCCGCGGTGAAAGGGTCGGGAATTGATTCAATAGTTACGAACATTATTCAATAACTCAATAATTATTCCATTTCCCTCATTATCCTACACATGTAGGTGCATTTTCAGTAGTTATAATTAATTTTATTGGGGGTATATGGAAATGTGAGTTGCAATATAAATTATCCAAGAACACTTGTTTTGCAAACTAATTAGGTGCCAAGTTGGTATCTCTCGTAGTCCAGCAGAAATTAGGATGAGACAGTTAAGCTAATCTATAAATACTCTTGATTACAAATTTCTAAATCACTAATTGTAGTATTACATATAAAGGGGAAAAAAGATCCCATGGGTACCTACCTTTCAAATTGAGAAAAATAGGTATTCAACGTTTTCAATATAGATAATCAGGTATACAACATTTTTAAACTGGACCTCCTGTTAGTACCTGGCTTTAGTTTAGGTGTTCTGTGTGATGTGGCTTCCATTCGCCCCCCCCCTCCCCCCCTCCCTCCAAAATGAAGAGCATTTCCGGGATTTCTTAAAGGCAATTATTAAGAAGCCCTATCATTACATGTGTAGGTAAATCAATACTACATTGAAACCGTTATGAGCATATGAACCCGTGATAACGCCCACCAATGGTCCATCGTTGTGTCCACATTCCGCTCATTTCCCTTTGAAAGTTCCCAAGTCACTCAAACTCCCCGGAAGACCAAAGAATCAAAACAAAAAGAGCCCGGTAAAGGAAAACTGGAGCACCACCTCAAGTACTTGGAGGTATTTAGAAGTGTATAAATACAAATTTATATTAAGGTTTTCAAAGGGAAAAAACCTATACAAACCCTAAGTAGGGGGATGCTATCTAATCCTTGCAACCTCTTCGAAGTGAATTCTCCACATGTTATCTAAATGCCTAAATTTCAAACACTATGTGATTATCTAACTAGTTTAGATCTTCCGATTTATAAACTAAACTAAACAATTATAATTATAATTCCACTATCAAATCCCCTCTCTCAGTCGCAATCTAAAACAACTCAATATATAGCCAAGATTAAGAATTTCATGAAGCACAGGAATTATAATAACAAGCAATCCACAATCAATTTTAATATTAGCAAGTAATTCCAAATTTCATAGAAAAGTAATCCAAAATCATAGCTAGGGTTCCGGCATGTTTAATATCAAGGTAAAAGATGCTCAGGTTCGTGCGCTTGAATAATGAAAAATAATAATTAAATACATAATATGGAGTTTACGAGGTGAAGAAGAATTATAATAAATATTGATCTTGTGTTGTTGTTTTGTTCTCCTTACTTCTCTCTTACTCCACAGCCTAATACTAATGAATGAATGATGAAGTAAGTCTAATAACCTGCAAATTACTAATATATGTATTACGGAATTCGGAGGTTTAAGCCATGGACCCAGAAAATAGGTCAAAAGTGGCACGTGAACTTCTTTGTTTAACCTGGTTTGCTAAAATCATCTCACCAAATCCTTCATAACTTTCTCGTCACAACTTAGAATTGGACTCCCTTTCTGCAACGAGTAATAGACTACACGATCTATCATGTGCAAGTTTCATGAAAACATTCATGACTAATTATTACAGGCTGGCACATCAATTTTTTTCCAGATTTAGTGCTTTCATTTCTAATGATCTTCTCGACACCTTGAATTGCCTCAATCTCATTTCCTCTCATATTTTATATTTCCTTAGCTTCTTGAACATTTAAAAAAAGAAAAACATAAGCTTTATCAAATAGGGATAGGTGTATCAACTAATATTGAGATCAAAAGTATTTTAAGTTCGCGATCAAACTCAAAAGTATTAGACCTCCTCTGAACATTGAAGAAGGATTATATTTGAAACCGGGAGTGGGAAGAGTACTAATGAATTTTTTAGTACTTACTTACGTTTAGTTGGTACTTCCTCCGCCCTATAAAACATGTCAACTTTATTTTTCACATAAACTAAGTGCCCGTTTGGAAGTGTTTTTTTAAAGCACTTAAAAGTGCTTTTACATGTTTAAAAGTATTTTAGACCCTAAAAAGCACTTTCAGGAAAAACACCAAATAGATACTTCTTCAAAAAATCACTTAAAGTGATTTTAGATATCTAAATTATGAGATTATTACCCAAGGGGTCTTGAAGACACCACCTCAAGACCCAACAACACCAGTTGACTTTCTTCTTCTTACTAAAGGCCACAAACTAAATTTAACACTATAATCCGAAATCCCAATTACCTTCTTACCCCTTTTTGTATTTTAGTTCCCTATATATAATATTTCTATTCAGAATTATTTTAAAACCCTAAGCCTCTCTTTTTTCTCTCTCTCTTCTCTCCCTAGACCTCACGTCAAATTCTTAGCTCCTATCTTCTCTCTCTAGAAATCCATGGCTGCGATTCAAGATGTGAGAAAAATATAAGTGCTGGAGCTTGAAGCTCCGTCCATGGCGGATCTTTCGTGCAGAGCTGGAGCTCGAAGCTCCGTCCATGGCGGATATTTCGTGCAGAGTTGGAGCTCGAAGCTCCGTCCATGGCAGATTTTTCGTGCAGCGGCGGCGGCGGTAGCTAGTGACCAACGAAGCTCTTCTTAGATCTCTTGGTGGTTCGAGGCACTGGAGGTGACGAAGCTTGGTTCGCTGGTGTTCAAGCTTTGTGAAGTTGGAGCTCAGATCTGCCATGGATTTGGTTTCGTTTATGTTCAAGCTTCGAAGGTGGACAAATTCGAACCACGCTCAGCAAGTTCGAACCACGCTCAACAAGTTCGAACCACGCTCAACAAGTTCGAACCACGCTCAACAAGTTCGAACCATTCTCAGCAAGTTCGAACCGTGCTCAGCAAATTCGAACCATGCTCAGCAAGTTCGAACCGTGCTCAGCAAACCAGGCTTATGAATATATCTTTTTGTCTATGTTTTGGTTGGACTTCGAATAAGATTACCGATATTGTGTCTGACTTACGTATATCTCTTCTTGCCGACCTTATCGTCGGACTTTGGATATGATTGTCAAGACTGCATCAAACTTACATATATATCTTCGTCTACTGATGCTACATCGGTCTTACAGATATCTTTGCCTGCCAATGATACATCGATCTTACATATATATTTTCCTACCGATTCTACGCCGGTCTTAAGTATATCTTTACTGGTGATGCTATGTCGGTCTTATAGTTATTTTTGTCTGTCGATGCTACATCGTCTTACAAATAACCTACATAATCAGAATATTATAACCCTTAACTTTCATAAAAAAAATACTTTTAACTGACTAACCGATCATTGTGTTGACAAATATCCTTGTTGGTCGATGTCTTAATCAAGTAGGCAGAAACCGGTATGATAGAGGAGATGGTCTTGTTTTTCTAGAGGTGTTTCCATTTTGATTATGAGGCATACAAAATTGGTCTTATGAAAAGTTTTTTATTTTCTTTCGATTTTTTCAGGTTAAGAATCCATTGGCCGACCCCTTAGTTGATGATCTTAGGGAGCCGAGTCTATCCTCCTTTTTAGGTCGGGAATCCATTATTAGACCCCCTAGCAAATGATATTAGGGAGCCGTGATAAGTTCTTTTACATTCTATTGAATTTTTCAGGCGGGGAATCCATTGTCCTACCCATTAGTCGATGATCTTAGGGAGCCGAGAAATTTTTTAACATCCTATTGACTTTTTCAGGATGGGAATCCATCGACCAACCCCCTAGTCGACAATTTTAGGCAGCCGAAATTTTTTCTTTACATTCTATCGACTTTATCAGGTAATGATTCTTTTTCCTCAGCTTACTAAATAGTAACCATGTTTTATACGAGCACCAAAAAAAACAATGAGACTATAAGGTATTACACCAAGATTTTTAGTTTTGACCTAGATAATTGCTTTGTCCCAACAAATGAAACGTGTCAATATCATATCCATTCTAATGCAATGATACATTTCTTTCACTTTTACTTCTAAATTCCGCCATCTCCCTTAACTACCAGAACTGGAACATACAGTTTAACTACCTCGACCTTTATCGGTATGGACAACACACGCAGTTCACTTTCATGTAATTTATTATTGATATGCAACTATTATACTTCATATATTTCTGTTATCTAAGGAGTTCTCACCTTATAAGAATTTCCCCTTTATCCTTACTAAAACGTTATTATCCATTTTAGTATCGATTTGTCTTGATACACTCATCGCATATCACGTCAAAATCATGTGGATTATCAATGAGATCCAAAATTGTTCCCACACACTGCGTTAGATGATAGAGCACAACAACTCACACTCATTATCTCACTCGGCCAGAGACATAGTCCAAGGATGAAAACACAACAACAAATAAGTGTATGTATAGGAATAATAATAAGAGAGGTCAAAGTAGGCAAATTGAACGGTATAAAGTGTTAATGATCATGTACCTTACTCTCGATCACTAGCGAGGAGCTTTATCTTCACTTACCAAAGGATTGGCTGCGATCTAGCTTGGGAACTCTTATTGGAGGACCTTCTTGCTTCGAACCTTCTTGAAACTAGCCACTAAGTTAGGACCATCGGGAGGTGCAATCCTGATGTCTCTTTGACGCTCAACATTAGCATTTTTTGTCTATTAGGATTACTTAACCCGAGAAGCTATCGAGACTTAAGCCGGCTATATAATAACCACAACATATTTAGAGATAGAAAGATATAGAGATTATTGGGGGGTCACTTGGATTGTCTCTATTATGTTGTTGAGAGGAGTATCTATAGTGTTAGAATGGGTGCGCGAGATGACATTGCACGACAAATTAACTCAAATATGGATGCGTAGGATAAGCAAGAAGGGAACTCCGCCCTGTCAACGTGGAATTTATATTTAGCGACGCTTTTTCCCTTGGTAGGAGTGTCGTTCCTCTTCCTGGGGCAATTGGTCCCTTCGTCCAGAGACAACACTGTATCCTCAGATAGGGTCGTCGGGACCTCTTTGGGCTAGAACAAGTATCAAAGCTATATTTTCGCTTATCACCAAGGGTTTTCCTTACCCTCCAATGAAGTAAATACGGTAACCTCTATTAAGAAGAGAAGACCTGGCCACGAGATTTTCACAATTAATGGTGATACATTTCCTCTAACACATGAATTGAGTTGATGGACGTAACCACTGAAGGAGAGATATTGGTAGAACTCCTCTATAAGAGACTCATAGAGAGGTCCTACAATATTTAGGAAGTTTTGTTGGACAAATGTGATTCTACCCAAATGTTGACCATGTTTACAATGTTAGTCGGTGACTCAATTTAATGAAATGATTCGGATATTAATACGTTTATTCAAGTTGTAAAGATTAACGTAATATATTCACTTGGTTAAAATCATTTGAAATTGAATGATAAATTGAGTCATGTAATTTGGAGAAATTAAAAGAAAAAAAAAACAATATATGTTATTTTTTTTATTATAAATCAAAGAAAGAAGGAAAGGAAAAAAAAGACCTGGTAGGGGTTGAGCCTGGACCATTAGCTTTGTTGGGCATTTGGGCCTTACGTCCATACCTTTGTTGGGCCTTAGGTGGGGTATGAACCAAGACCATCATCTTTGTTGGGCTTTTGGGCCTTAGGTTCATACCATCTGGACCAGCCCAAGTTTTTTGGTCTTTTTAAGTAAACGTTGTATCTTAAATTAATACAACGTAACTCCAAAATGAAATATCACAACCTTTGGCAAGCCACCTTTTCATTTTTTATAAATAGTTGGCCAACTAAACCATTTTCTTCATTCATTTTTCAAAGCATTAAAATTATAAGAGAGAGATAGAAAGAAGCAGGATTATTAAGTTCCTTGAGATTCTTAAGAATTCGTGTGTCAGTTTCTTTTGAATAGTTTTGTCGTTGTATCCTGGGCTCTTTTTTGCTCCTGTGGTGGCGACATACTTCCCTTTCTCCTTCTCGATGCTTTCCTTCTCAAACGAGCCTTTATGGTTTCAACGAGGTGGGAAAAGCCTTATTCTCAACCGAGCTTCACGACAAACTTTCAAGTACTTCTACTACAACAGTCGCTTGCCCCGCTCTTCGTTTTTCTGATGATGTAGTTTCTTTGTTGTTTGGTCTTGGTCGTGAGGTCATGGGCTATTATTTGCACTTGGCATTGAGGTTTGGTTTTCTGTACAAAGTTTTTATAATTTTTCTCTCTTGTTTGTTACCCTTTTCCTTGACTTTAAAAACCACCATTAATTGTGGTGATCCAATTTATTAATACGTATTAGCGCATGAATTCATTCTTGGCGATTTTCCTTCCTCGTCAATGACAAAGGGTTAAGCATGTCAGCGGTGAATGCCGACATAACGACATAGTTAGCTATAATTTCGTTTATTTTGTAGGAACTAACAAAGACAAATATTGACGAAATCTTGACACTTAAAAACAAATACAAAAGAAGTCTTGGCGAACAAACAAACAAAGACCGGTGAAATCTCTGGTACTCGAAGATAAAGACCAACAAAGTCTCGACATGCACTCAAAAGCAAAGACAAACAAAGTCTTGCTAACCAATGATAAAAACCAACAAAGTCTCGGTATTCAAAAAATATAGACCAACGAAGTCTTGGTACTTGAGGTTGAAGATCGATGAAGTCTCGATGCTGAAAAGCAAATACCGAAGAAGGCACAACAACAAAGCGGGATCTTAGCAAGTCCTTTATATTTCTCGAGTCAAATAGATACAAGGCATGAAGATGCATCGAGAAATACATGCAAAACAAAAAAAACAGGAGTAAATGAGCCCTTAAAGAAAAAAGAAAACTACAATAACAGTCTTGCAGCCTGAAAGGCGAGGCGTTACATTTCTAAGAAGATTATCCAAGAATAATGGCAAAAGAGGCGAGCGCCTGACGAGGGTGGATCGAAGCCCCACCCATTATCTCTCATAATAGCTCCGGCCTTGTCTCTCTTCCTCAAACACCTGGCGGGATATTAGAGTTATTACATTGGGGGATAACACCTAGGAGGTTAAAATGAATACAACAAAAGAAGAGTTAGGACAACATAAGATTACGCCGAAGAAAACAAAGGATCGAAAAAGGATAATAACGCACTTGGAAGAAAATATAAGCAGGCTCTAAGGGATTCTTAGAAAAATCTCTAAAATAAATGCCTTTGAAAGTAAGGCAATGTAAAGGAGATAATCTCTTTAATAGGTTCCAAATAAAATATGATGGATCAGCAGGAAAAATGGCAAGTATAAGTGACACTCGTCACTTGTTGCCAAGTATGAAAAGTAGAAATGAAACATAATGCACCACTTATAGGTTCTAAAAAGAAGTTAATAAATCAATAAAAGAAGTTCTTCAAGTCTTTCGAGAAAGTAAGGCTAAAATGATGGGTCTTAGTCAAGATTAGGTATAAGGAGTACCCAAGGAAGACAACCCTCAACTACAATATAAGTCAGAATGCACTAGCACTAAAATACTTGTATCAAGATAATCACAAGTAAAGTACTTCAACAAGACCGAGTCAACTCTTGAGAAAGGAAAACGAAAAAAAAGCAGGAAGAAATATGGCAGTGGAGAAGCATCATATATTCATTCATGAAGGGAAAAAAATACATATAAAAACTCCTATAAAATCTACTACAAAAGAAAAAGTGGTATCACAGGAAGCATCGCCGACAAATGTTGACAACATGGGACGGCTAAGTGGCTGGACGATCCTCATGACGAGGAGTTGCTTCGTGAACCAAGAGAATACGGTCATTAACTAGGCCCGACAAGTGTGGCATACTCGAATGTGTTGAATGCATACAAGATACCTGGCTCTCCTCTCGTCAACATGATGTGATGAAATATGATGACACCTCTCCACCATAAATTCCCTCGATGTCAGGTAGTTAGCTATAATTTCATCTTAGGACGGGGTGTGCTCAGATAATATCCTAGCATGCATCTAATAAATCTCTAAGCCGATGTCCCTTATTTAGCCACTTCCCTGGATTGAGCAGTCTTAGTTGTAGCTAACTCTCCTCGAGCCTACATACGATGGATATATATTTGGATTGGATTGGTGTCACTTATTAGCTACGTTGTGTCTCCAGTGAGCCACGGAGAAAGTAGAGAGTTGGTAACAGACTACACACATCAAGATGGATTATGGGATCGGGAATGACTTCAATCGTATTTGCCAGTGTCGAAACTCTTGGAGATTGCGGAGGTGCGGGTAGATCAACTGAGTGGTAGACAGATTTGTTATCTTGGCAGTATGAAGCGAACGACACATATTATGTGAAGTTGGCATCCATAAATTTCATGGAGCCAGACCATGAAGAGGTGTTTGATTGGGGTCTTTCGTGGAAATGAGGTGCCCGCAAAAGGTAAAAGTTGTGATGTGCCGAGCTATAACCTTAATATTAGAGGAGTAAAAACAAGTTTGTATTGTCCTTGGTGTGGGGTGGTGGACGAGGTGGAAAACCACATATTCGAGGGTGTGTGGCTAGTCCACATCCGCGACTAGAGTTGCGTCCACCATGTACGCCGCACCCCCACTAAATGAGAGAGTAGCGTGTGAGGGTTGAGAGGTGAGTAGCTGATGCTTTTGTTGCAGAGTAGGTGGTGTTAAATGTTAGAAAAATCGATCAAACTAAAATGCGGAATAAATAAATAGATCGAAAAAGAGTAATGATACCTCCGGCCATTGATGTCTTAAGAAAGTTTTCCTTATGCTATGTTCTTCCAAACTCTCAAGCATTCAACTATAGATGGTGTATAATATTTGTGTGAATGAATCGAGTTTAGGGACCAAAACTCTAGTTTTTATAGCCAAGCTCCCATCAAACTCTAGTTTCGCAATCTCCTGTTACAATCAGATCATCTACATACACCAACACAATAGCTAATTTCCCTTCGTTAGCTTTAAAAAATAAACTAGAATCTGATGATGTTACCAAATAACCACTATGAGTAAGAAATTCAGCAATTTTACCATACCAAGCCCTAAGTGCTTGCTTTAATCCGTAAAGCGCTTTTCGTAGTTTACACACAAATTCAGGCTTGTCTTGACTTTGAAAACCCATTGGCTGATCCATATAGATATCTCTATCCAATTATCCGTGTAAGAACGCATTTTTCACGTCCATTTGCCATAAATTCCAATCTTTACTTGCTGCAAGTGCAATTAAGACCTAAACAATTGTAAGCTTTGCAACCGGACTGAATGTTTCATCATAATTAAGACCATATTGTTGAGAAAATCCTCACTCTACCAAACGAGCTTTGCACCTCTCAATTGATCCATCCGTATTACGCTTTATTTTGTACACCCATTTACAAGAGATAGGCTTCACATCTCTTGGTTTTCGTACAAGCTCCCAAGTCTCGTTTCGTTCTAGTTCTTCAATCTCCTCTTCCATAGCTTTATTCCACTCAGAATTTTGAGATGCTTCCTCAAAAGTTTCAGGCACCTTTTCATCAGATTCTTCCACTATGGCAGCATTAGCATATTTAGGATTCGGCCTTTTGCCTCTTGTTGATCTTCTAAGTGAAACAGTCCCTTCTCCTTCATTAGGTTTAGTTTCTTCATCTGGTTGTTGATAAGCACCAGATTGCCAAGGCTGCTGAGCTATGCCTTCTTCGACATCACCACCATCATTTTCCATCTTCAACGTCTCATACACTTAGTTGAATTTGGGCAGATTCCAACATAGCTTTAACTATATCTGAATCTGGTAAAGTCTCCTTTTCCGAGGACCACCACGAAGATGCTTCATCAAACACAACATTTTGTGATGTGTAACATTTCCTAGTTGTAGGATCACAACATTTCCAACCCTTTCTTTGACTATCATACCCTACAAAAATACACCTAACAGCTTTCTTGTCCATTTTACTACGCAAATGATTAGGTACAAATACATAGCATACACATCCAAAAACCGGAAAATAATTAACTGTAGGTTTCATATTCCATATTTTTTCGAAAGGTGATAGAAAATATAACCTTTGTTGTGGCAGCCGATTAATCACAAACGCAGTCGTCGTCATTGCTTCTGCCCAAAACTGTCCAGGTACATTTTTCGCATGAAGAATGCTTCTACAAATTTCCGCCAAATGCCTGTTCTTTCTTCCGGCTACGCCGTTTTGCTACAGGGTATAAGCACATGTGAAGTGATGGCGTATTTGAAGCTCCCGCAGAAAATATGAGAACTCATCTGAGGTATACTCCCCCCATTGTGGGTCCGCAAACATCGAATCTTTTTGCCGATTTCTCCTTCTGCTATCTTTTTAAAGTCCTTGAACTTAGAAAAAGTTTCTGATTTTTCCTTGATAAAATAGACCCACACATATCTTGAAAAATCGTCGATAAAAGTTACCATATACTTCATTCCTTCGATCGAAGCTAGCTTGACGGATCCAAACACATCGGAGTGAACCAACTCTAATGGTTCTTTTGCTTTGAATTTAGATTCTTCATATGGCAATTGATGAGATTTTCCGTATTGACATCCCGAACAAATTGTGTCAATTCTTACTTTAAGATTTGGAAGGCCCCTCAACATTGTCTTTTTCATCATCACATTTAGCTTAGAATAGCTAACATGGCTTAACCGCATATGCCATAAATCTGTTGTCTCGTTTTTCCTCGCCTTGTCAACATATGTTGTTTCGGCACTCATCACATAGACGGACTCTAGCTTCTTTCCCTTCATCACCGGTTTTTCCACAATATCCAAGTGGCGGTATACTCTCACATCTTCCGGGCCAAAAACCACAAAATTCCCAGATCTCGTCAATTGTGGTACTGATAACAGATTTTTCGTCATGCCTAGAACGTGATAGACATTTTGCAGCGGTACTTCATTAGAACTATCCTGAGAAGAGATGAGAATATTACCGATGTGAGATATTGGTAATTTCGAGTTGTCGGCGGTCACAACTACTCGATTTTCTTTATATTCCGAAATATTTTGCAGCTTCTCCTTGTCACCCGTCATATGGTTTGAGCACCCTGAGTCGACTATCCAATCATTCTCATAGTCAATTTTAGATGAAACGTTTGTTGCTAAAGCTAGCTCATGACCTTCTTCTACATCAAGGAGTGCCTCAGCATCCCATTCCTCTTCAATTTTGGAAGTAGAGGCATTACTCTGTACTGAACCTTTTGGTGCTCGACAAAACTTTGCTATGTGGCCCTTCTTTCCACAATTGTAACAATCTCCTTCAAATCTCTTGCCATTGTTTCTTGAACCTGCCCCTAGACCTTCACCTTGACGATTTTTCGTTTTATCGTCATTTCTTTTAGATCTACCAGACCCATGTTGTTTGGATTTCCAACCACCTTTATTGGTGTAGAGTGCTTCATCGTCACCCTTTAGTGAAACTCCTCCCATTTGCTTAGCTAGAGCTTCTTGACCGGCAAGCACATTCTCGAACTCGACAAGTGATGGCAGATTTGGCCAACCCTGTATTGCAGCAACAAAGCCTCTATATTCAGGCCTCAAACCATGAATAATAATTCTTTTTATTCGGGTTTCTCGGATCGGAGCTTCTGGATCTAGCTCCGAAATTTCTCGACATAGTGACTTCACTCTATGGAAATATTGAGCGACTGTCATATCGCGTTGAGCTATCGACAATAACTCGCTCTCGAGAAGTTGAAGGCTCGTGTCATTCTTCTTTGAGAACAGCTTGGCGAACGTATCCAAAGCTTCTTTCGGGGTTTGGCATCCCGAATGTGCTCTAGCACCTCATCTTCAATCTTAGTCTTCAAAGCGAACATCGCTTTGCCCGCCTTTATCTTCCACTTACGCAGCACACCATTTGCATCTTCTACATTTGGTTGTGTAACTTCGTTTCCGTTAACAACCTCCCACAAGTCTTGGCCTTGCATATACAACATCATGCAAGTAGACCAAGAATTGTAGTTCTGATTGTTATGCTTTTTGATTCCGCCGACGACTTGGAGATCACCCATTCTTGCAATCGAATGTTGTTATCAAACAAATACACTAGCCTCTGGCTCGGATACCAGATTGTTGAAATAGAATTGCCAAATGTTATTAACAGAAAGAAGAAATATTTTTCTGCAGAAGATAAATAAGCTACCGAATGAATTCGTTTATTTCATGCTAATATACTGCTTTTTATAGGCATACAAATAAGGACTCCACTAACTAACTACTCTCTAGAAAATAGGAAAACATAAACTGATTTGATAAAGCTAATTAAATGACTTAGCAACTAATGGCTAACTTATTATTGACTTGGTAAAACACATGTGTGCTGAATGTTGTAATTTAACAATCTGGTGGATGATGAAGGTATAGATAACATTTTTTTGGAGTATTATGAATACCTGATCGGCTTAAAAGATTGTATGGAGGACTACAGAAACAATGAAAAAGCTTCTAATCAGTCTATTTCATATAAATAGGCTCAGAGGCTGATATTAGATTTTACTGAAAATATATTAAAAATGGTTTCATCTCAATTTGTAATACAAAATCACCTGGACCGGATCGGTTTACTTCTGTTTTCTTTAAGGTAGTTTGGCACATTATTCTCTGTCAGATCCCTCTTCCTATCCTGCCTAGCTATGCTCACTATTCTTCTCCCTTAGAATAGAGTTTCGTGTCCATCTCATTTCATCCCATCATTAATTCCCTTTTTAAGCCAAAGAAAAACATTAAATTTCATTAAAACAAAAGCATTAGTCCCCTCATTAATTAAAAGTTATCGATATCTGCAAAAATTGAAGTAGACAGCTGTCATTTATGGCTTGTCATTTACTACCATAGTGAGTAATAGCCAAAGGTTTGACTTAAAAAAAGTATTTGCCCAAGGGAAAAGTGTTACTCAGTTTCAAGATTCCCTTCATTTTAGTGATTCAATGGGTTTTTAGGTGTGTGCTCAATATATTTTTGTAAGTATTCTTCAATTTAGCTCTTGTAATCAGATAAATTGCTGCATTTGCTTTTGGTTTGATTAAAGTTTTTATCTTTTTTTATGTTCTGTTAAAGATTACAAGTTTTGTAATGTTTCGTGTATGGTTAAATTCAAAGGTGGTCTTTACCATTGAAATTCTAAGCTATTGCTGGAGATCGGTGTTTTCCGCTTGTGTTATGCTATGCTGCTTTTGCAGCTTTTCTAGTTCACTTTATTTAATCCAGTTTACTTTACAGCAATGAAAACACACATCGATATATTATTAAAATAATTAATAAGCCTCATAACTTTTAACACAACCGTCATAACTGCTATAAGACAATTCAGCTGTATATACGACTTAAACTGACCACATAAGGCATATCAAATAAAAAAGACTATATATTACAGAGGGCGATATACGAAAGATCTCCAGTTAAATCATGAAGCGCGAAAGAGATTGCAGTGAGACACAAGGACAAAGAAAAATCTGTAAGTATTTCTATTGAAAAGATATAATCTTTCGTTCCCCACTCCCCCACTGTCGTTGTGGGTACCCACTTCCTCCTCGGCCACCACTTTCACAGGATTGTTGTGAGCCAGTGCCTTCACTGCTTCGTTCACCGTCAGATCTCTTCTTTCTCACCATTTTGTTAGCTAAAGAAGCTGGAAAAAAAACAAATCATTAGTATAAACGTCAGATCGATAATGTAACGAGCAAAATATGTAACTATAGATTAGATTTATGAACAGTCAAGCAGATTTCAGAACAAGTAATCTACAAACACAGATCTATGAATATTATTGAATATCATTCAACTTAGCTTGAGAATTATGTATTTAGTAGGGGGGAGGGGGCGAATTTTAGAATTAGGGAAGTGGAGAACGAAAGATTATATAATATTAATAAAATTACTTACAGCTTTTTCTGTGTCCTTGTGTCTCACTGCTAATCTTTTTCGCGTTTCATGATTTAATTGGAGATCTTTTGTATACAGCCCTCTATAATATACTGTCTTTTTTATTTGATATGCCTTATGAGGTCAGATTAAGTCTGTATATATAGCTGAATTGTGTGATACAGATATGACGGTTGTGTTAAACGTTATGAGACTTATTAATTACTCCATCCGTCCATTAATATTTGTCACAATTTCTAAAAGTAGATGTCCACAAAAGGTTGTCCATTTAAGATACCAATGAACTTTTTTACCTTTTCTACCAATTTTATCCTTATTTAATATTTAAAAGTTATCATTATTAAATTCATTTACTTAATAGGTTGAGGGTAGTTTAGTAAAAATAGAGAGAATTAATTGTTTTTCTTAATTTGTGTGAAAAAAAAGTATGACAAACATTGATGAACAGAGAGAGTATTTTAATATATAGCTGAATTGTGTGATAGCAGTTATGACGGTTATGTTAAACGTTATGAGACTTATTAATTACTCCCTCCGTCCATTAATATTTGTCACAAATATCAAAAATAGATGTCCACAAAAGGTTGTCCAATTAAGATACAAATTAATTTTTTTACCATTTCTACTAACTTTATACTTATTTAGTGTTTAAAAGGTTATCATCATTAAATTCATTTACTTAATTAGTTGAGGGTAGTTTAGTAAAAATAGAGGTAATTAATTGTTTTCTTAATTTGTGTGAAAAATTTATGACAAACATTGATGGACGGAGGAAGTATTTTAATATATATCTGAATTAAGTGATATCAGTTATGACAGTTGTGTTAAACGTTATGAGACTTATTAATTACTCCTTCCGTCCATTAATATTTGTCACAATTTCTAAAAGTAAATGTCCACAAAAGGTTGTCCATTTAAGATGCAAATTAATTTTTTTACCTTTTCTACCAATTTTATACTTATTTAGTGTTCAAAAGGTTATCATCATTAAATTCATTTACTTAATTAGTTGAGGGTAGTTTAGTAAAAATAGAGGTAATTAATTTTTTTTCTTAATTTGTGTTAAAAATGTATGACAAACATTGATGGACGGAGGGAGTATTTTAATATATATCTGAATTGAGTGATATCGGTTATGACAGTTGTGTTAAACGTTATGAGGCTTATTAATTACTCCCTCCGTCCATTAATATTTGTCACAATTTCTAAAAGTAAATATCCACAAAAGGTTGTCCATTTAAGATACAAATTAATTTTTTTACCTTTTCTGCCAATTTTATACTTATTTAGTGTTCAAAAGGTTATCATCATTAAATTCATTTACTTAATTAGTTGAGGGTAGTTTAGTGAAAATAGAGGTAATTAATTTTTTTTCTTAATTTGTGTTAAAAATGTATGACAAACATTGATGGACGGAGGAGGTATTTTAATATATATCTGAATTGAGTGATATCGGTTATGACAGTTGTGTTAAACGTTATGAGGCTTATTAATTACTCCCTCCGTCCATTAATATTTGTCACAATTTCTAAAAGTAAATGTCCACAAAAGGTTGTCCATTTAAGATACATTTTTTTACCTTTTCTACCAATTTTATACTTATTTAGTGTTCAAAAGGTTATCATCATTAAATTCATTTACTTAATTAGTTGAGGGTAGTTTAGTAAAAATAGGGGTAATTAATTTTTTTTTTTCTTAATTTGTGTTAAAAATGTATGACAAACATTGATGGACGGAGGGAGTATTTTAATATATATCTGAATTGAGTGATAGTAGTTATGACGGTTGTGTTAAACGTTACGAGGTTTATTAATTACTCCCTCCGTCCATTAATATTTGTCACAATTTCTAAAAATACATGTCCACAAAAGGTTCTCCATTTAAGATACCAATGACTTTTTTACTTTTTCTACCAATTTTATACTTATTTAATGTTCAAAAGGTTATCATCATTAAATTCATTTACTTAATTAGTTGAGGGTAGTTTAGTAAAAATAGAGGGAATTAATTGCTTTTCTTAATTTGTGTAAAAAAAATGTATGACAAATATTATAGCAGTTATGACGGTTGTGTTAAACATTATAAGGCTCATTAATTACTTTCTCGTTCCATTAGTATTTGTCACAATTTCTAAAAGTAGATGTCCACAACTTTTTTACCTTTTCTACCAAATTTATACTTATTTAATGCTCAAAAGGTTATTATCATAAAATTCATTTACTTAGTTTGTTGATGGTAGTTTAGTAAAAATAGAGGAAATTAATTGTTTTCTTAATTTGTGTGAAAAAAAGGTAGGACAAACATTGATGGACGGATGTAGTATTTAAAAAATATAATGATGCGTGTTTTCATTGCTGTAAAGTGAACTGGATTGAATAAAGTGATTTAGCACAACTGTACTCGGGGCCGGGGGGTCCAGGGCCCACTAGACCCCCCATGGTGTGATAGTTTAGGTGGAAACTCATTTTTTTCCTGTTTTTTAGGTCAAGATTGTCACCATTTTGTGCAATTTGTAGGTAGAAGCTGGTAAGCGACTCAAGGAAGGTTTCAGATTCTGCGAAGGATAATTGTTTTTGGTAAAAAAAGCTTCCAGTTAATCAATATAATGTACTAAGTATTTTCTAACCTGTGTATGTAATTATTGTGGTTCCTCTCTCAAGAAGAAGAAACAGGAAACATCTTTTTGTGAAATTTATGATGGATTTCTTCCTAGTGAATAAGTTTAGAAAAGCTCACAAACTGAAACTTGTAAATATTTCAGAGGATAAACCGATTCCTCTACCTGAAGAGCCAATCAATGCGAATGGTGATGTCTTGGGTAAATCAGTAAATATCATAGCCAGCTCGGGCCCAAGGCAACCACCTTGGGCCCAATATGTTTGAAGGCTCCAAGAAAACATTAGCATAGATTATATATATATATATATATATATATATATATATATATATATATATATATATATATATATATATATATATATATATATATATATGGTAAGTCTCACAATACTAACAAACGTAGAAATGTGGTTCAGTGGGATTGCAAGTGTTCTTTTGAGCGAAGTAATATGATCTGCAAAACCTTTTCCAAGAAAAAACAGTTAAAAAATAAGTTTTTTCTTTTTTTCATATAATTAATTAAATTTTATTTTATATTTTAAGATTAGATTATATAAAAAGAAAAAAATCTCTAAAAAATTTCAAACTATTTTTATATAATTATGTCAAATATAATATTTTGATTTTTTTAATATAATTATTTATTACATGAAAGTTATCAGTATATATTTTATATATGACTTGTTTGGTCAGGATAATTTTTTTTATTATAAGGTAAAAGGCCCCATTTTTTTTCTCGCCTTAGGTACCTACAACGCTCTGGCCGGCCCTGGTAAATATCAATACTCTAAGTGTTGAAGATAATCCGAGTGCTGGTGCTGAGGTTAAGAGGAGTTTGAAAGAATCGAAGAGGAATAATTTCATGGTGTTGATACCTAAAGAAGAACTGTGTAATGAAAATGATGAAGGAGTAGAACAAGAAGAGGCGGTTGAGGTGGGGTCCACCGAGTTGAGGGATGTAAAAGCAGAAGGGAGTCGATACTGGTCTGGGATTGATGTTATGTATGAAAAATATTGCGAGAGGATGCTGTTCTATGATAGCCTAATTCCTAAACTCTTGCATGAACTTGGTAATTCTTTTCTTGAACTTACATTACTTTGTTAGGGCACATAGTACTAAAAAATCTTTATAAGCTCGCGAGTTAATGTAAATGAAATCTTTGTGAAGCCGTTATGTAACAATTAGGGATAGAAGTATTAATGGAAGTTGAGATTAACTGCGTAGCTGATATTAAGGTTTACGCATGTACCAGGTTGACAACTATTGATCCCTAAAATTGGCTGGTCAGCAGTGATAAAATAGATATTATTTGTTATATAAAAATATTGTAGTTAAAAGATGAAAAAAATTATTAATTTGACCTAATCTTACTTTTTGATGTTCTTAGGTTTGGAAATTATTCAGAGTAGAAAAGGAATCCGCCCCTTGATCCTCTCTGAAAATTTTGCTAAAGAAATCAATGGCATTTAGATTATTAGGACATGATATTGCTCCTCAAAGTGAAAGCAGTAAGGAACTTCCAATGTCTGGATACAATATTGTTCCTCCAACTGAAACCAGAAGATATCAATCTGTTCCTGTTGATGTGTTGCTTAGTGTGTTTTTAAGGTTACCTGTGAAGACTCTTGGACTTTGCAGGTGCGTATCAAAATCATGGGATAGTTTGATAGTCAATACTAATAGCTATTTCTCCAAACTGTATTTAAATAATACTAGTACTGATTATTCCACCATGATTATCGTGACCGATTTATCTAACATATAATCAAAACTTCATACTATAGACTGTAAAACAAAAAATATTAAAGAGCTTCGTTATCCTCAAAAAATTTACCAATTTCTGGGTATTTTGAACGTATAAATAGCTCTTTAATATTTTTTGTTTTACAGTCTATAGTATGAAGTTTTGATTTTATGTTAGAAAAATCGGTCACGATAATCATGGTGGAATAATCAGTACTAGTATTATTTAAATACAGTTTGGAGAAATATCTATTAGTATTGACTATCAAACTATCCCATGATTTTGATACGCACCTGCAAAGTCCAAGAGTCTTCACAGGTAACCTTAAAAACACATCAAGCAACACATCAACAGGAACAGATTGATATCTTCTGGTTTCAGTTGGAGGAACAAAATTGTATCCATACATTAGAAGTTCCGTACTGCTTTCACTTTGTGGATCAATATCATGTCCTAATAATCTAAATTCCATTGATTTCTTTAGCAAATTTTTTAGAGAGGATCAAGGGGCGGATTCCTTTTCTACTCTGAATAATTTCCAAACTTAAGAACATCAAAAAGTAAGATTAGGTCAAATTAATAATTTTTTTCATCTTTTAACTACAATATTTTTATATAACAAATAATATCTATTTTATCACCACTCATATTTCTACAACGGCGTCACTTTATCTCACTTCCTCAGCTCCGTCACCAAAATCTTTATCCAAGAAGCTCCTGATGTCACCGTTTCGACGTCTATTCAGTATCAACAAACCTAAAGAAGAAACTAAAAAGTCACGCCAACTGGGTAATGATCCATATCAAGATCTCGAAGCATCTTATGTGGCTCAGATTTGCTTAACATGGGAAGCACTTCACAGTCAATACACACAGCTGAGCCATAAATTCTCGCATCAATCAAAGAATCGGATTGCGTACAATCAAAGCGCTCAGGAGTTTCAGCAATTTCATGTTTTGTTGCAGAGATATATTGAAAACGAGCCTTTTCATGAGGGTTCCAGGCCTGAAATATATGCTCGGATGAGAAATTTGCTATCTAAATTGCTTCAGGTTCCTAAGATCCAAGGTATTTGATAGTTTTGCTTTCTTTTTTGTTTAATTCTCTAGTTATATAATATTCACAAAGCGTTCTGGCTTCTTAAATTTCAGGTTCAGATAAGCCAAGAGCTGGAGAAGAACCCGGGCTGCTAGTTCTTGCCCCGGATTTAATTAAGATCGTTGAGGTATCAATCTTGACTTTCCACTCATTCTTGAAGATGGACAAGAAAAAACCAGGTGGAACGCTCAAGTTTTTTGCTAGAAGTAGTCAGAACCAGATGATTACCCCAGTTCAACAAATTTAGTCCTCTCTCGAAAAGGTAAGCCTCTAAATTTTGTTCTTGCCCCTCAAATTCTATAACGAAACATTTCAGATTTAGAAATGTTACCCCTCAAATTGCAGAAAGTGATAAAGCTGAAGGAACTGAGGAAGAAGAAAAAAAACTGGAAGGAAAAATCATGGCCAACCACACATGAAGATACCCAATTGTTGCTGGGGCTTATTGACGTGGAGGTCCTTTCAAGGGTGTTAAGAATGGTGAAGATCGGGCCCGAACAGCTAATTTGGTGTGAGGAGAAGATGAAGAAACTAGGTGTATCTGATGGAAAATTGCAGCGAGACCCCTCTCCCATCTTGTTTTAGTGCTTCCTAGTCCCTATCAACTTTTTTAAATTTTCTTCAGGTGGGTAATATAGCGTACCATTCGATCCATATGGAAAATATTATTTTCAGTTTTTTGGTTAAAGATACATTGTATCCGCATGATTGTTTTCAGATACAAGTATGTGACTCTAAAGTTTGTGTTAAAATTCTCTCATTGATTGTGTTAAAGCTTATGTCTTCTTTAATAATTTTATATATCTTGGTGCTAAAGTAAACTTGGCCACAAAGTTTCATAAACTGTAGCAAGTCTGATATCACTCTTTTTTTTTTTTTTTTAAAGTTTCATATCATAGTTACATTGTCCACCACCATCCCAAACACTTAGCCACCACCGCCAACCTTAGCCGCCGCCACCACCATCTTGGCCGACCTTAGTCCAAATGGAGGAAGATCAGGAGATTGAAGTGCTTTGGATGGAGAATGACAATGCAGGTGGTTTCTGGATTGGGGGCGCTTTTTCCTATCACAAGCGTGACGGTGGTTCTGGTTTGGTGATAGTGATCTCGATCATATCAAGGATTAGGATCATCCAGGAATCGAAAGAAAGATACAAGACTTTACTAAGCCTGTTAGTTTTGTTTCCACCGAAATTGTAATGCATAATGAAGAGATTGATCAGAATTTAACAGTAGTGGTAGAGGAGATAATTGTGGTGGAGGATGGCCATGTGCCGTCTGCTCTTGGTGTATTTGAGCAGCATAGGAAGGGAATCGGGTTGAAATTGCTTGAGAAGATGAGCAAGAAATAACAACTTCTATTAAAGCTAAAAAGAGTTGTCAAAGATCCGAAAATGATTTAGTAGTTAGGAGCGTTTCTCAATAACTCAAGAAATTTATCCCATCTTGAAAACAAACATATCTAAGTTTCTTTTGTCCAATAACCATGCTAAAGTTTCCGCCGAAGAATATGGATATTATGTATGCTTAGGGATTTTCGGAACTAGATTGTTACTTTTAGTGTACCATTAAACTAAATGCTGTTAACAAGAGATTTAATTATCTCACCAAAATGCTCCCTAACCTTATTAAATTTCAATAACCCCAACCTTATCCCTAGTTGTCGCCACTGCCGGTAATAGGCTCTTTTTTGCTCCTGTGGTGGCGACATACTTCCCTTTCTCCTTCTCGATGATTTCCTTCTCAAACGAGCCTTTATGGTTTCAACGAGGTGGGAAAAGCCTTCTTCTCAACCGAGCTTCACGGCGAACTTTCAAGTTCTACTAAAACTGTCGCTTGACTGTCGCTTGCCCCGCTCTTCGTTTTTCTGATGATGTGGCTTCTTTGTTGTTTAGTCTTGGTGGTGAGGTCATGGGTTATTTTTTGCACTTGGCATTGAGGTTTGGTTTTCTGTCCAATTTATTTTATAAATTTTCTCTCTCTTGTTTGTTACCCTTTTCCTTGACTTTTAAAAACCACCATTAATTATGGTGATCCAATTTATTAATATGGATTAGCGCATGAATTCGTTCTTGGCGATTTTTACTTCCTGTTCAATGAAAAGGGGTTAAGCATGTGAATGGTGAATGCCGACAAAACGGCATAGTTAGCTAGAATTTCTTTTATTTTGTAGGAACTAACAAAGACAAATATTGACGAAATCTCAACACTTAATAACACATACAAAAGAAGTTTTGGCGAACAAACAAACAAAGACCGGTGAAATCTCTGGTACTCGAAGATAAAGACCATAAGTCTCGGCATGCATTCAAAAGCAAAGACGAACAAAGTCTTGCTAACCAATGATAAAAACCAACAAAGTCTCGGTATTCAAAAAATATAGACCAACGAAGTCTTGGTACTTGGAGTTGAAGATCGATGAAGTCTCGATGTTGAAAAGCAAATACCGAAGAAGCCTCAACAACAAAGCGGGAGCTTAGAAAGTCCTTTATATTTCTCGAGTCAAATAGATACAAGGCATGAAGATGCATCGAGAAATACATGCAAAATAAAAAAAAACAGGAGTAAATGAGCCCTTAAAGAAAAAAGAAAACTACAATAACAGTCTTGTAGCCTGAAAGGCGAGGCGTTTTCTAAGAAGATTATCCAAGAATAATGGCAAGAGAGGCGAGCGCCTGACGAGGGCGGATCGAAGCCGCAACCATTCTCTCTCTCTCATAATAGCTCCGGCCTTGACTCTCTTACTCAAACACCTGGCGGGATATTAGAGTTATCACATTGGGGGATAACACCTAGGAGGTTAAAATGAATACAACAAAAGAAGGGTAAGGACAACATAAGATTACGCCGAAGAAAACAAAGGATCGAAAGAGGATAATAACGCACTTGGAAGAAAATATAAGCAGGCTCTAAGGGATTCTCAGAAAAATCTCTAAAATAAATGCCTTTGAATGTAAGACAATGGAAATGTGATAATCTCTTTAATAGGTGCCAAATAAAATTCAGCAGAAAAAATGGCAAGTATAAGTGACACTCGTCACTTGTTTCCAAGTATGAAAAGTAGAAATGAAACATAATGCACCACTTATAGGTGCTAAAAAGAAGTTAATAAATCAATAAGAGAAGTTCTTCAAGTCCTTTCAGAAAGTAAGGCTAAAATGAAGGGTGTTAGTCAAGATTTGGTATAAGGAGTACCCAAGGAAGACAACCCTCAACTACAATATAAGTCAGAATGCACTAGCATTAAAATACTTGTAGCAAGATCATCACAAGTGAAGTACTTCAATAAGACCGAGTCAAATCTTGAGAAAGGAAAACGAAAAAAAGAAGCAGGAAGAGATATAGCAGTGGAGAAGCGTCATATATTCATTCATGAAGGAAAAAAAATACATATAAAAAACTCCTATAAAATCTACTACAAAAGAAAAAAGTGGTATCACAGGAAGCATCGCCGACAAATGTTGAGAACATGGCAAGGCTAAGTGGCTGGACAGTCCTCATGACGGGGAGTTGCTTCGGGAACCGAGAGAATACGTTCATTAACTAGGCCCGACAAGTGGGGTTGGCGTACTCGAATGTGTTGAATGCATACAAGATACCTTGCTCTCCTCTCGTAAGCATGGTCTGAGGCAATATGATGACACCTCTCCACCATGAATTCCCTCTATGTCAGGTAGTTAGCTATAATTTCATCTTAGGACGGGTTGTGCTTGGATAATATCCTAGCACGCATCTAATAAATCTCTGAGCCGATGTCCCCTTATTTAGCCACATCCAGGCTTGAGCAGTCTTAGTTGTAGCTAACTCTCCCCGAGCCTACATACGATGGATATATATTTGGATGGGCTTGGTGTCACTTATTAGCTGCGTTGTGTCTCCAGTGAGCCGCGGAGAAAGTAGAGCGTTGGTAACAGACTACACACATCAAGATGGATTATGGGATCAGGAAAGACTTCAATCGTATTTGCCAGTGTCGAAACTCTTGGAGATTGCGGAGGTGCGGGTAGATCAACTGAGTGGTAGAAAGATTTGTTATCTTGTCAGTATGAAGCAAACGACACATATTCTGTGAAGTCGGCATCCATAAATTTCATGGAGCCAGACCATGAAGAGGTGTTTGATTGGGGTCTTTCTTGGAAATGAGGTGCCCGCAAAAGGTAAAAGTTGTGATGTGGCGAGCTATAACCTTAATATTAGAGGAGTGGATACAAGTTTGTATTGTCCTTGGTGTGGGGTGGTGGACGAGGTGGCAAACCATATATTCGAGGGTGTGTTATCCATGTCCGCAACAATAACATACCACTTGTGCATTGCTTGATGGTGTGGCTAGTCCACGCCGTGACTAGAGTTGCGTCCACCATGTACGCCGCACCCCCACTAAATGAGAGAGTAGCGTGTGAGGGTTGAGAGGTGAGAGTGGCTGATACTTTTGTTGCAGAGTAGGTGGTGTTAAATGCTACTGGTTTTTCAGTTCAAATGTAGACGAGATGCGAAGTTTATAGTCCAAGAGGAGACCGCAAGTATCTTTGCAAAATCGAGAGTCATGTCGTGTATTAACTGAAGCAACAATGGGTTCATATTCAGATCTTAGGCCGTTAACTGTCCAGAGAATGAGATCATATTCATCAACGATTTTTTTTTCCGCTAGCGAGAACAAGAGATAGAGTTTTGACATGCTCGACATAAGAATGCATATCTTTAGCGCCTTTATAGTACTATTAATGCTTTTAATGTTCTTAGGGAAGATGTATATGGAATTAAGGAGGCCATGAGATGTTTTTTGGTACAAAAAGGTGGGTTGAAAACTCAGAAAGACCCTTATGAGTTATAATAATTTGAACTTGGAATATAAAAGGCCTTAATTAGACATATAAGTAACTGGATGTTGCAAGATATGTATGATAACATTACTAATTGAGAAGAAACTATTCAACTTGAAAAGTGAAGAAATTAGGAGGTGTACGGCCTTAAATTGTGGTGCTTTGGAGTTTGTACAATGTGTCGATGAGTTGGAATTGTTTGATCATATATGTGTTGGTTGTTTTCGTAGTTGGAGCAACAAAAAGTATGATGATTTGGTGAGACTAGAAAGCAAGTAGTTTATTCAAAGGGTTGTTTGATCATTATTCTCTGTCGGATCCCTTTTCCTATGATGCCTAGTTATGCTAACTACTCTTCTCTATTAGAGTGTCGTGCTTATCTCATTTCATCCCATAATTAATGCCCTTTTCTAACCAAAAAAACCATTAAATTCCCAAAAAAAAAAACAAAACCATTAGTCCCCATCATTATTAAAAATTATCATAAATTAAAAAGGAAATTAGAAAGTTGTCATTTATTGCTTGTCATTTACTAGGAGAGTGAGTAATTGCCAAAGGTTTGACTAAAAAGAAGTATTTGCCCAAGGGAAAGGTGTTACTCATTTTAAAGTTTCCCTTTTCTTTATCAGTAAAATGGCTTCATCTTAGTAATTCAACTTTTTTTTTTTTTTGTCAAAATCTGAGTGATTCAATTGCTTTTGGATGTCTGCTGAATATGTTTTTGTAAGTATTCTTCAATTTTTCCTCGTTTAATCAGATAAAATTTCTGCATTTTCTTTTGGGTAGATTAAATTTTTGATATTTTTTTTATTTCCTGCTAAGGATTAATATTTTTTAATGTTTCGTTTATGATCCTTTTGGTTAAATACAAAGGTCACTGAAATTTAACTCTATTGTTAGAGATCGGTGTTTTCTGCTTGTGTTGTGCTATGCTGCTTTGCAGCTTTTCTAGTGAGTAAGCAAGGTGGTCAGCAGGGTGGATTCAATAATTTTTCTCCAAGGAGGCTAAAAATTGAAGTTGCCAGTGGGGTTCAGGGTATCGAGAAAAAAAAAAGAATTTGGGGTTAATTTCAAGGTTCTATAGATTTAAATACAAAAGAAATGAAGAAAAATATAAGGGCTAAATGTATGTTCGTTATCCCCCAAAAAATAATATTGGGGCAAAATTGGCACTTCACCCCGGGTCCAAGGGCTGCATCCCCCACTAGATCGCCGCTGATCGTGTGACTGTTTAGGTGATAACTCATTTCTGTTTTTTGGTTAGGTATAACTGCTGATGAGCCATTCAAGGAGGGTTTGAGATTCTGTGAAGGATAACTGAGATTGGTAAAAAAACTTCTGGTAAATTAAACTTTTGTGCTAAGTATTTTGTAACCTGTGTATGTGATTATTGTGGTCTTGTCTCTCAAGAAGAAGAAAAAAGAAACATATTTTGGTGAAATTTATGATGGATTTCTTCAAAGTGAATAAGTTTAGAAAAGGATTAGAACAAGAAGAGGAGGTTGACATGGGATCCACCGAGTGTTTAGATGTGGAAGGCGAAGGGATACAATATTGGTCGAGATTTGATGCTATTTATGAAAAATATTGCGAGAGAATGCTATTTTTTGATCACTCAATCCGTCAGATCTTGCATGATCTAGGTAATTCTTTTTACAATCTTATGTTACATTGTTAGAAACCAAAGTATTTTTAGCTCTCAAGATATGTAGAATCCTATTAAAACTTTATAAGCTCACGAGTTAATATAAATGAACTCTTTCCGAAGCCATTACGTAACAATTAGGAGTAAAAGTATTTATGGAAGTTGAAATTAACTGCTTAGCTGATATTAAGGTTTACGCGTGTACCAGATAGTGAAGTTCCTACAACTGCATCACTTATTCGTGCTACATCAACTCCGTCACCAAAATCGATATTGAAAAAGCTGCTGATGTCACCATTCCGATATCTATCCATAAAAAAACCTGAAGATGGTTATGAAAAGTTAGAGCAGGAGCCGGAAAATGATCCTTACCAAGATCTTGAATCAGCTTACGTGGCTCAGATTTGCTTAACATGGGAAGTACTTCACTGTCAGTACACACAGCTGAGACATGAGATCTCGCATCAACCGGAGAATCAGACTATGTATAATCAAAGTGCTGAGGATTTTCAGCTATTCCATGTTTTGCTGCAGATATTTATGGAAAACGAGCCTTTTCAAAAGGTTTCGAGGCCTGAGGTATATGCTAGGACAAGAAATTTCTTGTCTAAATTGCTTCAGGTTCCTAAGATCCAAGGTATATGATAATTCTTCTTTCTTTTTATTTCGTTCTTTAGTTATATAATCTTCACAAAGCGTCCTCGCTTCTTGAATTTCAGGTTCAGATCAGCCAAGGATTGATGAAGACAATGAAGAACCTGAGCTGCCCGTTCTTGCACCAGAGTTACTCAAGATAGTTGAGGTATCAATCTTAACTTTCTATTCATTCTTGAAGATGGACAAGAAAAAACAGGGAGGGATTCTTAAGATTTTTACTGGAATTAGTCAGAACCAAATGATTACCCCAGTTCAACTAATTCAGTCCTCTCTTGAGAAGGTGAGTCTCAAAATTTTGTTCTTGCCCCTCGAATTCTGTAACAAAATGTTTCATTTTCGGAATTTTGTTCCTCAATTGCAGAAAGTAATTAAGCTGAAGAAATTGAAGAAGAAGAGAAAGAACTGGAAGAAAGAACTATGGCCTACTACACAAGAAGATACAGAGTTGTTGCTTGGGCTTATTGATGCCAAAGTCCTTTGAAGGGTGTTGAGAATGGTTAGGATTGGTTCCGATCAGCTTTTCTGGTGTAGGGAGAAGATAAAGAAACTTGGTTTATATGATGGAAAATTGCACAGAGACCCCTCTCCCATCCTGTTTTAGTGCGCACTAGTCCCTAGCATTGCCAATGTTATAAATTTTCTTCAAGGGGTACTATAGCATACAATCTTACGATCATATGAAATTATTATTTTCAGCTTTTTAGGTTAAGTATTCTCATAGATTGTTTGCTATTTGACTCTAAATCTTTGTTTTATTATTTTTGTTTTAGGCAAAGAGTTTGTGTTATGAATTTTTCACACACTGTGTTAAAAGCCTATCTCTTCTTTAATAATTTTATATAACATGGTGTGCTAAAGTAAACTTGGCCACAAAGTTTCATAAACTGTAGCAAGTCTTATATCACTCTTATTTTTTTTTCTATTCAGTTTCATATCACAATTACATTGTCCACCACCACATTTCCAAACAACCAACCACCATATCCAACCTTAGCCGCCGCCACCACCACCACCACCACCACCACCACTTTGACCAACCTTAGTCCAAATGGAGGAAGATCAGGAGATTGAAGTGCTTGGGATGGAGAATGACAACGCAGGTGGCTTCTGGGTTGGAGGTGCTTTTTTCTATCACAAGCGTGACGGTGTTCTGGTTCCGGTGATAGTGATCTCGTATCATATCAAGGATTAGAGTCATCCAGGAATCGAAAGAAAGATGCAAGAGAATACGATTTTTCTAAGCCTGTTAATTTTGTTTCCACTGGAATTGTAATGTATAATAAAGAGATTGATCAGCATTCTACAGTGGTGGTGGAGGAAGAGGGTGGGCATGTGCCTCCTGTTCTTCGTGTATTTGAGCAGCATAAGAAGGGAATTGGGCTGAAATTGCTTGAGAAGATGGGTTACAAAGGAGACAGTTTTAGTTAATGAGCAAGGAATAACAACTCCTATTAAAGTCAAGCCGCGTTGAAAGGGTCAGGAATTGATTCAATAGTTACGAACATTATTCAATAACTCAATAATTATTCCATTTCCCTCATTATCCTACACATGTAGGTGCATTTTCAGTAGTTATAATTAATTTTAATTGGGGGTATATGGAAATGTTAGTTGCAATATAAATTATCCAAGAACACTTGTTTTGCAAACTAATTAGGTGCCAAGTTGGTATCTCTCGTAGTCCAGCAGAAATTAGGATGAGACAGTTAAGCTAATCTATAAATACTCTTGATTACAAATTTCTAAATCACTAATTGTAGTATTACATATAAAGGGGAAAAAAGATCCCATGGGTACCTACCTTTCAAATTGAGAAAAATAGGTATTCAACGTTTTCATTATAGATAATCAGGTATACAACATTTTTAAACTGGACCTCCTGTTAGTACCTGGCTTTAGTTTAGGTGTTCTGTGTGATGTGGCTTCCATTCGCCCCCCCCTCCCCCCTCCCTCCAAAATGAAGAGCATTTCCGGGATTTCTTAAAGGCAATTATTAAGAAGCCCTATCATTACATGTGTAGGTAAATCAATACTACATTGAAACCGTTATGAGCATATGAACCCGTGATAACGCCCACCAATGGTCCATCGTTGTGTCCACATTCTGCTCATTTCCCTTTGAAAGTGCCCAAGTCACTCAAACTCCCCGGAAGACCAAAGAATCAAACAAAAAGAGCCCGGTAAAGGAAAACTGGAGCACACCACCTCAAGTACTTGGAGGTATTTAGAAGTGTATAAATACAAATTTATATTAAGGTGTTCAAAGTGAAAAAAACCTATACAAACCCTAAGTAGGGGGATGCTATCTAATCCTTGCAACCTCTTCGAAGTGAATTCTCCACATGTTATCTAAATGCCTAAATTTCAAACACTATGTGATTATCTAACTAGTTTAGATCTTCCGATTTATAAACTAAACTAAACAATTATAATTATAATTCCACTATCAAATCCCCTCTCTCAGTCGCAATCTAAAACAACTCAATATATGGCCAAGATTAAGAATTTCATGAAGCACAAGAATTATAATAACAAGCAATCCACAATCAATTTTAATATTAGCATGTAATCCCAAATTTCATAGAAAAGTAATCCAAAATCATAGCTAGGGTTCCGGCATGTTTAATATCAAGGTAAAAGATGCTCAGGTTCGTGCGCTTGAATAATGAAAAATAATAATTGAATACATAATATGGAGTTTACGAGGTGAAGAAGAATTATAATAAATATTGATCTTGTGTTGTTGTTTTGTTCTCCTTACTTCTCTCTTACTCCACAGCCTAATACTAATGAATGAATGATGAAGTAAGTCTAATAACCTGCAAATTACTAATATATGTATTACGGAATTCGGAGGTTTAAGCCATGGACCCAGAAAATAGGTCAAAAGTGGCACGTGAACTTCTTTGTTTAACCTGGTTTGCTAAAATCATCTCACCAAATCCTTCATAACTTTCTCGTCACAACTTAGAATTGGACTCCCTTTCTGCAACGAGTAATAGACTACACGTTCTATCATGTGCAAGTTTCATGAAAACATTCATGACTAATTATTACAGGCTGGCACATCAATTTTTTTCCAGATTTAGTGCTTTCATTTCTAATGATCTTCTCGACACCTTGAATTGCCTCAATCTCATTTCCTCTCATATTTTATATTTCCTTAGCATCTTGAACATTAAAAAAAAAGAAAAACATAAGCTTTATCAAATAGGGATAGGTGTATCAACTAATATTGAGATCAAAAGTATTTTAAGTTCGCGATCAAACTCAAAAGTATTAGACCTCCTCTGAACATTGAAGAAGGATTATATTTGAAACCGGGAGTGGGAAGAGTACTAATGAATTTTTTAGTACTTACTTACGTTTAGTTGGTACTTCCTCCGCCCTATAAAACATGTCAACTTTATTTTTCACATAAACTAAGTGCCCGTTTGGAAGTGTTTTTTTTAAAGCACTTAAAAGTGCTTTTACATGTTTAGAAGTATTTTAGACCCTAAAAAGCACTTTCAGGAAAAACACCAAATAGATACTTCTTCAAAAAATCACTTAAAGTGATTTAGATATCTAAATTATGAGATTATTACCCAAGGGGTCTTGAAGACACCACCTCAAGACCCAACAACACAAGTTGACTTTCTTCTTCTTACTAAAGGCCACAAACTAAATTTAACACTATAATCCGAAATCCCAATTACCTTCTTACCCCTTTTTGTATTTTAGTTCCCTATATATAATATTTCTATTCAGAATTATTTTAAAACCCTAAGTCTCTCTTTTCTCTCTCTCTCTCTCTTCTCTCCCTAGACCTCACGTCAAATTCTTAGCTCCTATCTTCTCTCTCTAGAAATCCATGGCTGCGATTCAAGATGTGAGAAAAATAAAAGAGCTGGAGCTTGAAGCTCCGTCCATGGCGGATCTTTCGTGCAGAGCTGGAGCTCGAAGCTCCGTCCATGGCGGATATTTCATGCAGAGTTGGAGCTCGAAGCTCCGTCCATGGCAGATTTTTCGTGCAGCGGCGGCGGCGGTAGCTAGTGACCAACGAAGCTCTTCTTAGATCTCGTGGTGGTTCGAGGCAGTGGAGGTGACGAAGCTTGGTTCGCTGGTGTTCAAGCTTTGTGAAGTTGGAGCTCAGATCTGCCATGGATTTGGTTTCGTTTATGTTCAAGCTTCGAAGGTGGACAAATTCGAACCACGCTCAGCAAGTTCGAACCACGCTCAGCAAGTTCTAACCATGCTCAACAAGTTCGAACCACTCTCAGCAAGTTCGAACCGTGCTCAGCAAATTCGAACCATGCTCAGCAAGTTCGAACCGTGCTCAGCAAACCAGGCTTATGAATATATCTTTTTGTCTACGTTTTGGTTGGACTTCGAATAAGATTACCGAGATTGTGTCAGACTTACGTATATCTCTTCTTGCCGACCTTATCGTCGGACTTTAGATATGATTGTCAAGACTGCATCAAACTTACATATATATCTTCGTCTACTGATGCTACATCGGTCTTACAGATATCTTTGCCTGCCAATGATACATCGATCTTACATATATATTTTCCTACCGATTCTACGCCGGTCTTAAGTATATCTTTAGTGGTGATGCTATGTCGGTCTTATAGTTATTTTTGTCTGTCGATGCTACATCGTCTTACAAATAACCTACATAATCAGAATATTATAACCCTTAACTTTCGTAAAAAAAATACTTTTAACTGACTAACCGATCATTGTGTTGACAAATATCCTTGTTGGTCGATGTCTTAATCAAGTAGGCAGAAACCGGTATGATAGAGGAGATGGTCTTGTTTTTCAAGAGGTGTTTCTATTTTGATTATGAGGCATACAAAATTGGTCTTATGAAAAGTTTTTTATTTTCTTTCGATTTTTTCAGGTTAAGAATCCATTGGCCGACCCCTTAGTTGATGATCTTAGGGAGCCGAGATTTTTTTACATTCTATCCTCCTTTTTAGGTCGGGAATCCATTGTTAGACCCCCTAGCAAATGATATTAGGGAGCCGGGATAAGTTCTTTTACATTCTATTGAATTTTTCAGGCGGATTGTCCTACCCATTAGTCGATGATCTTAGGGAGCCGAGAAATTTTTTAACATCCTATTGACTTTTTCAGGATGGGAATCCATCGACCAACCCCCTGGTCGACAATTTTAGGCAGCCGAAATTTTTTGTTTACATTCTATCGACTTAATCAGGTAATGATTCTTTTTCCCCAACTTACTAAATAGTAACTATGTTTTATACGAGCACCAAAAAAAAAAACAATGAGACTATAAGGTATTACACCAAGTTTTTTAGTTTTGACCTAGATAATTGCTTTGTCCCAACAAATGAAACGTGTCAATATCATATCCATTCTAATGCAATGATACATTTCTTTCACTTTTACTTCTGAATTCCGCCATCTCCCTTAACTACCAGAACTGGAACATACAGTTTAACTACCTCGACCTTTATCGGTATGGACAGCACACGCAGTTCACTTTCATGTAATTTATTATTGATATGCAACTATTATACTTCATATATTTCTGTTATCTAAGGAGTTCTCACCTTATAAGAATTTCCCCTTTATCCTTACTAAAACGTTATTATCCATTTTAGTATCGATTTGTCTTGATACACTCATCGCATATCACGTCAGAATCATGTGGATTATCAATGAGATCCAAAATTGTTCCCACACACTGCGTTAGATGATAAAGCACAACAACTCACACTCATTATCTCACTCGGCCAGAGACATAGTCCAAGGATGAAAATACAACAACAAATAAGTGTATGTATAGGAATAATAATAAGAGAGATCAAAGTAGGCAAATTGAACGGTATAAAGTGTTAATGATCATGTACCTTACTCTCGATCACTAGCGAGGAGCTTTATCTTCACTTACCAAAGGATTGGCTGCGATCTAGCTTGGGAACCCTTATTGGAGGACCTTCTTGCTTCGAACCTTCTTGAAACCAGCCACTAAGTTAGGACCATCGGGAGGTGCAATCCTGATGTCTCTTTGACGCTCAACATTAGCATTTTTTGTCTATTAGGATTACTTAACCCGAGAAGCTATCGAGACTTAAGCCGGCTATATAATAACCACAACATATTTAGAGATAGAAAGATATAGAGATTATTGGGGGGTCACTTGGATTGTCTCTATTATGTTGTTGAGACGAGTATCTATAGTGTTAGAATGGGTGCGCGAGATTACATTGCACGACAAATTAACTCAAATATGGATGCGTAGGATAAGCTAGAAGGGAACTCCGCCCTGTCAACGTGGAATTTATATTTAGCGACGCTTTTTCCCTTGGTAGGAGTGTTGTTCCTCTTCCTGGGGCAATTGGTCCCTTCCTCCAGAGACAACACTGTATCCTCAGATAGGGTCGTCGGGACCTCTTTGGGCTAGAACAAGTATCAGAGCTATATTTTCGCTTATCACCAAGGGTTTTCCTTACCCTCCAATGAAGTAAATACGGTAACCTCTATTAAGAAGAGAAGACCTGGCCACGAGATTTTCACAATTAATGGTGATACATTTCCTCTAAAACATGAATTGAGTTGATGGACGTGACCACTGAAGGAGAGATATTGGTAGAATTCCTCTATAAGAGACTCATAGAGAGGTCCTACAATATTTAGGAAGTTTTGTTGGACAAATGGGATTCTACCCAAATGTTGACCATGTTTACAATGTTAGTCGGTGACTCAATTTAATGAAATGATTCGGATATTAATACGTTTATTCAAGTTGTAAAGATTAACGTAATATATTCACTTGGTTAAAATCATTTGAAATTGAATGATAAATTGAGTCATGTAATTTGGAGAAATTAAAAGGAAAATAAACAATATATGTTATTTTATTTCTTTTTGTTATAAATCAAAGAAAGAAGGAAAGGAAAAAAAAGACCTGGTAGGGGTTGAACCTGGACCATTAGCTTTGTTGGGCATTTGGGCCTTACGTCCATACCTTTGTTGGGCCTTAGGTAGGGTATGAACCTGGACCATCATCTTTGTTGGGATTTTGGGCCTTAGGTTCATACCATCTGGACCAGCCCAAGTTTTTTGGTCTTTTTAAGTAAACGTTGTATCTTAAATTAATACAACGTAACTCCAAAATGAAATATCACAACCTTTGGCAAGCCACCTTTTCATTTTTTATAAATAGTTGGCCAACTAAACCATTTTCTTCATTCATTTTTCAAAGCATTAAAATTATAAGAGAGAGATAGAAAGAAGCAGGATTATTAAGTTCCTTGAGATTCTTAAGAATTCGTGTGTCAGTTTCTTTTGAATAGTTTTGTCGTTGTATCCTGGGCTGTTTTTTGCTCCTGTGGTGGCGACATACTTCCCTTTCTCCTTCTCGATGCTTTCCTTCTCAAACGAGCCTTTATGGTTTCAATGATGTGGGAAAAGCCTTCTTCTCAACCAAGCTTCACGACAAACTTTCAAGTACTTCTACTACAACAGTCGCTTGCCCCGCTCTTCGTTTTTCTGATGATGTAGTTTCTTTGTTGTTTGGTCTTGGTGGTGAGGTCATGGGTTATTATTTGCACTTGGCATTGAGGTTTGGTTTTCTATACAAAGTTTTTATAATTTTTCTCTCTTGTTTGTTACCCTTTTCCTTGACTTTAAAAACAACCATTAATTGTGGTGATCCAATTTATTAATACGTATTAGCGCATGAATTCATTCTTGGCGATTTTCCTTCCTCGTCAATGACAAAGGGTTAAGCATGTCAGCGGTGAATGCCGACATAACGGCATAGTTAGCTATAATTTCTTTTATTTTGTAGGAACTAACAAAGACAAATATTGACGAAATCTCGACACTTAAAAACAAATACAAAAGAAGTCTTGGCGAACAAACAAACAAAGACCGGTGAAATCTCTGGTACTCGAAGATAAAGACCAACAAAGTCTCGGCATGCACTCAAAAGCAAAGACAAACAAAGTCTTTCTAACCAATGATAAAAACCAACAAAGTCTCGGTATTCAAAAAATATAGACCAACGAAGTCTTGGTACTTGAGGTTGAAGATCGATGAAGTCTCGATGCTGAAAAGCAAATACCGAAGACGGCACAACAACAAAGCGGGAGCTTAGCAAGTCCTTTATATTTCTCGAGTCAAATAGATACAAGGCATGAAGATGCATCGAGAAATACATGCAAAACAAAAAAAAACAGGAGTAAATGAGCCCTTAAAGAAAAAAGAAAACTACAATAACAGTCTTGCAGCCTGAAAGGCGAGGCGTTACATTTCTAAGAAGATTATCCAAGAATAATGGCAAAAGAGGCGAGCGCCTGACGAGGGTGGATCGAAGCCCCAACCATTATCTCTCATAATAGCTCCGGCCTTGTCTCTCTTCCTCAAACACCTGGCGGGATATTAGAGTTATCACATTGGGGGATAACACCTAGGAGGTTAAAATGAATACAACAAAAGAAGGGTTAGGACAACATAAGATTACGCCGAAGAAAACAAAGGATCGAAAAAGGATAATAACGCACTTGGAAGAAAATATAAGCAGGCTCTAAGGGATTCTTAGAAAAATCTCTAAAATAAATGCCTTTGAAAGTAAGGCAATGTAAAGGAGATAATCTCTTTAATAGGTGCCAAATAAAATATGATGGATCAGCAGGAAAAATGGCAAGTATAAGTGACACTCGCCACTTGTTGCCAAGAATGAAAAGTAGAAATAAAACATAATGCACCACTTATAGGTGCTAAAAAGAAGTTAATAAATCAATAAGAGAAGTTCTTCAAGTCCTTCGAGAAAGTAAGGCTAAAATGATGGGTCTTAGTCAAGATTAGGTATAAGGAATACCCAAGGAAGACAACCCTCAACTACAATATAACTCAGAATGCACTAGCACTAAAATACTTGTATCAAGATCATCACAAGTAAAGTACTTCAACAAGACCGAGTCAACTCTTGAGAAAGGAAAACGAAAAAAAAGCAGGAAGAAATATGGCAGTGGAGAAGCATCATATATTCATTCATGAAGGGAAAAAAATACATATAAAAACTCCTATAAAATCTACTACAAAAGAAAAAGTGGTATCACGGGAAGCATCGCCGACAAATGTTGACAACATGGCAAGGCTAAGTGGCTGGACGGTCCTCATGACGAGGAGTTTCTTCGTGAACCAAGAGAATACGGTCATTAACTAGGCCCGACAAGTGTGGCGTACTCGAATGTGTTGAATGCATACAAGATACCTGGCTCTCCTCTCGTCAGCATGGTCTGAGGCAATATGATGACACCTCTCCACCATAAATTCCCTCGATGTCAGGTAGTTAGATATAATTTCATCTTAGGACGGGGTGTGCTCAGATAATATCCTAGCATGCATCTAATAAATCTCTGAGCCGATGTCCCTTATTTAGCCACTTCCTGGCTTGAGCAGTCTTAGTTGTAGCTAACTCTCCTCGAGCCTACATACGATGGATATATATTTGGATGGGCTTGGTGTCACTTATTAGCTGAGTTGTGTCTCCAGTGAGCCGCGGAGAACTAGAGCGTTGGTAACAGACTACACATATCAAGATGGATTATGGGATCGGGAAAGACTTCAATCGTATTTTCCAGTGTCGAAACTCTTGGAGATTGCGGAGGTGCGGGTAGATCAACTGAGTGGTAGAAAGATTTGTTATCTTGGCAGTATGAAGCAAAGACACATATTATGTGAAGTTGGCATCCATAAATTTCATGGAGCCAGACCATGAAGAGGTGTTTGATTGGGGTCTTTAGTGGAAATGAGGTGCCCGCAAAAGGTAAAAGTTGTGATGTGGCGAGCTATAACCTTAATATTAGAGGAGTGGATACAAGTTTGTATTGTCCTTGGTGTGGGGTGGTGGACGAGGTGGCAAACCACATATTCGAGGGTGTGTTATGCATGTCCGCAACAATAACATACCACTTGTGCATTGCTTGATAGTGTGGCTAGTCCACGTCCGCGACTAGAGTTGCGTCCACCATGTACGCCGCACCCCCACTAAATGAGAGAGTAGCGTGTGAGGGTTGAGAGGTGAGTGGCTGATGCTTTTGTTGCAGAGTAGGTGGTGTTAAATGTTAGAAAAATCGATCAAACTAAAATGCGGAATAAATAAATAGATCGAAAAAGAGTAATGATACCTCCGGCCATTGATGTTTTAAGAAACTTTTCCTTATGTTATGTTCTTCCAAACTCTCAAGCATTCAACTATAGATGGTGTATAATTTTTGTGTGAATGAATTGAGTTTAGGGACCAAAACTCTAGTTTTTATAGCCAAGCTCCCATCAAACTCTAGTTTCGCAATCTCATGTTACAATCAAATCATCTACATACACCAACACAATAGCTAATTTCCCTTCGTTAGCTTTAACAAATAAACTAGAATCTGATGATGTTACCAAATAACCACTATGAGTAAGAAATTCAGCAAATTTTACCATACCAAGCCCTCGGTGCTTGCTTTAATCCGTAAAGCGATTTTCGTAGTTTACACACAAATTCAGGCTTGTCTTGACTTTGAAAACCCATTGGCTGATCCATATAGATATCTCTATCCAATTATCCGTGTAAGAACGCATTTTTCACGTCCATTTGCCATAAATTCCAATCTTTACTTGCTGCAAGTGCAATTAAGACCCAAACAATTGTAAGCTTTGCAACCGGACTGAATGTTTCATCATAATCAAGACCATATTGTTGAGAAAATCCTCACTCTACCAAACGAGCTTTGCACCTCTCAATTGATCCATCCGTATTACGCTTTATTTTGTACACCCATTTACAAGAGATAGGCTTCACATCTCTTGGTTTTTGTACAAGCTCCCAAGTCTCGTTTCGTTCTAGTGCTTCAATCTCCTCTTCCATAGCTTTATTCCACTCAGAATTTTGAGATGCTTCCTCAAAAGTTTCAGGCACCTTTTCATCAGATTCTTCCACTATGGCATCATTAGCATATTTAGGATTCGGCCTTTTGGCTCTTGTTGATCTTCTAAGTGAAACAGACCCTTCTCCTTCATTGGGTTTAGTTTCTTCATTTTATTTTTGATAAGCACCTGATTGACAAGGCTGCTGAGCTATGCCTTCTTCGACATCACCACCATCATTTTCATCTTCAACGTCTCATACACTTTGTTGAATTTGGGCAGATTCCAACTTAGCTTTAACTATATCTGAATCTGGTGAAGTCTCCTTTTCCGAGGACCACCACGAAGATGCTTCATCAAACACAACATTTTGTGATATGTAACATTTCCTAGTTGTAGGATCACAACATTTCCAACCCTTTCTTTGACTATCATACCCTACAAAAATACACCTAACAACTTTCTTTTTCATTTTACTACGCAAATGATTAGGTACAAATACATAGCATACATATCCAAAAACCCGAAAATAATTAACTGTAGGTTTCACATTCCATATTTTTTCGAAAGGTGATAGAAAATATAACCTTTGTTGTGGCAGCCGATTAATCACAAACGCAGTCGTCGTCATTGCTTCTGCCCAAAACTGTCCAAGAACATTTTTCGCATGAAGAATGCTTCTACAAATTTCCGCCAAATGCCTGTTCTTTCTTCCGGCTACGCCGTTTTGCTACAGGGTATAGGCACATGTGAAGTGATGGCGTATTTGAAGCTCACGCAGAAAATCTGAGAACTCATCTGAGGTATACTCCCCCCATTGTGGGTCCGCAAACATCGAATCTTTTTGCCGATTTCTCCTTCTGCTATCTTTTTAAAGTCCTTGAACTTAGAAAAAGTTTCTGATTTTTCCTTGATAAAATAGACCCACACATATCTTGAAAAATCGTCGATAAAAGTTACCATATACTTCATTCCTTCGATCGAAGCTAGCTTGACGGGTCCAAACACATCGGAGTGAACCAACTCTAATGGTTCTTTTGCTTTGAATTTAGATTCTTCATATGGCAATTGATGAGATTTTCCGTATTGACATCCCGAACAAATTGTGTCAATTCTTACTTTAAGATTTGGAAGGCCCCTCAACATTGTCTTTTTCATCATTACATTTAGCTTAGAATAGCTAACATGGCTTAACCGCATATGCCATAATTCTGCTGTCTCGTTTTTCCTCGCCTTGTCAACATATGTTGTTTCAGCACTCATCACATAGACGAACTCTAGCTTCTTTCCCTTCATCACCGGTTGTTCCACAATATCCAAGTGGCGGTATACTCTCACATCTTCCGGGCCAAAAACCACAAAATTCCCAGATCTCGTCAATTGTGGTACTGATAACAGATTTTTCGTCATGCCTAGAACGTGATAGACATTTTGCAGCGGTACTTCATTAGAACTATCCTGAGAAGAGATGAGAATATTACCGATGTGAGATATTGGTAATTTCGAGTTGTCGGCGGTCACAACTACTCGATTTTCTTTATATTCCGAAATATTTTGCAACTTCTCCTTTTCACCCGTCATATGGTTTGAGCACCCTGAGTCGACTATCCAATCATTCTCATAGTCAATTTTATTTGAAACGTTTGTTGCTAAAGCTAGCTCATGACCTTCTTCTACATCAAGGAGTGCCTCAGCATCCCATTCCTCTTCAATTTTGGAAGTAGCGGCATTACTCTGTACTGAACCTTTTGGTGCTCGACAAAACTTTGCTATGTGGCCCTTCTTTCCACAATTGTAACAATCTCCTTCAAATCTCTTGCCATTGTTTCTTGAACCTGCCCCTGGACCTTCACCTTGACGATTTTTCGTTTTATCGTCATTTCTTTTAGATCTACCAGACCCATGTTGTTTGGATTTCCAACCACCTTTATTGGTGTAGAGTGCTTCATCGTCACCCTTTAGTGAAACTCCTCCCATTTGCTTAGCTAGAGCTTCTTGACCGGCAAGCACATTCTCGAACTCAGACAAGTGATGGCTGATTTGGCCAACCCTGTATTGCAGCAACAAAGCCTCTATATTCAGGCCTCAAACCATGAATAATAATTCTTTTTATTCGGGTTTCTCGGATCGGAGCTTCTGGATCTAGCTCCGAAATTTCTCGACATAGTGACTTCACTCTATGGAAATATTGAGCGACTGTCATATCGCGTTGAGCTATCGACAATAACTCGCTCTCGAGAAGTTGAAGCCTCGTGTCATTCTTCTTTGAGAACAACTTGGCGAACGTATCCAAAGCTTCTTTCGGGGTTTGGCATCCCGAATGTGCTCTAGCACCTCATCTTCAATCTTAGTCTTCAAAGCGAACATCGCTTTGCCCGCCTTTATCTTCCACTTACGCAGCACACCATTTGCATCTTCTACATTTGGTTGTGTAACTTCGTTTCCGTTAACAACCTCCCACAAGTCTTGGCCTTGCATATACAACATCATGCAAGTAGACCAAGAATTGTAGTTCTGATTGTTATGCTTTTTGATTCCGCCGACGACTTGGAGATCACCCATTCTTGCAATCGAATGTTGTTATCAAACAAATACACTAGCCTCTGGCTCGGATACCAGATTGTTGAAATAGAATGGCCAAATGTTATTAACAGAAAGAAGAAATATTTTTCTGCAGAAGATAAATAAGCTACCGAATGAATTCGTTTATTTCATGCTAATATACTGCTTTTTATAGGCATACAAATAAGGACTCCACTAACTAACTACTCTCTAGAAAATAGGAAAACATAAACTGATTTGATAAAGCTAATTAAATGACTTAGCAACTAATGGCTAACTTATTATTGACTTGGTAAAACACATGTGTGCTGAATGTTGTAATTTAACAATCTGGTGGATGATGAAGGTATAGATAACATTTTTTTGGAGTATTATGAATACCTGATCGGCTTAAAAGATTGTATGGAGGACTACAGGAACAATGAAAAAGCTTCTAATCAGTCTATTTCATATAAATAGGCTCAGAGGCTGATATTAGATTTTACTGAAAATATATTAAAAATGGTTTCATCTCAATTTGTAATACAAAATCACCTGGACCGGATCGGTTTACTTCTGTTTTCTTTAAGGTAGTTTGGCACATTATTCTCTGTCAGATCCCTCTTCCTATCCTGCCTAGCTATGCTCACTATTCTTCTCCCTTAGAATAGAGTTTCGTGTCCATCTCATTTCATCCCATCATTAATTCCCTTTTTAAGCCAAAGAAAAACATTAAATTTCATTAAAACAAAAGCATTAGTCCCCTCATTAATTAAAAGTTATCGATATCTGCAAAAATTGAAGTAGACAGCTGTCATTTATGGCTTGTCATTTACTACCATAGTGAGTAATAGCCAAAGGTTTGACTTAAAAAAAGTATTTGCCCAAGGGAAAAGTGTTACTCAGTTTCAAGATTCCCTTCATTTTAGTGATTCAAAGGGTTTTTAGGTGTGTGCTCAATATATTTTTGTAAGTATTCTTCAATTTAGCTCTTGTAATCAGATAAATTGCTGCATTTGCTTTTGGTTTGATTAAAGTTTTTATCTTTTTTTATGTTCTGTTAAAGATTACAAGTTTTGTAATGTTTCGTGTATGGTTAAATTCAAAGGTGGTCTTTACCATTGAAATTCTAAGCTATTGCTGGAGATCGGTGTTTTCCGCTTGTGTTATGCTATGCTGCTTTTGCAGCTTTTCTAGTTCACTTTATTTAATCCAGTTTACTTTACAGCAATGAAAACACACATCGATATATTATTAAAATAATTAATAAGCCTCATAACTTTTAACACAACCGTCATAACTGCTATAAGACAATTCAGCTGTATATACGACTTAAACTGACCACATAAGGCATATCAAATAAAAAAGACTATATATTACAGAGGGCGATATACGAAAGATCTCCAGTTAAATCATGAAGCGCGAAAGAGATTGCAGTGAGACACAAGGACAAAGAAAAATCTTTAAGTATTTCTATTGAAAAGATATAATCTTTCGTTCCCCACTCCCCCACTGGGCGTTGTGGGTACCCACTTCCTCCTCGGCCACCACTTTCACAGGATTGTTGTGAGCCAGTGCCTTCACTGCTTCCTTCACCGTCAGATCTCTTCTTTCTCACCATTTTGTTAGCTAAAGAAGCTGAAAAAAAAAAAAATCATTAGTATAAACGTCAGATCGATAATGTAACGAGCAAAATATGTAACTATAGATTAGATTTATGAACAGTCAAGCAGATTTCAGAACAAGTAATCTACAAACACAGATCTATGAATATTATTGAATATCATTCAACTTAGCTTGAGAATTATGTATTTAGTAGGGGGGAGGGGGCGAATTTTAGAATTAGGGAAGTGGAGAACGAAAGTTATATAATATTAATAAAATTACTTACAGCTTTTTCTGTGTCCTTGTGTCTCACTGCCAATCTTTTTCGCGTTTCATGATTTAATTGGAGATCTTTTGTATACAGCCCACTATAATATACTGTCTTTTTTATTTGATATGCCTTACGAGGTCAGATTAAGTCTGTATATATAGCTGAATTGTGTGATACAGATATGACGGTTGTGTTAAACGTTATGAGACTTATTAATTACTCCATCCGTCCATTAATATTTGTTACAATTTCTAAAAGTAGATGTCCACAAAAGGTTGTCCATTTAAGATACCAATGAACTTTTTTACCTTTTCTACCAATTTTATCCTTATTTAATATTCAAAAGTTATCATTATTAAATTCATTTACTTAATAGGTTGAGGGTAGTTTAGTAAAAATAGAGAGAATTAATTGCTTTTCTTAATTTGTGTGAAAAAAAAAGTATGACAAACATTGATGAACAGAGAGAGTATTTTAATATATAGCTGAATTGTGTATAGCAGTTATGACGGTTGTGTTAAACGTTATGAGACTTATTAATTACTCCCTCCGTCCATTAATATTTGTTACAATTTCTAAAAGTAGATGTCCACAAAAGGTTGTCCATTTAAGATACCAATGAACTTTTTTACCTTTTCTACCAATTTTATCCTTATTTAATATTCAAAAGTTATCATTATTAAATTCATTTACTTAATAGGTTGAGGGTAGTTTAGTAAAAATAGAGGTAATTAATTGTTTTCTTAATTTGTGTGAAAAATTTATGACAAACATTGATGGACGGAGGAAGTATTTTAATATATATCTGAATTAAGTGATATCGGTTATGACAGTTGTGTTAAACGTTATGAGACTTATTAATTACTCCCTCCGTCCATTAATATTTGTCACAATTTCTAAAAGTAAATGTCCACAAAAGGTTGTCCATTTAAGATACAAATTAATTTTTTTACCTTTTCTACCAATTTTATACTTATTTAGTGTTCAAAAGGTTATCATCATTAAATTCATTTACTTAATTAGTTGAGGGTAGTTTAGTAAAAATAGAGGTAATTAATTTTTTTTCTTAATTTGTGTTAAAAATGTATGACAAACATTGATGGACGGAGGGAGTATTTTAATATATATCTGAATTGAGTGATATCGGTTATGACAGTTGTGTTAAACGTTATGAGGCTTATTAATTACTCCCTCCGTCCATTAATATTTTTCACAATTTCTAAAAGTAAATATCCACAAAAGGTTGTCCATTTAAGATACAAATTAATTTTTTTACCTTTTCTGCCAATTTTATACTTATTTAGTGTTTAAAAGGTTATCATCATTAAATTCATTTACTTAATTAGTTGAGGGTAGTTTAGTGAAAATAGAGGTAATTAATTTTTTTTCTTAATTTGTGTTAAAAATGTATGACAAATATTGATGGACGGAGGAAGTATTTTAATATATATCTGAATTGAGTGATATCGGTTATGACAGTTGTGTTAAACGTTATGGGGCTTATTAATTACTCCCTCCGTCCATTAATATTTGTCACAATTTCTAAAAGTAAATGTCCACAAAAGGTTGTCCATTTAAGATACAAATTAATTTTTTTACCTTTTCTACCAATTTATTACTTATTTAGTGTTCAAAAGGTTATCATCATTAAATTCATTTACTTAATTAGTTGAGGGTAGTTTAGTAAAAATAGGGGTAATTAATTTTTTTTTTCTTAATTTGTGTTAAAAATGTATGACAAACATTGATGGACGGAGGGAGTATTTTAATATATATCTGAATTGAGTGATAGCAGTTATGACGGTTGTGTTAAACGTTACGAGGCTTATTAATTACTCCCTCCGTCCATTAATATTTGTCACAATTTCTAAAAATACATGTCCACAAAAGGTTGTCCATTTAAGATACCAATGACTTTTTTACCTTTTCTACCAATTTTATACTTATTTAATGTTCAAAAGGTTATCATCATTAAATTCATTTACTTAATTAGTTGAGGGTAGTTTAGTAAAAATAGAGGGAATTAATTGCTTTTCTTAATTTGTGTAAAAAAAAATGTATGACAAATATTACAGCAGTTATGACGGTTGTGTTAAACATTATAAGGCTCATTAATTACTTTCTCGTTCCATTAGTATTTGTCACAATTTCTAAAAGTAGATGTCCACAACTTTTTTACCTTTTCTACCAAATTTATACTTATTTAATGCTCAAAAGGTTATTATCATAAAATTCATTTATTTAGTTTGTTGATGGTAGTTTAGTAAAAATAGAGGGAATTAATTGTTTTCTTAATTTGTGTGAAAAAAAGGTAGGACAAACATTGATGGACGGATGTAGTATTTAAAAAAATATAATGATGCGTGTTTTCATTGCTGTAAAGTGAACTGGATTGAATAAAGTGATTTAGCACAACTGTACTCAGGGCCGGGGGTCCAGGGCTCACTAGACCCCCATGGTGTGATAGTTTAGGTGGAAACTCATTTTTTTCCTGTTTTTCGGGTCAAGATTGTCACCATTTTGTGCAATTTGTAGGTAGAAGCTGGTAAGCGACTCAAGGAAGGTTTCAGATTCTGCGAAGGATAATTGTTTTTGGTAAAAAAAGCTTCCAGTTAATCAATATAATGTACTAAGTATTTTCTAACCTGTGTATGTAATTATTGTGGTTCCTCTCTCAAGAAGAAGAAACAGGAAACATCTTTTTGTGAAATTTATGATGGATTTCTTCCTAGTGAATAAGTTTAGAAAAGCTCACAAACTGAAACTTGTAAATATTTCAGAGGATAAACCGATTCCTCTACCTGAAGAGCCAATCAATGCGAATGGTGATGTCTTGGGTAAATCAGTAAATATCAGAGCCAGCTCGGGCCCAAGGCAACCACCTTGGGCCCCATATGTTTGAAGGCTCCAAGAAAACATTAGCATAGATTATATATATATATATATATATATATATATCGTAAGTCTCACAATACTAACAAACGTAGAAATGTGGTTCAGTGGGATTGCAAGTGTTCTTTTGAGCGAAGTAATATGATCTGCAAAACCTTTTCCAAGAAAAAACAGTTAAAAAATAAGTATTTTCATATAATTAATTAAATTTTATTTTATATTTTAAGATTAGATTATATAAAAAGAAAAAAATCTCTAAAAAATTTCAAACTATTTTTATATAATTATGTCAAATATAATATCTTGATTTTTTTAATATAATTATTTATTACATGAAAGTTATCAGTATATATTTTATATATGACTTGTTTGGTCAGTATAATTTTTTTTATTATAAGGTAAAAGGCCCCATTTTTTTTTCTCGCCTTAGGTACCCACAACGCTCAGGCCGGCCCTGGTAAATATCAATACTCTAAGTGTTGAAGATAATCCGAGTGCTGGTGCTGAGGTTAAGAGGAGTTTGAAAGAAACGAAGAGGAATAATTTCATGGTGTTGATACCTAAAGAAGAACTGTGTAATGAAAATGATGAAGGAGTAGAACAAGAAGAGGCGGTTGAGGTGGGGTCCACCGAGTTGAGGGATGTAAAAGCAGAAGGGAGACGATACTGGTCTGGGATTGATGTTATATATGAAAAATATTGCGAGAGGATGCTATTCTAGCTCAATTCCTAAACTCTTGCATGAACTTGGTAATTCTTTTCTTGAACTTACATTACTTTGTTAGGGCACATAGTACTAATAAATCTTTATAAGCTCGCGAGTTAATGTAAATGAAATCTTTGTGAAGCCGTTATGTAACAATTAGGGATAGAAGTATTAATGGAAGTTGAGATTAACTGCGTAGCTGATATTAAGGTTTACGCATGTACCAGGTTGACAACTATTGATCCCTAAAATTGGCTGGTCAGCAGTGATAAAATAGATATTATTTGTTATATAAAAATATTGTAGTCAAAAGATGAAAAAAATTATTAATTTGACCTAATCTTACTTTTTGATGTTCTTAGGTTTGGAAATTATTCAGAGTAGAAAAGGAATCCGCCCCTTGATCCTCTCTGAAAATTTTGCTAAAGAAATCAATGTCATTTAGATTATTAGGACATGATATTGCTCCTCAAAGTGAAAGCAGTAAGGAACTTCCAATGTCTGGATACAATATTGTTCCTCCAACTGAAACCAGAAGATATCAATCTGTTCCTGTTGATGTGTTGCTTAGTGTGTTTTTAAGGTTACCTGTGAAGACTCTTGGACTTTGCAGGTGCGTATCAAAATCATGAGATAGTTTGATAGTCAATACTAATAGCTATTTCTCCAAACTGTATTTAAATAATACTAGTACTGATTATTCCACCATGATTATCGTGACCGATTTATCTAACATATAATCAAAACTTCATACTATAGACTGTAAAACAAAAAATATTAAAGAGCTTCGCTATCCTCAAAAAATTTACCAATTTCTGGGTATTTTGAACGTATAAATAGCTCTTTAATATTTTTTGTTTTACAGTCTATAGTATGAAGTTTTGATTTTATGGTAGAAAAATCGGTCACTATAATCATGGTGAAATAATCAGTACTAGTATTATTTAAATACAGTTTGGAGAAATATCTATTAGTATTGACTATCAAACTATCCCATGATTTTGATACGCACCTGCAAAGTCCAAGAGTCTTCACAGGTAACCTTAAAAACACATCAAGCAACACATCAACAGGAACAGATTGATATCTTCTGGTTTCAGTTGGAGGAACAATATTGTATCCAGACATTAGAAGTTCCGTACTGCTTTCACTTTGTGGATCAATATCATGTCCTAATAATCTAAATGCCATTGATTTCTTTAGCAAATTTTTTAGAGAGGATCAAGGGGCGGATTCCTTTTCTACTCTGAATAATTTCCAAACTTAAGAACATCAAAAAGTAAGATTAGGTCAAATTAATAATTTTTTTCATCTTTTAACTACAATATTTTTATATAACAAATAATATCTATTTTATCACCACTCATATTTCTACAACGGCGTCACTTTATCTCACTTCCTCAGCTCCGTCACCAAAATCTTTATCCAAGAAGCTCCTGATGTCACCGTTTCGACGTCTATTCAGTATCAACAAACCTAAAGAAGAAACTAAAAAGTCACGCCAACTGGGTAATGATCCATATCAAGATCTCGAAGCATCTTATGTGGCTCAGATTTGCTTAACATGGGAAGCACTTCACAGTCAATACACACAGCTGAGCCATAAATTCTCGCATCAATCAAAGAATCGGATTGCGTACAATCAAAGCGCTCAGGAGTTTCAGCAATTTCATGTTTTGTTGCAGAGATGTATTGAAAACGAGCCTTTTCATGAGGGTTCCAGGCCTGAAATATATGCCCGGATGAGAAATTTGCTATCTAAATTGCTTCAGGTTCCTAAGATCCAAGGTATTTGATAGTTTTGCTTTCTTTTTTGTTTAATTCTCTAGTTATATAATATTCACAAAGCGTTCTGGCTTCTTAAATTTCAGGTTCAGATAAGCCAAGAGCTGGAGAAGAACCCGGGCTGCTAGTTCTTGCCCCGGATTTAATTAAGATCGTTGAGGTATCAATCTTGACTTTCCACTCATTCTTGAAGATGGACAAGAAAAAACCAGGTGGAACGCTCAAGTTTTTTGCTAGAAGTAGTCAGAACCAGATGATTACCCCAGTTCAACAAATTTAGTCCTCTCTCGAAAAGGTAAGCCTCTAAATTTTGTTCTTGCCCCTCAAATTCTATAACGAAACATTTCAGATTTAGAAATGTTACCCCTCAAATTGCAGAAATTGATAAAGCTGAAGGAACTGAGGAAGAAGAAAAAAAAACTGGAAGGAAAAATCATGGCCAACCACACATGAAGATACACAATTGTTGCTGGGGCTTATTGACGTGGAGGTCCTTTCAAGGGTGTTAAGAATGGTGAAGATCGGTCCCGAACAGCTAATTTGGTGTGAGGAGAAGATGAAGAAACTAGGTGTATCTGATGGAAAATTGCAGCGAGACCCCTCTCCCATCTTGTTTTAGTGCTTCCTAGTCCCTATCAACTTTTTTAAATTTTCTTCAGGTGGGTAATATAGCGTACCATTCGATCCATATGGAAAATATTATTTTCAGTTTTTTGGTTAAAGATACATTGTATCCGCATGATTGTTTTCAGATACAAGTATGTGACTCTAAAGTTTGTGTTAAAATTCTCTCATTGATTGTGTTAAAGCTTATGTCTTCTTTAATAATTTTATATATCTTCGTGCTAAAGTAAACTTGGCCACAAAGTTTCATAAACTGTAGCAAGTCTGATATCACTCTTTTTTTTTTCTCTAAAGTTTCATATCATAGTTACATTGTCCACCACCATCCCAAACACTTAGCCACCACCGCCAACCTTAGCCGCCGCCACCACCACCTTGGCCGACCTTAGTCCAAATGGAGGAAGATCAGGAGATTGAAGTGCTTTGGATGGAGAATGACAATGCAGGTGGTTTCTGGATTGGGGGCGCTTTTTCCTATCACAAGCGTGACGGTGGTTCTGGTTTGGTGATAGTGATCTCGATCATATCAAGGATTAGGATCATCCAGGAATCGAAAGAAAGATACAAGACTTTACTAAGCCTGTTAGTTTTGTTTCCACCGAAATTGTAATGCATAATGAAGAGATTGATCAGAATTTAACAGTAGTGGTAGAGGAGATAATTGTGGTGGAGGATGGCCATGTGCCGTCTGCTCTTGGTGTATTTGAGCAGCATAGGAAGGGAATCGGGTTGAAATTGCTTGAGAAGATGAGCAAGAAATAACAACTTCTATTAAAGCTAAAAAGAGTTGTCAAAGATCCGAAAATGATTTAGTAGTTAGGAGCATTTCTCAATAACTCAAGAAATTTATCCCATCTTGAAAATTAACATATCTAAGTTTCTTTTGTCCAATAACCATGCTAAAGTTTCCGCCGAAGAATATGGATATTATGTATGCTTAGGGATTTTCGGAACTAGATTGTTACTTTTTGTGTACCATTAAACTAAATGCTGTTAACAAGAGATTTAATTATCTCACCAAAATGCTCCCTAACCTTATTAAATTTCAATAACCCCAACCTTATCCCTAGTTGTCGCCACTGCCGGTAATAGGCTCTTTTTTGCTCCTGTGGTGGCGACATACTTCCCTTTCTCCTTCTCGATGATTTCCTTCTCAAACGAGCCTTTATGGTTTCAACGAGGTGGGAAAAGCCTTCTTCTCAACCGAGCTTCACGGCGAACTTTCAAGTTCTACTAAAACTGTCGCTTGCCCCGCTCTTCGTTTTTCTGATGATGTGGCTTCTTTGTTGTTTAGTCTTGGTGGTGAGGTCATGGGTTATTTTTTGCACTTGGCATTGAGGTTTGGTTTTCTGTCCAATTTATTTTATAAATTTTCTCTCTTGTTTGTTACCCTTTTCCTTGACTTTTAAAAACCACCATTAATTATGGTGATCCAATTTATTAATATGGATTAGCGCATGAATTCGTTCTTGGCGATTTTTACTTCCTCGTCAATGAAAAGGGGTTAAGCATGTGAATGGTGAATGCCGACATAACGGCATAGTTAGCTAGAATTCCTTTTATTTTGTAGGAACTAACAAAGACAAATATTGACGAAATCTCAACACTTAATAACAAATACAAAAGAAGTTTTGGCGAACAAACAAACAAAGACCGGTGAAATCTCTGGTACTCGAAGATAAAGACCAAAAAAGTCTCGGCATGCATTCAAAAGCAAATACGAACAAAGTCTTGCTAACCAATGATAAAAACCAACAAAGTCTCGGTATTCAAAAAATATAGACCAACGAAGTCTTGGTACTTGGAGTTGAAGATCGATGAAGTCTCGATGTTGAAAAGCAAATACCGAAGAAGCCTCAACAACAAAGCGGGAGCTTAGAAATTCCTTTATATTTCTCGAGTCAAATAGATACAAGGCATGAAGATGCCTCGAGAAATACATGCAAAATAAAAAAAAAACAGGAGTAAATGAGCCCTTAAAGAAAAAAGAAAACTACAATAACAGTCTTGTAGCCTGAAAGGCGAGGCGTTTTCTAAGAAGATTATCCAAGAATAATGGCAAGAGAGGCGAGCGCCTGACGAGGGTGGATCGAAGCCGCAACCATTCTCTCTCTCTCATAATAGCTCCGGCCTTGACTCTCTTACTCAAACACCTGGCGGGATATTAGAGTTATCACATTGGGGGATAACACCTAGGAGGTTAAAATGAATACAACAAAAGAAGGGTAAGGACAACATAAGATTACGCCGAAGAAAACAAAGGATCGAAAGAGAATAATAACGCACTTGGAAGAAAATATAAGCAGGCTCTAAGGGATTCTCAGAAAAATCTCTAAAATAAATGCCTTTGAATGTAAGACAATGTAAATGTGATAATCTCTTTAATAGGTGCCAAATAAAATTCAGCAGGAAAAATGGCAAGTATAAGTGACACTCGTCACTTGTTTCCAAGTATGAAAAGTAGAAATGAAACATAATGCACCACTTATAGGTGCTAAAAAGAAGTTAATAAATCAATAAGAGAAGTTCTTCAAGTCCTTTCAGAAAGTAAGGCTAAAATGAAGGGTGTTAGTCAAGATTTGGTATAAGGAGTACCCAAGGAAGACAACCCTCAACTACAATACAAGTCAGAATGCACTATCATTAAAATACTTGTAGCAAGATCATCACAAGTGAAGTACTTCAATAAGACCGAGTCAAATCTTGAGAAAGGAAAACGAAAAAAAGAAGCAGGAAGAGATATAGCAGTGGAGAAGCGTCATATATTCATTCATGAAGGAAAAAAAATACATATAAAAATATCCTATAAAATCTACTACAAAAGAAAAAAGTGGTATCACAGGAAGCATCGCCGACAAATGTTGAGAACATGGCAAGGCTAAGTGGCTGGACAGTCCTCATGACGGGGAGTTGCTTCGGGAACCGAGAGAATACGTTCATTAACTAGGCCCGACAAGTGGGGTTGGCGTACTCGAATGTGTTGAATGCATACAAGATACCTTGCTCTCCTCTCGTAAGCATGGTCTGAGGCAATATGATGACACCTCTCCACCATGAATTCCCTCTATGTCAGGTAGTTAGCTATAATTTCATCTTAGGACGGGTTGTGCTTAGATAATATCCTAGCACTCATCTAATAAATCTCTGAGCCGATGTCCCCTTATTTAGCCACATCCAGGCTTGAGCAGTCTTAGTTGTAGCTAACTCTCCCCGAGCCTACATACGATGGATATATATTTGGATGGGCTTGGTGTCACTTATTAGCTGCGTTGTGTCTCCAGTGAGCCGCGGAGAAAGTAGAGCGTTGGTAACAGACTACACACATCAAGATGGATTATGGGATCAGGAAAGACTTCAATCGTATTTGCCAGTGTCGAAACTCTTGGAGATTGCGGAGGTGCGGGTAGATCAACTGAGTGGTAGAAAGATTTGTTATCTTGTTAGTATGAAGCAAACGACACCTATTCTGTGAAGTCGGCATCCATAAATTTCATGGAGCCAGACCATGAAGAGGTGTTTCATTGGGATCTATCTTGGAAATGAGGTGCCCGCAAAAGGTAAAAGTTGTGATGTGGCGAGCTATAACCTTAATATTAGAGGAGTGGATACAAGTTTATATTGTCCTTGGTGTGGGGTGGTGGACGAGGTGGCAAACCACATATTCGAGGGTGTGTTATCCATGTCCGCAACAATAACATACCACTTGTGCATTGCTTGATGGTGTGGCTAGTCCACGTCCGTGACTAGAGTTGCGTCCACCATGTACGCCGCACCCCCACTAAATGAGAGAGTAGCGTGTGAGGGTTGAGAGGTGAGTGGCTGATGCTTTTGTTGCAGAGTAGGTGGTGTTAAATGCTACTGGTTTTTCAGTTGAAATGTAGACGAGATGCGAAGTTTATACTCCAAGAGGAGACCGCAAGTATCTTTGCAAAATGGAGAGTCCTGTCGTGTATTAATTGAAGCAACAATGGGTTCATATTCAGATCTTAGGCCGTTAACTGTCCAGAGAATGAGATCATCTTCATCAATGATTTTTTTTCCACTAGCGAGAACAAGAGATAGAGTTTTGACATGCTCGACATAAGAATGCATATCTTTAGCGCCTTTATAGTACTATGAATGCTTTTAATGTTCTTAGGGAAGATGTATATGGAATTAAGGAGGCCATGAGATGTTTTTTGGTACAAAAAGGTGGGTTGAAAACTCAGAAAGACCCTTATGAGTTATAATAATTTTAACTTAATATAAAAGGCCTTAATTAGACATATAAGCAACTGGATGTTGCAAGATATGTATGATAACATTACTAATTGAGAAGAAACTATTCAACTTGAAAAGTGAAGAAATTAGGAGGTTTACGGCCTTAAATTGTGGTGCTTTGGAGTTTGTACAATGTGTCGATGAGTTGGAATTGTTTGATCATATATGTGTTGGTTGTTTTCGTAGTTGGAGCAACAAAAAGTATGATGATTTGGTGAGACTAGAAAGCAAGTAGTTTATTCAAAGGGTTGTTTGATCATTATTCTCTGTCGGATCCCTTTTCCTATGATGCCTAGTTATGCTAACTACTCTTCTCTATTAGAGTGTCGTGCTTATCTCATTTCATCCCATAATTAATGCCCTTTTCTAACCAAAAGAACCATTAAATTCCCAAAAAAACAAAACCATTAGTCCCCATCATTATTAAAAATTATCATAAATTAAAAAGGAAATTAGAAAGTTGTCATTTATTGCTTGTCATTTACTACGAGAGTGAGTAATTGCCAAAGGTTTGACTAAAAAGAAGTAGTTGCCCAAGGGAAAGGTGTTACTCATTTTAAAGTTTCCCTTTTCTTTATCAGTAAAATGGCTTCATCTTAGTAATTCATCTTTTTATTTCCTGCTAAGGATTAATATTATTTAATGTTTTGTTTATGATCCTTTTGGTTAAATACAAAGGTCACTGATATTTAACTCTATTGTTAGAGATCGGTGTTTTCTGCTTGTGTTGTGCTATGCTGCTTTGCAGCTTTTCTAGTGAGTAAGCAAGGTGGTCAGCAGGGTGGATTCAATAATTTTTCTCCAAGGAGTCTAAAAATTGAAGTTGCCAGTGGGGTTCAGGGTATCGAGAAAAAAAAATGAAGAATTTGGGGTTAATTTCAAGATTCTATAGATTTATATACAAAAGAAATGAAGAAAAATATAAGGGCTAAATGTATGTTCTTTATCCCCCAAAAAATAATATTGGGGCAAAATTGGCACTTCACCCCGGGTCCAAGGGCTGCATCCCCCACTAGATCGCCGCTGATGGTGTGACTGTTTAGGTGATAACTCATCGTTTTTCTGTTTTTTGGTTAGGTATAACTGCTGATGAGCCATTCAAGGAGGGTTTGAGATTCTGTGAAGGCTAACTGAGATTGGTAAAAAAACTTCTGGTAAATTAAACTTTTGTGCTAAGTATTTTGTAACCTGTGTATGTGATTATTGTGGTCTTGTCTCTCAAGAAGAAGAAAAAAGAAACATATTTTGGTGAAATTTATGATGGATTTCTTCAAAGTGAATAAGTTTAGAAAAGGATTAGAACAAGAAGAGGAGGTTGACATGGGATCCACCGAGTGTTTAGATGTGGAAGGCGAAGGGATACAATATTGGTCGAGATTTGATGCTATTTATGAAAGATATTGCGAGAGAATGCTATTTTTTGATCACTCAATCCGTCAGATCTTGCATGATCTAGGTAATTCTTTTTACAATCTTATGTTACATTGTTAGAAACCAAAGTATTTTTAGCTCTCAAGATATGTAGAATCCTATTAAAACTTTATAAGCTCACGAGTTAATATAAATGAACTCTTTCCGAAGCCATTACGTAACAATTAGGAGTAAAAGTATTTATGGAAGTTGAAATTAACTGCTTAGCTGATATTAAGGTTTACGCGTGTACCAGATAGTGAAGTTCCTACAACTGCATCACTTATTCGTGCTACATCAACTTCGTCACCAAAATCGATATTGAAAAAGCTGCTGATGTCACCATTCCGATATCTATCCATAAAAAAACCTGAAGATGGTTATGAAAAGTTAGAGCAGGAGCCGGAAAATGATCCTTACCAAGATCTTGAATCAGCTTACGTGGCTCAGATTTGCTTAACATGGGAAGTACTTCACTGTCAGTACACACAGCTGAGACATGAGATCTCGCATCAACCGGAGAATCAGACTATGTATAATCAAAGTGCTGAGGATTTTCAGCTATTCCATGTTTTGCTGCAGATATTTATGGAAAACGAGCCTTTTCAAAAGGTTTCGAGGCCTGAGGTATATGCTAGGACAAGAAATTTCTTGTCTAAATTGCTTCAGGTTCCTAAGATCCAAGGTATATGATAATTCTTCTTTCTTTTTATTTCGTTCTTTAGTTATATAATCTTCACAAAGCGTCCTCGCTTCTTGAATTTCAGGTTCAGATCAGCCAAGGATTGATGAAGACAATGAAGAACCTGAGCTGCCCGTTCTTGCACCAGAGTTACTCAAGATAGTTGAGGTATCAATCTTAACTTTCTATTCATTCTTGAAGATGGACAAGAAAAAACAGGGAGGGATTCTTAAGATTTTTACTGGAATTAGTCAGAACCAAATGTTTACCCCAGTTCAACTAATTCAGTCCTCTCTTGAGAAGGTGAGTCTCAAAATTTTGTTCTTGCCCCTCGAATTCTGTAACAAAATGTTTCATTTTCGGAATTTTGTTCCTCAATTGCAGAAAGTAATTAAGCTGAAGAAATTGAAGAAGAAGAGAAAGAACTGGAAGAAAGAACTATGGCCTACTACACAAGAAGATACACAGTTGTTGCTAGGGCTTATTGATGCCAAAGTCCTTTTAAGGGTGTTGAGAATGGTTAGGATTGGTTCCGATCAGCTTTTCTGGTGTAGGGAGAAGATAAAGAAACTTGGTTTATATGATGGAAAATTGCACAGAGACCCCTCTCCCATCCTGTTTTAGTGCGCACTAGTCCCTAGCAATTCCAATGTTATAAATTTTCTTCAAGGGGTACTATAGCATACAATTTTACGATCATATGAAATTATTATTTTCAGTTTTTTAGGTTAAGCATTCTCATAGATTGTTTTCTATCTGACTCTAAATGTTTGTGATATTATTTTTGTTTTAGGCAAAGAGTTTTTGTTATGAATTTTTCATACATTGTGTTAAAAGCCTATCTCTTCTTTAATAAATTTATATAACATGGTGTGCTAAAGTAAACTTGGCCACAAAGTTTCATAAACTGTAGCAAGTCTTATATCACTCTTATTTTTTTTTCTATTCAGTTTCATATCACAATTACATTGTCCACCACCACATTTCCAAACAACCGACCACCATATCCAACCTTAGCCGCCACCACCACCACCACCACCACTTTGACCAACCTTAGTCCAAATGGAGGAAGATCAGGAGATTGAAGTGCTTGGGATGGAGAATGACAACGCAGGTGGCTTCTAGGTTGGAGGTGCTTTTTTCTATCACAAGCGTGATGGTGTTTCTGGTTCTGGTGATAGTGATCTCGTATCATATCAAGGATTAGAGTCATCCAGGAATCGAAAGAAAGATGCAAGAGAATACGATTTTTCTAAGCCTGTTAATTTTGTTTCCACTGGAATTGTAATGTATAATAAAGAGATTGATCAGCATTCTACAGTGGTGGTGGAGGAAGAGGGTGGGCATGTGCCTCCTGTTCTTGGTGTATTTGAGCAGTATATGAAGGGAATCGGGCTGAAATTGCTTGAGAAGATGGGTTACAAAGGAGACGGTCTTTGTAAAAATTTAGCAAGGAAATTAGGCTGAGACAGTTAAGCTAATATATAAATATTCTTGATTACAAATTTCTAAATCAGTAATTGTAGTATTAGATATAAAGGGGAAACAAGATCCCATGGGTACCTTTCAAATTTAGAAAGTTAGGTACTCAACGTTTTCAATACAGACAATCAGGTATACAACGTTTTCAAAATGGTCTTCCTGTTAGTACCTAGCGTTAGTTTAGGTGTTATGTGTGACGTGGCTTCCATTTCCCCCCAAAATGAAGAGCATTTCTGAGATTTCTTAAAGACAATTTAAAAGAAAGCCCTATCATTACACATGTAATTCAAGTTGTTCTAGAGAACAAGAAGGGACTTGTCTTTCAAAAACAAGAAAACGAACCTATGTGGAAAAGAAAAATCCCAAAACTGTGTACAAGGATTATATTTTGAAGCACACAATCTAGATTAACCATGTATACGTGTTGAAACTCCCAATATTATCCTAGTATTTCAAGTTTTTTCACATCAGTTCCATTCAAAATGGGGTGATAATCATTTGTTAATTGAGGGGTTTATCAAGGGCAAAATCAGAATATAGTTTTCTATCATAGCATTTGTTGCTTAATAGGTAAAACATTCATCTTTTTGGATATTTCAAGTGGATTCTCGTGTTGGTCTGATCAAAGGAAAAACACGGTGTTTCTTCACAAGCTACTACCGAGAAAAATTATGGTGACCTATTGAGAGAGTATAAATGGTTTTGTAACATAGAAAAGAGTAAGTTTAAATTATGGTGACATAATGGCTAGGAATTCAAACTTTTAAGCCATATATGTAATGGAACTTTGTTTACTACTGTTTTATGGCTTGGGTTGTTGATTTGTTGTTGATGGAGTGTAACCGAGTTGTGCATGTGTGATTCTTGTGTTTTAATTCACATGCATTTGTGTTAATAGTGTTAGATTATAATTATGAATAGTTTGAAAAACAAAAAATCCAGTGTGATAAATTTCAATATTTTATGGTTAAGATTTTGTAAACTATCCCCGTGGATTTTAATGCTTAATAGATAGCAAAATAGGCCCGAATGTGATAAATTTCAATACTTTTATGGTTATGATTTTGCAAAATAGCCACTAGTATAGTTTATCTATTGCCTAATTCGGTTCTTATATATCCAGAGAATTTCACAATGGATTTGTACTATGGTGGGAGATTTAAGGGGGGTAGATTTCTCGGTGGCTCGTGCATTCACTTCTACAACTGTCACTACAATAAAATGAATATGGCTAACTTATATAGGATAGTTAAGAAGATAGGTTTTGGTGAAGATGTTGAATTGTACAATAGACCTTATGGGTCTTTAACATTAAAGCTTGAATATTTATTTTGTGACAAGGATCTTCGGAAAATAGTGTTGGTGTTTGAGGGAGATGTTCATGTTGAGAAGTAACCCCGGGTGGACCGTGGCGATAGAATCTATCGAGGAAGAAGAGACGGGGGATGAGGTGCTTCAGAGGTCATATGTTTATCTTGAGGCATGTAAGCATGGTTTCATGGTCGGGTGTAGACGTGTGATTGATTTAGATGGATTCCATTTGAAAGGCCCACAGTCGGGCATGTTGTTGATCGTGGGTGGACTTGACTCAAATAATTTTATATCTCCAATTGTGTATTGTGCTGTCAAGAGTGAAAACAAGAGTAGCTGGACATTTTTCTTGCGCTTATTAACTGCAAATTTGGGGATTGAGACATGCCAAGAAGAGTAAAAAATAATGTCCGATAAACAAAAGGTAACTTGTATTTCGGTATATCTTTTGTATATTATGAAATACTCATCAACGTGTTTATTTATTTCCTTGTAGGGGTTGGTGCCTACCATAGGAGATCTTCTTCCAAACATCGAAGATTGCCATTGTGTAAAACATATATATATATATATATATATATATATATATATATATATATATATATATATATATATATATATATATATATATATATATATAACAACTTCAAAAGGGTACACTCGAGTTACAATTTGAAGGAGAAATGTGGTGGGCTGCCAAAACACCTAAGGTGGAGGTGTTTAGAAAATATATTGATCAATTGAATCATGTAGATGAGGCAGCCTTTCGATGGTTGGAGCACTAATGCCTAAATTATGGTATTGATCTCACATTCAAACCACGACAAAGTGATATGCTTTTGAATAATATCTTATAGAGTTTTAATTCAGTTCTCTTTGATATGGTGGTGAAGTCTCTTATACATATGCTAGAGATGAGTAGGGCCTACTTGATGAATAGATACAAGAAAAAATGTAGTTGGATAAAGTCTTGGAAGGGGGATATTTTCCTAAAGATTTGTAAATTGATTAATAGAAACAAAGATTACACGTCAATGTGGACAACTTCTTTTGTAGGTGAATCAATGATACACTTAAACTGCGTACATAAGAGCCTATGAACCCGTGAAAATGCCCACCAATGGTCCATCGTTGTGTCCACATTCTGAGCATTGCCCTTTGAAAGTACTCAAGTCACTCAAACTTCCCGGAAGACCAAAGAATCAAAACAAAAAGAGCCCGATGAAGGAAAACTGGAGCACCAGCTCAAGTACTTGTAGGTACTTAGAAGTGTACAAATTCAAATTTATATTAAGGTGTTCAAAGTGAAAAAAACCTAAAGAAACCCTAAGTAGGTGATGCTATCTAACCGTTGGAACCTCTTCAAAGTGAATTCTCCGCATGTTATTTAGACGCCTAAAGTTCAAACCCTATGTGATTATCTAGCTAGTTTAGATCTTCCGGTTCACAAACTATACAAAACAATTATAATTATAATTCTACTACTGAATCCCCCTCCCGAGCACAATCTAACACAACTTGATATATGATCAAAATAAATAATTTCATGAAGCACAAGAATCATAATTACAAGCAATCCACAATCAGTTTTAATTTAGCATGTCATCCCAATATTTCATAGAAAAGTAATCCAAAATCATAGCTAGGGTTCAGGCATGTTCAATTTCAGTCTAAAAGATGTTTAGTTCGTGCTTGAATAATGAAAAATAATAATTGAAGATGTAATATGGAGTTTACGAAGAGAAGGAGAATTACAACAGATATAGATCTTGTGTTGTTGTTTTGTTCTCCTTACTTCTCTCTTACTCACCAACCTAATACTAATTAATGAATGATGAAGTAGGTCTAAAAGCCTTCAAATTACCAATATATATATATATATATATATATATATATATATATATATATATATATATATTAGGAAATATGGAGGTTTAAGTCATGGACCCAGAAAACATGTCAAAAGTGGCACGTGGACTTCTTTGTTAAAAATGGTGTTGCTAAAATCATCTCACCAAATCGTTCATAACTTTATCGTCACAACTCGGAATCGGACTCCCTTTTAGAAACGAGTAATAGACTACAAAATCTATCATGTATGCAAATTTCATGTAAATATTCATTACCCATTATTTGTTATGTTTTTTACAAGCTGAGACGTCAATTTTTTTCAGATTTAGTGCTTTGACTTCTATTGAGGTTCTTGACTCCTTAAATTGTCTCAATCTCATTTTCACTCATATTGTGTATTTCCTTAGATTTTTGAACATGCAAAAAACAAACATAGGCTTTATCGCCGAGGAATAGGTATATCAACCAATACTGAGATCAAAAGTATTTTAAGTTCGCGATCAAACTCGAAAGTGTCAGACCTCCTCTGAACATTGAAGAAGGATTATATATTAAACCGGGAGTGGGAAGAGTACTAATGTGTTTTTTAGTACTAACTTAGGTTTAGTTGGTACTTCCTCCATCCTATAAAATATGTCAACTTTATTTTTTCACATAAACTAAGAAAAGTCATTGACTAATACCCTTATAACTAAAATATTTTTCATAAAGTAACCTAATATTAAATATTTATTGAAAAAATAAATTTTCAATAACTAATAAAACGTATAGTGGTTATAAATTATAAAAAAAAGTGTATCAATTTTTTAGTTGGACACATATTATTATATAGTTAGTTATTTTTTATGACTCCTTGTTGGTTACTATCTCTTTTGACTTCTTTTGTGGTGCACTCGGCTCAATTTTAAAGCCAAATGACTTTAAATTTTCCTTTTTATTTGTTTCGGGATGCTTGGTTTGACCATTATTTGATAACTTTTATTTTGATTTTATTTTCCTTCATATACTACGCTTGTCTTTTTTTCTCACTTGAAAGTTAAAGGCTTGAATCGAAGACTTTTTTCCACGTTTTTCTTTTCCGGACATGTTCGAGGTTTGAAATCTTCTTTCTCTTGATGCGTTTGAAAGAATCTTCGAAAATTTGGCTTGTCTTACCTTTGGGAACTCAACTCCATCTTCATTCATTTTGCCATTCGATTTGCAGTACCTCTTCTTTGTCATTATGAAATACATAAATTATTAATGAAATTTTTTTTTCTCCCCTTTATCTTTTACCTTTGATGCATTAGCTTACTTATCGAAAGCCTTATACCCCTGTCTTTTGAGAAATATAAGAAATATTTCTAGTTCTTTCTAGTGTTCTTATTATAAATTATTAGCTTGCTTCAAGTTTGAAGGTAATATAACCATATAGAATATGTTTATGTATTAACAATTCAATCTTCCAGATCCCTTGGCCTCGGGACTAGAAGGGGTCTTGCTCACTCTTATTTGTCAACATTTTATTTTTGTTTGCTTAAGGTTTCTTCAATCTTAAATTTTGATTGACAATGCTTTGTTGGTGTTTGAATTGTATTGCCCCTTTGATTTTTTTTCTAATACTCTGTTGGTATCTGTGATTACTATTCCTCCAAAATAATTTTTTATCTTGATATTGTTTAGCTATACTTACCTCGGTGGTGTGTAGAGTTTTGAGTAAGATTTTTGATACTACGTCGAGCGTACATATATATGCACATATATATTTGTGTCAACCTTTCGGTCTAACTTTGAATAGGATACCAAGACTGCGTAGAACTTACGAATTTATCTTCTTGCCGACCATTTAGTCAGACTTTGAATAGGACTGACGAAGTTGCATCATATTTACAAATATATCTTCTTGTAGACCTTTTGGTAAGACTTTAATTAGGATTCACGAGACTGCGTCGAAGTTATGAATATATCATCTTACCGACCTTTTGGTCGTACTTTGAATATGATTTCTGAAACTAAATTGGGCTTACAAATATATATTATTGTCGACATTTTGGTTGGAATTTGAATAGGATTGTTGAGACCGCGTCAGACTTATAAATGTATCTTCTTACCAACATTTTGGTTGGACTTATATAAGATTACAAAGACTGTGTCAAACTTACGTATATCTCTTTTTGTAGACCTTACGGTCGGACTTCAAATAGGATGGTTGAGACTACATCAAACTTAGAGATATATCTTCGTCTGCCGATGCTACATCGATCTTACAGATATCAATGATACATCGATCTTACATATATATATATATATTCCTACCAATTCTACGTCAGTCATACCTATATCTTTACTGGTTGATGTTATGGCGGTCTTATACTTATTTTTGTCTGTCGATGCTACACCGTCTTACAAATAACCTACATAACTATGAATATTATAACTCTTAACTTTCGTAAAAAGGATTCTTTTAACCAACCGACCGAGCATTGTGTTGACAAATATCCTTGTTGGTCGATTCATTAACCAATTAGGCATGGAGTCGGTATGCTAGAGGAGATGGTCTTGTTTCTCCATAGGTGTTGCTCTTTTTATTATGAGGAAAAAACGAAATGGTCTTATGAAAAGTTTTTTACATTCTATCGATTTTTGTTGGTTGAGAATCCATTGGTCGACCCCTTAGTCGATGATCTTAGGGAGTCGAGATTTTTTTTATTCAATCGGCTTTTTCATGTCAGATATCCATTGTCAGACCCCCTAGTAATGATCTTAGGGAGCCGAGAAAAGTTCTTTTACATTCTATTGACTTTTTCAGGTCGGGATTCCATTAACTGGCCCATTTGTCGATTATCTTAAAGATTCAAGAATTTTTTTAACATTCTATTGACTTTAGCATGTTGGAAATCCATCAACCAACCCCTTAGTCGACGATCTTAGGCAGCCAACTAAGCTTTTTACATTTTATCAGGTTATTATTATTTTTCCTCATCTTACTAAATTGTAATTATATTTATACGAGCACCAAAAGCAAACTATGAGAACATAAGGTATTCCACCAAGATTTTTAGTTCTGACCTAGATAATTTCTTTGTCTCAACAAATGACACGTGTCAATATCATATCCATTCTAATGCAATGATACATTCCTTTCACTTTTACTTCCAAAGTCCGCCATCTGCCTTAACTACCAGAACTGGAATGTATAGTTTAACTACCTCTGCCTATATCAGTATGGTTAGCACTCGCAGTCCACTTTCATGTAACTTATTATTTATATGCAACTTTATACTCCATATCTTTCCGTTATCCAAGGAGTTTTCACCTCATAAGTATATCCCTTTATCCTTACTAAAACATTATTATCCATTTCGGTATCAATTTGTCTTGATACACTCTTTGCAGATCACGTCAGACCCATGTGGATTCTCAATGGGATCCAAAATTGTTCCCACAGACGGCGCTAGATGATAGAGCACATTATCACACTCGTCCCGAGACATAGTCCAAGGATGAAACAAAACAACAGATTTGTGTATGTATAGGCATAATAATAAGAGAGATCAAAGTAGGTAAATTGAACGGTAAGAAGTGTTAATAATCATGTACCTTACTCTTGGTCACTATCGGGGAGCTTTATCTCCACTTACCCAAGGATCTGGCCGTGAGCTAGCTTGGGAACTCTTACTGGAGGACATGCTTGCTTCTTCGAGCCTTCTTTAAATCAAACACTAAGTTAGGACCATCGGGGGTGCGCTCATGATGACACTTTGACGCTCAACATTAGCATTGTTGATATCAGGATTACTTAACCCCAAGAAGCTATTGAGAGTTAAGTCGGCTATATAATAACCAAAAAAAAATTAGAGATATAAAGATATCGATTTAATGGGGGTACTTAAAGTTTTTCTATTCTGTTGTTGAGAGGAGTATCTATAGTATTCAAATGGGTGTGCGAGATGATAATGTAGGGCACATTAACTCAAATATGGATGCGTAGGATAAGCTTGAAGGGAACTCCATCCTGTCAAAGTGGACTTTATATGTTGCGACACATTTTTTGTTGCTACTAGAAGTAAATACCTTGGCAGTGTCATTCCTCTTCATGGAAAAATTGGTCCCTTACTTCGGAGACAACGTCGTGTCCTCAGCCAGGGTCGTCAGGATCTCTTTGGGCTAGAACAAGTATCAGAGTTATATTTTGGCTTATCACAAAGGGTTTACCTAACCCACAAATGAAGTAAATACGATAACCTCTGTTAAGAAAAGAAGATCTGGCCACGAGATTTTCACGATTAATGGTGATACCTTTCCTCTGATATAGGAATTGAGTTGATGGACGTAACCATTGAAGGAGAGATATTGGTAGAACTCCTAGATAAGTGACTCATAGAGGGGTCCTACAATAATTAGGAATTTGTTGAGGAATTTAGCTTCTAGAAGAGGAAAAAGGATTGTGCAAAGAATGGCACTCTTACGAACGACACAACTGGGAAGAGGGTCATATGCTTATAATCCATTTTCGTTAAAAAGGGTTTATAGGTTAAAATCTAGAAACAAATCCAGATAAATTTTGATATTTTTATCGATATCAGAGGAATGACCACATAACTTATAATTATCATCATAATCATTTCAGTAAGGAGATGAAGCCGAACTTATAGTTCTAACCATGTTGGTAGAAACTAAAAAGGCTATACAGGATTCTCTAGAGGATTACAGATGAATAGGACGATAAAGAAAGTGAAGTGTCCACCATTATATAGGAAGTGAGGGACTACTCAGCTTCCTTCGTAAGATATTAAGGATGGATACTTGTTAATCCTTAGATGGAGGAATGTTTTTGGAAAGCGAGCAGACATCAACAACTTTTGATTTGATGATAGTCTTTCTTGAAAAGGCACTTGGCTTAGATGAAACGAATGAAAATGAGCAGACAAAAAGACTTAAAGTATTTTGGAAAGACAATAAGGATCAAATCGACAATTAATGGAAGCAAGTCATTACGAATGTCCTGCCCCGTATACTAAGATAGGCAATCAGTTTTTTGCACATAGACTAGTACAAAAACCACCAACTTAATCAATTTAAAGTACAATTACAGTTCCAAGAATGTCAGATATCCGATAAATAAAAAAAGTGAGTTTGAGAAGAGGGAAGGATCCTATGATGACTAGAAAGATAGGGTATTAGATGGAAGTTTAATTTCTGAGAGTTTTTTAAAGGATATCTAGGAAGATTAAGATAGGTCAGGGCTCCTTGTGTCTCTTAAAGGTACGAGCTCCTCCATTTGAACCCCTTTTGTCTCTTGAATGTAAGAGTATAAAGTTTTACAACCTCTTCAAAAATCAACTTCAAAGGAAATCACTTGTCTTATCAACACTAGTAAATCTAGGGTTAATCTCCAATCACAATATACTGCTTCACAAGCCGATGAAGTTTTCACATGTGTATAACCACACAAATACGAGTAGATGTTAGATATATGACCCAAATTCTTCTTTGTAAGGTCTGGCCCATTTAGTTATAATTTCTAGTACTCTATTTACCTATAAATACATTGTATTGTATAGGTTACTAGTTAACCTGTTCAATTGGAAGCAGCCATTAGACTCTCCTTTGTAATCAATCCTCTATAATAATATCTTCTCCTCTTCCCATGATTTTTCTCGATTTGGGTTTTCCACGTATATCGGTGTTCCTTTTGTTTCTTGTTTCTTATTATATATATTATTCTGTGGTATCAGAGCTACAGGTACTTAAGGTCCTGTGTTCGAGTCTCTCCACCGCCACCCACCTCAATATATCCACGTGCATTGCTTAGATCTATCCATCTCCTCTATGTGCATTGCTTAGATCAATCAATATTCTCTGCTAAGCATGCACGTCTCCTCTAAGCCTGCACGTGAGGGGGCGTGTTGGAGTATAAATCTTCTATAACCTATTCTCTGCCTTCTTCTAACAGTTCGAACTTTTAGTTGAGTTGGAAAGTTAACATGGTATCAGAGCCACAATCCAAAGTGGTTTCCCGTTATCGATTCATTAGGTTATGCACAAAAAAAAAATTCCTCTTATTTCTCTCGTAGAATTCGTCATCTCGTTAGGCCATTCAAAAGTCTCATCTCATTAGGTCGTCTAATGGTCTCATATCGTTAGGCCCTTCGATAGTCTCATCTCGTTAGTCCCTTCAGTGGTCTCATCTCGTTAGGCCCTTCAGTGGTCTCATCTCGTTAGTCTCTTCAGTGGTCTCATCTCGTTAGGTCATTCAATGGTCTCATCTCGTTAGGTTATCCAATGGTCTCATCTCGGTATCTCGCTAGGCCATCCAATGGACTCATCTCAGTAACTCGCTCAACATGTAGTTTTTGTTTCCCGGTTATGCTCAGCTCATCGCTCCACCTCACCGTAAACCCACGACATCAACATATCACCACGTCAACACCTATATCATGATTCTCAATCAACAATACTTAAGGCTCATAATCAATGTTTCAGATGTCAAACTCAAGTTGCTATCAATTTGAACTACTTGAGTTTGAAGGGGTGTTAAAGATACTATTACCATTATTATTTATTAACATAATTCCTTATTACCTTATTAGATTAGTTTATTTCCATATTGTATTTATTTCCTAATTATTTTAGTTTTATCTTTCTTGTTCACCAAGTAGTTAGACCTATATATATGGTCTCATTCTATTATGTTAGACATCAACTGCATTCACAATATAGTATCTAGTATTCTCTTATTCTCTAGCCTTTATGGCTTTTTCATCATCAATATATTAATATCCTTTTCCTTTTTTCTCTCTTCCACTTATTTAAATATCTCATATGGTATCAGATCTGTAGGTACTTAAGGTCATGTGTTCGAGACTCTCCACTACCACCCACCTCAATATCTCCACGTGCATTGCTTAGATCAATCAATCTCCTCTGCTAAGCATGCATGTCTACTCTAAGCATGCACGTGAGGGTTCGTGTTAGAGTATAAATCTCATATAACATGTTCTCCGCCTTTTTCTAACAGTAGACAATCTCCACTCATGATCTACAACTTCACATTCTGTGAAGCCTTCAAGCTTTGTGTATACACGACACAAGCTCTAAACCAATCTTGTCTCATCTAATTTATGAAAGAACACACTTATTCACCTGGCCAAGAGAAAACGCTAGATTATTTTAAGGTGAGGGATTTAAATAATGTTTAATATATTTATCTTTCAACCTATTTTAAATTATACAGCAATATATTTACTTCGACGATTTTGGATTTTATGTGTTATTGATCATCTGAATTACATTATCTCTTTATGATTGGATTAATTGTATTATTGAGATATCACGACCTACTTTGTCATCTATCCAATAATTGTCAATTGCTATCGATGTTGAATCGACCTACTTAGTCGTTTCATATTTGATATTTAATATATCTATCGATCGATCGTTTGACATGGTACAATCATGTTGCACTGGGCGGCAGCGGGCTTGCCAGGGTTAACATGACTAACATGATCTATTCCCATCTGGCGCATGTGACAGAGAGTTTCTTGGCCTGTAGGTTGTAGGTTCGGTTACCCGGGGTATTACCAGTGGGAGTGATAAGGGATCGAGAGTTGCGGCGGGAGTCATAAGGGCAATATCACAGTATCCTTTACAACTTGATTATTACTTGCTAGTTTATATAGTTTGCTAGGTAGTATGGGCTGTCTAGCTAGATACATATCTGATTTATTTATTTATTTATCGCTTTCTGAATGTTTTTATTTATATTTTGACCTATATTAGTTCAATGACAACGTCTTGAATATAATTACTGCCCCTAGGTTAAAGTTTACATAGGGTCATTATTTATTTTCTCACTAAGCTAGTGGAAGCTCACCCCCCCCCCTTTCCCCCAACCTTTCAGGTACTAGCTAGATAACTTTAGAATTTGGGTAGTGATCAGTAGCTCAAGATCAGTTGCAGAACAAGAATAGATTTTTTTATTAGCTTGTAATCATATATTTTAAATCGTATAATATAATGTAATAATTATTTAAATATTGCAATTAATTGTACTTTTATTTAATTTAAATTAGATAAAGTAGTCGCGTTTTTTGAAGCGTGACAGAATCCATCGACCAACCCCCTAGTCACCACAGTATCCTTTACAACTTGATTATTACTTGCTAGTGTATATAGTTTGATGGGTAGTATGGGCTATCTAGCTAGATATATATATATATATATATATATATATATATATATATATATATATATATATATATATATATATATATATATATATATATATATATATATATATATATATATATCTGATTTATTTATTTATCTCTTTCTCAATGTTTTATTTATATTTTGACCTATATTAGTTCTATGACAACATCTTGAATATAATTACTGCCCCTAGGTTAAAGTTTACATACGGTCATTATTTATTTTCTCACTAAGCTAGTGGAAGCTCACCCCCCCCTTTCCCCCAACCTTTGAGGTACTAGCTAGATAACTTTAGAATTTGGGTAGTGATCAGTAGCTCAAGATCAGTTGCAGAACAAGAATAGATTTTTTTATTAGCTTGTAATCATATATTTTAGATCGTATAATGTAATGTAATAATTATTTAAATATTGCAATACATTGTACTTTTATTTAATTTAGGGCCCGTTTGGAAGTGCTTATTTTAGAGTAAAAAAGCGCTTTTGGAATAAAATTCAAAATTTTAAAAAATTATTAAAAATAATTTTGAAATCTAAAATTATTGAAAGTGCTTTTTTCAAGAAGCACATATTTGGTGCTTCTCAAAAAAGTGCTTTTCAAGGTAAAAAAAACTCTTAAAATGCTAAAAGCACTTTTAAGTGCTTCTCCAAAAAAGCACTTCCAAACGGGCACTTAAATTAGATAAAGTAGTCGCGTTTTTCGGAGCGTGACAAAATCCATCGACCAACCCCCTAGTCGACAATCTTAGGCAGCCGACAAATTCTTTTACATTCTATCGGCTTTATTAGGCCAGGATTCTTTTTCCTTAGCTTATTAAATAGTAACCATGTTTTATACGAGCACCAAAATAAAACAATGAGAATATAAGGTATTACACCAAGATTTTTAGTTTTGGCCTAAATAATTGCTTTGTCTCAACAAATGACACGTGTCAAGATGATTCCTTGTTTTTTATATCTTTGGATGGTCAAGACTTGCAGGAATTTTAGGAATGTATAGATACTTACTGCCGCTGTTCAGGTCAGAAGATTAACTACCATAAATCGTCGATTTGTTTTAGTAAACAGACCCCGGAAGATTTACGTCAACAGGTAGTAGCAACACTACATATTACTGAGACACGTGACTTGGGGAAATACCTAGGCATACCACTTTGTCACAAAAGATCACGAATGGAAACTTTAAACTGGATTGTTGAAAGGGTCTTTAACAAAGCCCAAGGATGGATAGCTAAACTTCTTTCAGAAGGAGGCAAAGAAATACTTATCAAAGCTGTGTTACAGGCTATTCCTTGTTATGCGATGTATATCTTTTCTTTTCCTATTGGTTTTTGCAGGAAATCGTCATCTATTATTGCTCGATTTTGGTGGAACTCTTTGGAGAAAAGGAAAATTCATTGGCTTGAATGGGAAAAGATGATTGCCGTCAAGGTAGTAGGGGGAATGGGATTTCGAGATCTGAAGAGGGAGAATAGGGCACTTCTAGCGGCTTAGGCTTGGAGAATCCTTAGCAACCCTAATCTTCTGGTCTCTAGAGTACTGAAAGGTATTTATTTTCCTTATGAGACTTTCTTAGATGTTAAGCTGAGGCAAAGTCGGACGTGGTCGTGGGCTAGCTTGATAGAAGGAAGGGATTTACTCGTTGAACATGGTTACATCCAGATTGGAAATGGGGAATCTACCAATATTTGGAAACACAAATGGCTCCCCTCAGGTATTATTAAAGATCGTCCTTTAGAAACTAATGTTGAAACGGTTAATCAGTTGATGACAACACAGAAGAATAGTTGGGACTGGACGGTGATTGATAATACCCTCCCTCGGCCTGTCCATTGAGAGGTGGCTAGGATCCCCCTCCTCGAGCCGGAATGTCAGGATACTTTTATTTGGCCTTTTATTAAATCTGGTACATATACTTCTAAAACAGGGTACAAATTATTGTCTCAACTTGAGATGATTGGAACAACACAGACCTCAATCCAAGCGGAACTGAATAACCCAAAACTGTGTAACAGGATTTGGAAATCTAATGTTCCCAATGAAGTGCGATCTTTTAACTGGAAAGCATGTCGGAACCTACTTCCTACTAAGTTAAATTTATTTCAAAGGCACTGCAGTGACAGCAAATACTGTATATGGTGCGAGAATTTGACGGATACGGTTGTTCATATGCTCTTATCTTGTAATTTCGCAAAACAGGTCTGGGCCGGTATTGCACTACAGATTCGGATACCGGAGGAGGACCCTGATTCTATTGAAGACTGGATATCCAACACTTGTGACCTGATGGACAATAGTATTTAGGAGGAGAACATCTTAATCGCATGTTTACAACTGACACTGTGGAACATTTGGAAGGCAAAAATGAAAATGCTTCACGAACGAGTTCATATTCGACCACAAACGATTATTTTTTCAATTCATGCAGGTATGGCAGGCCTATTCGGAGCATTTTGGGATTTTTCCCCATCTCCGGCACCACCTATTATCAGGATACCGGCTGTTAACCCAATGCATGATTCTGCTTTCAATGATGCTATTCTTGTGTATACTTGTGATGCATCCTTTATTTCAGCTAACGAACCAAGTGGTATCGGAATCCTTCAGCGGAATACTCTTACAGGACAACGTGTTACATTCTCGAAACCAATCTGGACAGATTTGGCGGCGGAAAGGGAAGCTACTGCGGTTCTCGAAGCTTCTAGTCTTAGCCTGGCTCACCCAGGGTCTAAGACCGTCATCTGTTCAGATAACCTTGACTTTGTTCAAGGTCTCAAGTCGTTTCCAGCTGCATGGTGGAAAGTTCGTCCGTTCATTACGCGGATCAACAAGATGGTTGAGGATCACAGAGCACTTTGCTTCAAACATCTTCCGCGTAGATGGAATGGTCTGGCTAACCGAGCCGCGCGACTAGCTAGGCAATCGGAACCGGAACATATGGACCCTTTGGAGTTGGGGTCGGCTTTTACGAGACTTGGGATAGGCTAATTTTGTCATAATCTTCTCTACTTGTACGATTGACCAAAAAAAGACACGTGTCAATATCATATCCATTCTAATGCAATAATTCATTCCTTTCACTTTTACTTCCAAATTCCGCCATCTCCCTTAACTACCAGAATTGGAATGTACGGTTTAACTACCCTGACCTTTATCGGTATGGCCATCACACGCAGTTCACTTTTATGTAACTTATTATTGATATGCAACTAATATACTCCATATCTTTCCGTTATCTAAGGAGTTCTCACCTCATAAGTATATCCCTTTTTTCCTTACTAAAAAGTTATTATTCATTTCGGTATCAATTTGTCTTGATAAACTCTTCACATATCATGTCAGAACCATGTGGATTCTCAATGGGTTCCAAAATTGCTCCCACTTACTGCGCTAGATGATAGAGCACAAAAAGTCACACTCATTATCATACTCGGCCAGAGACATAGTCCAAGGATGAAAACACAACAACAGATATGTGTATGTATAGGCATAATATTAAGAGAGATCAAAGTAGGCACATTGAACGGTAAGAGGTGTTAATGATCATGTACCTTACTCTCGATCACTATCGAGAATATTTATCTTCACTTACCCAAGGATCTGGCCACGAGCTAGCTTGGGAACTCATATTGGAGGACCTGCTTGGTTCTTCAAAACTTATTGAAACCAACACTAAGTTAGGACCATTGGGAGGTGCGTTCCCGATGGCACTTTGACGCTCAACATTAGCATTTTTGCTATCAGGATTACTTAACACATGAAGCTATCGAGACTTAAGTCAGTTATATAATAACCACAACATATTTAGAGATAGAAAGATACAGAGTTTATCGGGAAGGGGAGGGGGGTACTCGGAGTGTTTATGTTCTGTTGTTGAGAGGAGTCTCTATAGTGTTTGAATGGGTGTGGTGATGATATTGCAGGGCATATTAACTCAAATATGGATTCGTAGGATAAGCCAGAAGGGAACTCCGCCCTGTCAAAGTGGACTTTATATGTTGCGATGCTTTTTTCCTTGGTAGGAGTATCGTTCCTCTTCCTGGGGCAATTGTTCCCTTCCTTCGGAGACAACGTTGTATCCTCGACTAGGTTTCGTCGGGACCTCTTTGGACGAGAACAAGTATCACAATTATATTTTTGGTTATCACCAAGGGTTTACCTTACCTTCTAATGAAGTAAATACGACAACCTTAATTAAGAAGAGAAGATCTAGCCATGAGATTTTCACGATTAATGGTGATACCTTTCCTCTAAAACAAGAATTAAGTTGATGGACGTAACCATTGTAGGAGAGATATTGGTAGAACTCCTGGATAAGAGACTCATAGAGGGGTCCTACAATAATTAGGAATTTGGTGAGGCATTTAGCTTATAGAAGAGCAAAAAGGATTGTGCCAAGAAAGGTACTCTTATGAACGACACAACTGGGAAGAGGATCATATGCTTTTTATTCATCTTCGTTAAAGCGGGTTTCAAGGTCTACATCCAGAAACAAATCTGGATGAATTTTGATTTCTTTATCGCAATAAGAGGAATGACCATAAAACTTATAACTATCATCAGAATCATTTCAGATAGGAGATGAAGCAGAACTTATAGTTCTAGCCATGTTGGAAGAGGCTAAAAAGGCTATAAAGGATCCTCTAGAGGATAACGGCTGAATATGATGATAAAGAAAGTGAAGTGTCCACCATTACATAAGAAGTGAGGGACTGCTCAGCTTCCTTCATAAGATATTAAGGATGGATAAATGGTGATCCTTAGATGGAGGAATGTTTTCAGAAAGAGAGCAAACATCTACAACTTTTGATCTGATTGAAAGGCACTTGGCTCAGATGAAACGAATGAAAATGCGCAGACAAAAGGACTTAAAGTACTTTGGAAAGACAATAAGGATCAAATTGACTTCTCACCAAAGTAAGTTATTACGAATGTCCAACCCCATATACTAAGATAGGCTATCAGTTTTTTGCACATAGACTAGTACAAAACCCACCAACTTAATCAATTTAAAGTACAATTAGAGTTCCAAGAATGTCAGATATCCGATAGACAAAAAAAATGAGTTTGAGAAGAGGGAAGGATTCTATGATGTCTAGAAAAGATAGGATACTCTATGAAAGTTTGATATTTGAGTAATTTCTAAACGATATCCAGGAAGATTAAGATAGCTGAGAGCTCCTTGTGCCTTTTTTTTAAGGTAAGAGCTCCTCCATTTGAACCCTTTTTGTCTCTTGAATATAAAAATACAAACTTTTACAACCTCTTCAAAAATCAACTTCAAAGTAAATCACAATAGTCTTATCACCAAAATTAGTAAATCTAAGGTTAATCTCCACTCACAATATACCGCTTCTCAAGCCCATGGAGCTTTTACTTGTGTATCACCACATAAATACGAGTAGACAATATCTACTCATGATCAACCACTTCACATTCCGTGAAGCCTTCAAACTTTGTGTATACACAACACAAGCCGTAAACCATTCTTGTCTCGTCTAATTTATGGAAGAGATAAAATTCATTCACCAATCCAAGAGAAAACCTTAGATTATTTTTACGGCTAAGTATAATCTACCTAACGTGGACTCTATACTCCTCAATGAGTAGATACAAAATTGTTTAACGCTAAAAATACAAAGAAAAATAGATATATAGACTATGAATTATTTTGAGACTTTCTTGAAAGATAACTTTCATAAGTTTTTAAATTTGAAGTTAATAAGAGACACTTTTGGAAGTTCTCAATGCCTCTTTTTATAGGGGAAAATCTTTCCAACAGACTTGTCCACATGTCAACTCTCGGTTGGCTGAATTTCAACATTCCGAACATTTAGAATACTTGGAGTCGAATTTTCAAATATGATGATTAGGCATTTCGGGTATCCGACACTTCTTTTTTGGCTGTTTTTTTTTTTTTTTTTTTGAAGACGAGGGTTCCCGGGCTTACACCCGACTAGTCCCCCGGGAGATATGACTGCCTCCCCAACCATACCTCCAGGCAATCAGAACTAGGTTGCCCATGTTCTGGGGAGGGTTTCGGACCTTGGAAACTTTCCAAACATAATAACTTTCTTCCACCTGCGAGATTCGAACCATGTACCTCTCACTTGAGAGAACTTTCCAAACTTTAATAACTTTCTGCCGCCTGCGGGATTCGAACCATGCACCTCTCACTTGAGAGAACTTTCCAAACTTTAATAAGTTTCTGCCGCCTGCGGGATTCGAAGCATGTACCTCTCACTTGAGAGAACTTTCCAAACTTTAATAACTTTCTGCCGCCTGCGTGATTCGAACCCTGTACCTCTCACTTGAGAGACAGAGCCCTGGCCAGATGAGCTAGCTCATGTGGTGCACTTCGCTAATCTATGTTTCTTCGCTTTCGGAGGTCTTCTCTTCTTCTTTTCTTAGAACTCATTCTCGAATGACTTTGTTTTCTCAATCTTTGGAGGTCTGGGCATCTTCACTGCTGAGCCTTCAATCTTAAACAGGTTTAGGTCCTCCGGCCTTTACAGTCTTCAGAGGTTCAGTATTTATCTCTTCTTTCGCCTTCTTCAACTGGCCTCCTTCTTGACTACATCTTCTCTCGCCCCAACAATTTGGACCCTTCCGATGACATCTTCAGCACCGTCAACTCTGATTTCGACCACGTCCTCTCCAATGTCCGATCTACCTCTAACATTGCCGATAATATTAGTGTCTAATTTCGCCTCCATGATCTGGCTTACTCTCGGGTTCACGATACTATCCCGCGTATCAGTGCCATTGTAAAATGTATTTAGTTATATGTTTATTGTTATTTAGAGACTTTCCAGGTGCATCTTTTATTTTACTATTTGTATGAATATTTTGTTGTTTCTGTGAAAATATGTCAGTTATCTTGCATAACACAGGGGTTTATAGTGCAATTTACTCAAAAAATATCAATTTAAGGGACCCATACTTTGTTAATATGAGGAATCTATAGTGTAATTAACTAAAAAATACTATATTACTAGGAAGAACATGGTACTGTAAACTAGGTGTCGATACTGACATTACATTGTTAAATTCTTACTAGTAAGTGGAATTTAAACAATACAAACAAATTCTAATACAGTAAAATCCTGCTAATTACTACTTTCTGCCCCTAACTTCAGTGTGTTGACAAGTTGGAATTGTTTGAACAATGTGTGGGTTGTTTTCATACTTGGAGCAACAAAAAGGATGATGATTAATTTTTTTGAGATCTAGAAAATTATGCAGGGTGTTAATTAATTTTAAACAGAATATTTTATTCAAGTCAAGCTTGGAGATTCAGGCTGTTTGTGTTTTTTTTTATCACCCTCCTTTAATACTCGGTATCTAATTGGATGTAAAAATAAGCCTAATTCAATAGGTCTTATAGCATATGGGTGACTTATGATAAATAGAGTGTTCCAAGTGGTGCAAAAACTGAAGATTGTGAAGTATGAGCTTAAAAAGTTCAGTAAGAAGTATTTTTATCATTCCACTACAGGGATTAATGGTGTTAGAGATAGGTTGGAAGAGATTTAAAAGGTTATTTTGTATGGAGGAATTAATAGAAGTTTACTGCATTAGCTCAGAGAATGGTACTCATCTGGTGGATGATGAAGGTATAAATAAGGTTTTTTTGGAGTATTATGAAGACTTGATCGGCTCAAAAGATTGTATGGAGAACTATAGAAACAATGAAAAATCTTCTAAATCAGTCTCTTTCATATAAAGAGGCTTAGAGGTTGATATTAGATCTCACTGAAAATATATATCAAGAATGGTTTCTTCTCAATTAGTAATACAAAATCACCTGGACCAGATTGGTTTACTACTGTTTTCTCTAAGGTAGTTTGGCACATTATTCTCTGTCAGATCCCTTTTCCAATACTTCCTAGCTATGCTCACTACTCTTCTCCCATAGCGTAGATTTCCGTGCTCATCTCATTTCATCCCATCATTAATTCCCTTTTTAAATAAAAAAGAACAATTATATTTCATTAAAGCAAAAACATTAGTCCCCTCATTAATTAAAAGTTATTGATATCCGCAAAAATCAAAAGTAGACAGCTGTCATTTATGGGTTGTCATTTACTACCATAGTGAGTAATAGCCAAAGGTTTGACTTAAAAAAAGTATTTGCTCAAGGGAAAAGTGTTACTCATTTTCAAGTTTCCCCTTTCTTTCTCAGTAAATGGCTTCATTTTAGTGATTCAATGGCTTTTTAGGTGTGTGCTCAACATCTTTCTGTAAGTATTCTTCAATTTTAGCTCTTGTAATCAGATAAAAATGCTGCATTTGCTTTTGTTTGGATTGAAGTTTTGATCTTTTTTTTTTCGTTCTGTTAAGGATTAAAAGTTTTGTAAAGTTTCGTGTATGACCATTTTGTTTGAACTCAAAGGTGGTCTTTACCATTGAATTTAACGCTATTGTTGGAGATCGGTGTTTTCCGCTTGTGTTGTGCTATGCTGCTTTTGCAGCTTTTCTAGTAGTAAGCAAAGTGGTGAGAGATTCTTTCTCAATGGAGGCTAAATTAAAGGTGTCAACGAGGTTCTGGGTAGGGGAAAAAATAGAAATTGGGGTTAATTCTAGATTCAAAAAAACAAAAATAAAAATTAATAATCTAAGCGCCAATTGTATGTCCTTCCCACCCCATTACCCCCCACCCCCCCAAAATTTAAAAAGGGTAAAAATTGCACTGTACCCGGGGCCGGAGATTCCAGGCCACATTAGATCCGACGCTGATGGTGTGATAGTTTAGGTGATAACTCATTGTTTTTCTGTTTTTTGGAACAAAATTTTCACCATTTTCTGCAATTTGTAGGGATAAGCTGATAAGCCACTCAAGGAAGGTTTGAGATTCCGCAAAGGATAACTGTTTTTGGTAGAAAAAAACTTCCAGTAAATTAATATCTTGTAATAAGTATTCTCTAACCTGTGTATGTAATTATTGTGGCTTGTCTCTCAAGAAGAAGAAACAAGAAACATCTTTTGGTGAAATTTATGATGGATTTCTTCAGAGTGAATAAGTTTAGGAAAGCTCACAAACCGAAACTCAAAAATATTTCAGAGGATAAACCAATTCCTCTACCTGAAGAGCCAATCAATGAGAATGGTGATGTCTTGGGTAAAGCAGTAAATATCGATAATCTAACTGTAGTAGATAATTCGAGTGCTGGTGCTGAGGAGTATGATGGTGATTCTATCACCAATGAGGTTAAGAGGAGGTTGAAAGAAGTGAGGAGGAATAATTACATGGTGTTGATACCTGAAGAAGAACCGTGTAATGAAAATGATGAACGAGCAGAAGAAGTAAAGGCGGTTGAGGCGGGGTCCACAGAGTTGAGGGATGTAAAAGCAGAAGGGAGGCAATACTGGTCTGGGTTTGATGTTATATATGAAAAATATTGCGAGAGGATGCAATTCTATGATAGCTCAATTTCTCAACTGTTGCATGAAATTGGTAATTCTTCTCCTGAACTTACATTACTTTGTTAGGGCACATAGTACTAATAAATCTTTATAAGCTTGTGAGTTAATGTAAATGAAATCTTTGTAAAGCCGTTATGTAACAATTAGGGATAGAAGTATTAATGGAAGTCGAGATTAACTGCTTAGCTGATATTAAGGTTTACGGATGTACCAGGTTGTCATATTTCTACAACGGCGTCACTTTCTCTCACTTCCTCAGCACCGTCACCAAAAGAAGAAACTGAAAAGTCACGGCAACTGGGTAATGATCCATATCAAGATCTCGAAGCATCTTATGTGGCTCAGATTTGCTTAACATGGGAAGCACTTCACAGTCAATACACACAGCTGAGCCATAAATTCTCGCATCAATCGGAGAATCGGACTGCGTACAATCAAAGCGCTCAGGAGTTTCAGCGATTTCATTTTTTGTTGCAGAGATATATTGAAAACGAGCCTTTTCATGAGGGTTCCAGGCCTGAAATATATGCTCGGATGAGAAAGTTGCTATCTAAATTGCTTCAGGTTCCTAAGATCCAAGGTATTTGATAGTTTTGCTTTCTTTTTTGTTTAATTCTCTAGTTATATAATATTCACAAAGCGTTCTGGCTTCTTAAATTTCAGGTTCAGATAAGCCAAGAGCTGGAGAAGAACCCGGGCTGCTAGTTCTTGCCCCGGATTTAATGAAGATCGTTGAGGTATCAATCTTGACTTTCCACTCATTCTTGAAGATGGACAAGAAAAAACCAGGTGGAATGCTCAATTTTTTTGCTAGAAGTAGTCAGAACATGATGATTACCCCAGTTCAACAAATTCAGTCCTCTCTCGGAAAGGTGAGCCTCTAAATTTTATTCTTGCCCCTCATATTCTGTAACGAAACATTTCAAATTTGGAATCTTGCCCCTCAACTTGCAGAAAGTGATAAAGCTGAAGGAACTGAGGAAGAAGAAAAAAAGCTGGAAGGAAAAATCATGGCCAACTACAGATGAAGATACACAATTGTTGCTGGGGATTATTGATGTTGAGATCCTTTCAAGGGTGTTCAGAATGGTGAAGATTGGTCCAGAACAGTTAATTTGGTGTGAGGAGAAGATAAAGAAACTAGGTGTATCTGACGGAAAATTGCAGCGTGACCCCTCTCCCATCTTGTTTTAGTGCTTCCTAGTCCCTACCAATGCCAACTTTGTCTTTTGTTTAAAGATGCATATTATCCGCATAGATTGTTTGCAGATGTACAATTGACTCTAAAGTTTGTCTTAAGATTCTCTCAAAGATTGTGTTGAAGTCTATGTCTTCTTTAATAGTTTTATATATCTTGGTGCTAAAGTAAACTTGGCCACAAAGTTTCATAAACTGTAGCAAGTCTTATATCACTCTCTTTTTTTCCTCTCTAAAGTTTCATATCACAATTACATTGACAGCCACCACTTATCCAAACACTCAGCCACCACCGCCAACCTTAGCCGCCGCCGCCACCACCACCACCTTGGCCGATGGTAGTCCAAATGGAGGAAGATCAGGAGATTGAAGTGCTTGGGATGGAGAATGACAATGCAGGTGGTTTCTGGATTGGGGGCGCTTTTTTCTATCACAAGTGTGTGTGACGGTGGTTCTGGTTCGGTGATAGTGATCTCGATTCATATCAAGGATTAGGATCATCCAGGAATCGAAAGAAAGATACAAGAGAATACAACTTTACTAAGCTGATAATTTTGTTTCCACTGGAATTGTAATGCATAATGAAGAGACTGTTGAATTAACAGTGGTGGTAGAGGAGAAAGTGGTGGTGGAGGATGGCCATGTGCCGTCTGCTCTTGGTGTATTTGAGCAGCATAGGAAGGTAATCAGGTTGAAATTGCTTGAGAAGATGAGCAAGGAATAACAACTCCTATTGAAGAAAAAAAGAGTTGACAAAGACCCGAAATTAATTCAGTAGGTAGGAGCATTTCTCAATAACTCAAGAAATTTATCCCATCTTGAAGTCAAACACATTTAAGTTTCTTTTGTCCAATATTCATGCCTAAATTGCCGCCGAAGAATATGGATATTATGTATGTTTAGGGGATTTTTGGAACTAGATTGTTACTTTTTGTGTACCATTAAACTACATGCTGTTAACAAGAGATTTAACTCTCTCACCAAAAAGCTCCCTATCCCTATAAAATTTCAAAAAACTCAGCTGTAACCCTAGTTGTCGTCGCCTCCAGTATGGGCTCTTTTTACCTTCCAGTGCCGAAGACATCCTTCCCTTTCTCCCTCTCGCCGCTTTCCTTCTCAAACGAGACTTTATGGTTTCAACGAGGTGGGCAAAGCCTTATTCTCAAGCGAGCTTCGCGGCAAACTTTCAAGTTCTTCTACTACAACTGGTGTCTAGCCCCGCTCTTCATTTTTTCTGGTGATGTAATTTCTTTGTTGTTTTGTCTTGGTGGTGAGCTCATGGGTTGTATTTTGCACTTGGCGTTGAGGTTTGGTTTTCTGTCCAAATTTTTTCATAATTTTTCTCTCTCTTGTTTGTTGCCTTAACTCTAAAAAAAATAAGAGATTATTATCCAAAGGGTTTTGAAGACACCACCCTATGACCTAACAAGGCCGGCTCTATAGCCTCTTTTTACTAAAGGCTACAAACTAAATTTAACACTAGAGTCCGAAATTCCAATTACCTTCTTACCTTTTTTTTGTTTTTCCCCCTATATATATATATATATATATATATATATATATATATATTAATATATATTAATTTAATCAGAAATATTTTAAAACCTAAACCTCCTCTCTTTTTTCTCTCTCTTCTTTCTCTAAAACACACGTTGCTTTTTCTTCCACCACATTCCAGCTATGGCAGCAACACCACAAAACCAAATCTTAGATTTCCGGCCGTGAAGCTTTTGTTTTCATTCGTGGCTGAGAAGGAAAACTACCTTTATTTTCGCGATGCACAAGAAAACTAGAAGCCTTTCAAAAATCCGGCGACCATGGCTTTTCTCCGTTCGCGGCGGACATGGCAAAAATCCGGCGACAATGGCTTTTCCCCGTTTGCGGCGGACATGGCAAAAATCCAGCGACCATGGTTTTTCACTGTGCTGATTGCGTGCTCCAGATCTGTTCTTCGGAAGTTCGTGCTCCAAAGCTGTTCGGCAATGGTGGTGAGATTTGCTCAATAGTACTCTTTTTTTTTCAAATATCCACTCAACAATACTCAACAAAGTTTATCAAATTGATAAAAAAATTGATGAATATTATTACTATCGGGAATATTGTACCGAAGAATTGAATACAACAATTTGTGAATGTAAACCATGTGGGACCGTGGAGTGTTGTGTGGCCATGGTGGAGTATTCAGCAAAAAGTTTTTTTCAACGCTGAGCAAAATGTTAAACTTTTCTTTTTCTTTTTTATTTTGATGTATGATTACTTTATCATTTTTTTAGAATGGTTAATATCAGCAAATTATGCTCAATACTTTGTATTTTAAATTTATTTTTTTGTCAACATTATATAGTGTAAGCAATAGATTTTTTTTCTTGTGATGAAAGTAATTAACTATTTAAATTATATTGTATTGCTTTAAAATCTATCAACAGTTTTATATCGTATTAAACTGTTTTGCCTTAATACTTAGCAAAAAATTGTAAAAAATCAATGAATTTTTCCGATACTCAGAAAAGTTACTGAGCAAACGAGCATGCTTAGTAAAGTCATTCAATAAAAAAATTCGAATACTCATCAAATTTTTTTGACATTCAGAACTTTATCCGACACTCAGCGACTTTTTTCATACTCAGTAGCTCATGCTCAATACTTTTTCCATGCTCAGTACCCCAGGCTCAGAACTATTTTCCACGCTCAGAACTTTATTCTACGCTCAGAACTTTATTCTACACTCAGAACTTTATTCTACACTCAGAACTTTATTCTACGCTCAGAACTTTATTTCATGCTCAGAACTTTATTCCACGCTCAGAACTTTATTCCACGCTCAGAACTTTTTCCGGCGGTGGCCGGAGGTGGCCGGCGGTGATCGGTGGTTTTGGTTGGAGCTGGAAATTATTTGATAATTAATGAAGGAGGAGAGAGAGAAAATGATAAAGGAGGAGAGAGATTAATGGTAATGGAGGAGAGAGAGTAATGGTAGCGGAGTAGAGAGATATAATCTATTTTTTTTGTCTTATATACACTAGAAGGGTAGTTATGACATTAGATATCTTATTGGCCTTTAAGAATGAGAGATGAATTGACTAGCTCTTATGTGTCACTACAATAATTTTTAAGACCCTATAGGTAATTGACCAAAAAATAACCCTTTTAAATGTGGTGATCTAGTTTACAAGTATAAATTAAAGCATGAATTCAATCTTGGTGATTTTTCTTTCCTCATCAATTATAAGGACTGTTAGCGACAAGTTTGCACGCTTTACCCAATTGGACATTATCCAAAACTTAGAAAAGGTGTATGAAATTCTCGATTGCTGGGGAGAAAAATCCAAACCCATGACATAGAGATTAACTCCAGCTGAGATTAGAAGAGTCTTGGCTCTCAGAGATGATTTTTGATCTGAAGCAATATATAGCCGCTCTTAAATTGTAAGAAATCAGAATTAAGAAGTTGTTTGGTGGATTTTATTGAAAAGTATTTAGTTACATGTTTATTGTTATATACAGACTTTCCAGGTGCATCTTTTGTATACTTTTTAATAAAATTTGATTTCAACTTTCTTATTATTGTTACAATAAAGGATACAGTTTTAGGCAACATTATTTCTTGTTTTTCTGTCAATTCTTTCCTTTTATTTTATTGGTTGAATGTATATCGTGTTGTTTCTGTGATCAAATATAGGCTATTTTGCATAATTTAAGGAACATATAGTGCAATTTTATCACAATATAGTTATCTATAGTGCAATTAACCCTTAGCCCCCAAACGGAAATTCTTCCCTCTACCCCTTCTCTGTGTTTACTTGTGCCTTATTTCCTTTTATGAGCTTGGTATGCCCATTTATACTATATCTTATGGTGTTTTAAGTTTTCAGAGTCTTCGTTTAACTAGCTTTCTAAAATTATATTTGTAGGTTCTCGTTTATTTTACTATTTGTATGAATATTTTGTTGTTTCTGTGAAAATATGTCAGTTATCTTGCATAACACAGGGGTTTATAGTGCAATTTACTCGAAAAATCAATTTAAGGGACCCATATTTTGTTAAGGATTATTACCCAAGAAACACTTCAAATTAGAATTAATGCCCCCTCACCCCCGCCGCTTTCTTCTTGCCCATAAAAGGCACTCCTTTTTTTTTCCTATTTTACCCCCTCACCCAGCCGTCGTCTGTTTATTAGTTGTTAGTTCGTATACATTGAGTTAGTTATATATATCTCCTCTGTCTCTCTCTCTCACCCTTGGCAGCAGCAGACTGTACAAGAGTGTACGTGCACGAGTATTGGGAAACATTCCCACTACTCAACATTAGCCCACAAGTACAAAAATGTACTTGCACGAGTGTTGGGAAACATTCCCACTACTCAACATTAGCCCACAAGTACAAAAATGTACTTGCATGAGTGCTGGGAAACATTCCCATTACTCAACATTAGCCCACAAGTACAAAAGTGTAATTGCACGAGTTATGGGAAATATTTCCATTACTCAACCTTTACAAATGTGTAGCACGAGTGTTGGGAAATATTCCCATTACTCGCCCTTGGCAGCAGCAACAGACGGCAGTAGACAACAGTAAGGGCATTAAGGTATATTTACCTTAAGTGCCTTTTATGGGCAAGTGGCTAAGGTGACAGGTGTTTATTGGGCATTCACCCTTTTGTTAATATGAGGAATCTAGAGTGTATATAACTAGAAAATACTATATTACGTACTAGGAAGAACATGGTAATATAAACTAGGTGTCAATAGTAACATTACGTTGTTAAATTCTTACTAGTAAGTGGAATTTAAACAATACAAACAATTTCTAATACAATAAAATCCTGCTAATTACTACTTTATGCCCCTAACTTCAGTGTGTTGATAAGTTGGAATTGTTTGGACATTGTTTGGGTTGTTTTCATACTTGGAGCAACAAAAAGGATGATGATTGATTTTTTGAGATCTAGAAAATTATGCAGGGTGTTAATTAATTGTATACAGAATATTTTATTTAAGTCAAGCTTGGAGATTCAGGCTTTTTGTGTTTTTTTTATCACCCTCCTTTAATACTCGGTATCTAATTGGATGTAAAAACTAAGCCTAACCCAATAGGTTTTATAGCATATGGGTGACTTATGATAAATAGAGTGTTCCAAATGGTGCAAAAACTGAAGATTGTGAAGTATGAGCTTAAAAAGTTCGATAAGAAGTATTTTTGTCATTCCACTACAGGGATTAATGGTGTTAGAGATAGGTTGGAAGAGATTTAAAAGGTTATTATTTATGGAGGAATTAATAGAAGTTTACTGCATTAGCTCGGAGAATGGTACTCATCTGGTGGATGATGAAGGTATAAATAAGGTTTTTTTGGAGTATTATGAAGACTTGATCGGCTCAAAAGATTGTATGGAGAACTATAGAAACAATGTACAATCTTCTAAATCAGTCGCTTTCATATAAAGAGGCTCAGAGGTTGATATTAGATCTCACTGAAAATATATTAATAATGGTTTCTTCTCAATTAGTAATACAAAATCACCTGGACCAGATTGGTTTACTACTGTTTTCTTTAAGGTAGTTTGGCACATTATTCTCTGTCAGATCCCTTTTCCAATACTTCCTAGCTATGCTCACTACTCTTCTCCCATAGCATAGAGTTCCGTGCTCATCTCATTTCATCCCATCATTAATGCCCTTTTTAAATTAAAAAAAAACTATTATATTTGGTTAAAACAAAAACATTAGTCGCCTCATTAATTAAAAGTTATTAATATCCGCATAAATCAAAAGTAGACAGCTGTCATTTATGGGTTGTCATTTACTACCATAGTGAGTAATAGCCAAAGGTTTGACTTAAAAAAAGTATTTGCTCAACGGAAAAGTGTTACTCATTTTCAAGTTTCACCTTTCTTTCTCAGTAAATGGCTTCATTTTAGTGTTTCAATGGCTTTTTAAGTGTGTGCTCAACATCTTTCTGTAAGTATTCTTCAATTTTAGCTCTTGTAATCAGATAAAAATGCTGCATTTGCTTTTGTTTAGATTGAAGTTTTGATCTTTTCTTTTTCGTTCTGTTAAGGATTAAAAGTTTTGTAAAGTTTCGTGTATGACCATTTTGTTTGAACTCAAAGGTGGTCTTTACCATTGAATTTAACGCTATTGTTGGAGATCGGTGTTTTCCGCTTGTGTTGTGCTATGCTGCTTTTGCAGATTTTCTAGTAGTAAGCAAAGTGGTGAGAGATTCTTTTCTCAATGGAGGCTAAATTAAAGGTGTCAATGAGGTTCTCAGTAGGGGGAAAAATAGAAATTGGGGTTAATTTCTAGATTCAAAAAAACAAAAATAAAAAATAATAATCTAAGCGCCAATTGTATGTCCTTCCCACCCCACCACCCCCCACCCCCAAAAATTAAAAAGGGTAAAAATTGCACTGTACCCGGGGCCACATTAGATCCGACGCTGATGGTGTGATAGTTTAGGTGATAACTCATTGTTTTTCTGTTTTTTGGAACAAAATTTTCACCATTTTCTGCAATTTGTAGGTATATATAAGCTGATAAGCGACTCAAGGAAGGTTTGAGATTCCGCAAAGGATAACTGTTTTTGGTAAAAAAAAACTTCCAGTAAATTAATATATTGTAATAAGTATTCTCTAACCTGTGTATGTAATTATTGTGGCTTGTCTCTCAAGAAGAAGAAACAAGAAACATCTTTTGGTGAAATTTGTGATGGATTTCTTCAGAGTGAATAAGTTTAGGAAAGCTCACAAACCGAAACTCAAAAATATTTCAGAGGATAAACCAATTCCTCTACCTGAAGAGCCAATCAATGAGAATGGTGATGTCTTGGGCAAATCAGTAAATATCGATAATCTAAATGTAGTAGATAATTCGAGTGCTGGTGCTGAGGAGTATGATGGTGATTCTATCACCAATGAGGTTAAGAGGAGGTTGAAAGAAGGGAGGAGGAATAATTACATGGTGTTGATACCTGAAGAAGAACCGTGTAATGAAAATGATGAAGGAGTAGAACAAGAAGAGGCGATTGAGGTGGGGTCCACCAAGTTGAGGGATGTAAAAGAAGAAGAGAGACAATACTGGTCTGGGTTTGATGTTATATATGAAAAATATTGCGAGAGGATGCAATTCTATGATAGCTCAATTTCTCAACTGTTGCATGAAATTGGTAATTCTTCTCCTGAACTTACATTACTTTGTTAGGGCACATAGTACTAATAAATCTTTATAAGCTCGTGAGTTAATGTAAATGAAATCTTTGTGAAGCCGTTATGTAACAATTAGGGATAGAAGTATTAATGGAAGTCGAGATTAACTGCTTAGCTGATATTAAGGTTTACGCATGTACCAGGTTGTCATATTTCTACAACGGCGTCACTTTCTCTCACTTCCTCAGATCCGTCACCAAAAGAAGAAACTGAAAAGTCACGGCAACTGGGTAATGATCCATATCAAGATCTCGAAGCATCTTATGTGGCTCAGATTTGCTTAACATGGGAAGCACTTCACAGTCAATACACACAGCTGAGCCATAAATTCTCGCATCAATCGGAGAATCGGACTGCGTACAATCAAAGCGCTCAGGAGTTTCAGCGATTTCATTTTTTGTTGCAGAGATATATTGAAAACGAGCCTTTTCATGAGGGTTCTAGGCCTGAAATATATGCTCGGATGAGAAATTTGCTATCTAAATTGCTTCAGGTTCCTAAGATCCAAGGTATTTGATAGTTTTGCTTTCTTTTTTGTATAATTCTCTAGTTATATAATATTCACAAAGCGTTCTGGCTTCTTAAATTTCAGGTTCAGATAAGCCAAGAGCTGGAGAAGAACCCGGGCTGCTAGTTCTTGCCCCGGATTTAATGAAGATCATTGAGGTATCAATCTTGACTTTCCACTCATTCTTGAAGATGGACAAGAAAAAACCAGGTGGAATGCTCAAGTTTTTTGCTAGGAGTAGTCAGAACATGATGATTACCCCAGTTCAACAAATTCAGTCCTCTCTCGGAAAGGTGAGCCTCTAAATTTTATTCTTGCCCCTCATATTCTGTAACGAAACATTTCATATTTGGAATCTTGCCCCTCAACTTGCAGAAAGTGATAAAGCTGAAGGAACTGAGGAAGAAGAAAAAAAGCTGGAAGGAAAAATCATGGCCAACTACAGATGAAGATACACAATTGTTGCTGGGGATTATTGATGTTGAGATCCTTTCAAGGGTGTTCAGAATGGTGAAGATTGGTCCAGAACAGCTAATTTGGTGTGAGGAGAAGATAAAGAAACTAGGTGTATCTGACGGAAAATTGCAGCGTGACCCCTCTCCCATCTTGTTTTAGTGCTTCTTAGTCCCTATCAATGCCAACTTTGTCTTTTGTTTAAAGATGCATATTATCCGCATAGATTGTTTGCAGATGCATATATTTGACTCTAAAGTTTGTCTTAAGATTCTCTCAAATATTGTGTTGAAGTCTATGTCTTCTTTAATAATTTTATAAATCTTGGTGCTAAAGTAAACTTGGCCACAAAGTTTCATAAACTGTAGCAAGTCTTATATCACTCTCTTTTTTTCCTCTCTAAAGTTTCATATCACAATTACATTGTCCACCACCACTTATCCAAACACTCAGCCACCACCGCTAACCTTAGCCGCCGCCGCCACCTTGGCCGACCTTAGTCCAAATGGAAGAAGATCAGGAGATTGAAGTGCTTGGGATGGAGAATGACAATGCAGGGGGTTTCTGGATTGGGGGCGCTTTTTCCTATCACAAGCGTGATGGTGGTTCTGGTTCGGTGATAGTGATCTCGATTCATATCAAGGATTAGGATCATTCAGGAATCGAAAGAAAGATACAAGAGAATACAACTTTACTAAGCCTGATGATTTTGTTTCCACTGGAATTGTAATGCATAATGAAGAGACTGATCAGAATTAACAGTGGTGGTAGAGGATAAAGTGGTGGTGGAGGATGGCCATGTGCCATCTGCTCTTGGTGTATTTGAGCAGCATAGGTAGGGAATCGGGTTGAAATTGCTTGAGAAGATGAGCAAGGAATAACAACTCCTATTGAAGCAAAAAAGAGTTGACAAAGACCCGAAATTGATTCAATAGGTAGGAGCATTTCTCAATAACTCAAGAAATTTATCCCATCTTGATATCACACCACATTTAAGTTTCTTTTGTCCAATAACCATGCCTAAGTTGCCGCCAAAGAATATGGATATTATGTATGCTTAGGTGATTTTTGGAACTAGATTGTTACTTTTTGTGTACCATTAAACTAAATGCTGTTAACAATAGATTTAATTATCTCACCAAAAAGCTCCCTATCCCTATTAAATTTTAAAAAACTCAGCCTTAAACCTAGTTGTCGGCGCCACCAGTATGGGCTCTTTTTACATCCCAGTGGCGGAGACATCCTTCCCTTTCTCCCTCTCGCCGCTTTCCTTCTCAAATGAGACTTTATGGTTTCAACGAGGTGGGCAAAGCCTTATTCTCAAGCAAGCTTTGCGGCAAACTTTCAAGTTCTTCTACTACAACTGTTGTCTAGCCTCGCTCTTCGTTTTTTCTGATGATGTAATTTCTTTGTTGTTTTGTCTTGGTGGTGAGCTCATGGGTTGTATCTTGCACTTGGCGTTGAGATTTGGTTTTCTGTCCAAATTTTTTCATAATTTTTCTCTCTCTTGTTTGTTACCCTTTGCCTTAACTTTAAAAAATAACCCTTAATTGTGGTGATCTAGTTTACAAGTATTAATAGAAGCATGAATTCGATCTTGGTGATTTTTCTTTCGTCAGTCAATGATAAAGGTTAACAATGTCAATGGTGAATACCAACATAGCTACATAGTTAGCTAGAATTTCTTTTCTTATGTATGAACTAACAAAGCTAGATCGACAAAGTCTCGACATTTAAAAACAAAGACAAACGAAGACTTGGCGAACAAACAAACAAAGACCGACGAAATCTCGGTATACGAAGACAAAGACCGACAAAGTCTCCCCCGTCGAAATCAAAGACCAACAAAGACTTGTTAACGAATAATAAAGGCCAATACTGTCTCAGCATTCAAAAAATATAGACCAACAAAGTCTTGGCACTTGTAGTCGAAGATCGGTGAAGTTTCGACACTGAAAAGAAAATACTGACGAAACCTCAACAACAAAGGAGAAACTTAGCAAGTCCTTATATTTCTCGAGTCAAAGGGGTACAAGGAATGTAGATGAATCGAGAAATACAAGCAAAACTAAGCAAGCAGGGGTAGAGGAGCCCTTAAAGAAAAATAAAACTACAATTATAGTCTTGCAGCCTGAAAGACCAGGTGTTACGTTGCTAAGAACAACCATCATCTCTCATAACAGCTCCGACCTCGGCTCTCTTCCTCGAAGCACCTGAAAGGATATTAGAAAGGTAAGGACGACATAAGATTATGCCAAAGAAAACAAAGGATCGAAAGAGGAGAAAAACGCACTTAGAAGGATATAAGCAGGCTCTAACTGATTCTTGGAAAAAACTTTAAAATAAATGCCTTTGAAAGTAAGGCAATGTAAAGGAGATAAACTCTTTAATAGGCTCCAAATAAAATCGGATGGTACAGCAGGACAAATGGAAAGTATAAGTGACACTGTCACTTGCTGCCATGTATGAAAATAGAAACAAATCATAATGCACCACGTATAGGTGCTATAAAGAAGTTCTTCATAATTCAATAAGAGAAGTTCTTAACCTTTGAGAAAGTTAGGCTAAAACAAAGGGTGTCAGTCAAGATAGGTAAAGGAGTACTCGAAGAAGACAACCCTCAGCTACAATATAAGTCAGAATGCACCAACATTAAAATACTTGTAGCAAGACTATCACAGTGAAGTACTTCAACAAAACCGAGTCAACCCTCAAAAAAGGAAAACAAAATAAAAAGCAGGAAGAAATATGGAAGTGGAGAAGCATCATATATTCATTCATGAAGGAAAAATAAAAAAATACATATAAAAAACACTCCTATAATCTACAACACATAAAAGAGGGGTATCACAGGTTGCATTGCCGACAAATGTTGAAAACATGGCAATACTAAGTGGCTGGACAATCCTCAACACATGGAGTTGCTTTGGGAACCGAGAGAATACGGTCATTAACCAAGCCCAACAAGTGGGGTTGGCGTACCCGAATGTATTGAATGCATAGAAGATACATGGCTTTCGGGCTCAGGCAATATGATGATGCCTCACCACGATAAATTCCCTTCTATGTCAGGTAGTTAGCTATAATTTCATCTTAGGATAGGGTGTGCTTAGATAATCTCCTAGCATGCATATTATAAATATCTGAGCAAATGTCCCCTATTTAGCCACTTACAGGCTCGAGCAGTCTTAGTTGTAGTTGCCTCTACCCGAGCCTACTCCCGATCATTCTCTACCTGAAGCTGGTTGCCTAAGGCCTGGCCTTATCCCTCTCCCAGTGAAGCTGACCAAGTCTGTTTGTTAAACTCCCAAAAGAAGGTCAGAAGTTGATGGCAAACCTTCCCAGGCAGAGCGTAAAAAATCTTAAGCTCGAGTTATCTATAAAAAAAAGAGTAGGAAGAGAAAAAGTAAAAAAATGTAATGATAAACTAGGAAAAGATCAAAAAAATTAAAGTTTCAATATCGAGGAAACAGTTTTTCCCATCAGATTAGAAGTTTCCTCCTCATTGGAAGGTTGGGAGACTTGGATAGTATGAGCCCATGGGGTTAACTCCATATGATGGATAGATGTAGAAAAAGGAGGCGATGACCTCCTCCTCTTTGGTAGAGGAACTGATGGTTAGGCAACATCTAGAGAAGCGGAAGTTGTGAAACGAGAATCATCAACCATGATAAGGGAGATCAGTATTAAAAGGAACAAATAAAAGTGGTTACAACAATGGAAAATATTGGTACAGTACTTATCATGACATAGGTGACTGTTTGTTTCCCCCCAAGATAATTAATATAAAAGACAACCTCTCACATCCCCATAGTAATCATTCAAAAAAAATAGCTCCTTATATTTCGAACTGTGATAATAACTGCGTAGTTTCGGCAAATAGAGTTATCCAAAAGAGTGACGTAGTCTCGACAATCAGAGTTATCCGTAAGACTGCAATAGCCTTAGCAACTAGAGTTATCTATAAGACCGACATAGCCTCAGCAACAAAGTTACCCGTAAGACCGACATAGACTTAGCAAATAGATTTATCCTAAAGACCGACATATCCTCAGTATCAAAGTTATCTGTAAGATCAAAGTAGCCTCAAAAAATAGATTTATCTGTAAAACCAATGTAGCCTTGGAAAACAGTGTTAACCTAAAGACCGGCGAAGGCTCGACAAGTAGAGTTATTTGTAAGTCTGACATAACCTCAACAACCTAGAGAGAGAAGTGTTCGAACCCTATATAACTTCGGCAACCAAATCCCCTCTTAGATGTGTACTCCTAAAATAAAGTGTCAGCAGCTATAGGAAAAAATTCTTTAGAATCAATTTAAACTTAACTATCAAGCTCGTCGATAAAGACCACGTAGTTCTTGGCAAAAACACATATGAGGAAACAAAAAGGGGACAAGTGATGAGTTCCTTTCGATGGAATCTTAACAAAATATACTGATCTCGCGGATTCAAAGGAGTATTGATAAGCCAAAATATAACGCTGATACTCATCTTAAATCAAAAGAACCCCGGCCATCACGGAAACGAGGAAAAAATGATGATCCCCGAAGGAAATACATAGAGCCTCAAATAAAAGAGTAATCAAACCTATTTTTAGCCAACTTACCGGGGACGAGTTCCACGCACAAGCATCATGAGGTAAATATGTCGTAGCAGCAGAGTAGCTTCCACCAGGATTATTTTGTGCACTCGCTTTTGAATCAAACTACGCCCAAGCAGACTTTTGCGTTTCTATTGACATCTATAAATACCCCCTCCTGCTCCAACATAATCGACACTCTAGGTACTATTTTAAAACTCTCTCTCTCCAAAGGTTATGGTTAATATTCATCCCGCCTAAGTATCCATAGCTCCTCGGGGTAAGTAATTCTCGATAGAAAAAATGCTAATGTAGAGTGTCGGAGTTCCATCGGAAGCGTACTTCCTTTTGGTCCTGACTTAATGTCTGGTTTGAGGAAGGTTGTGAGAAGCTAGTGATCCTATGATTTCATCTATATCCTCATAAGGGCTAAGACAAAGCACCTAACTCAATCATTAGGATTAAGGTATCAAATTATCTACACTCTTCATTGGACAATTCACTATTCCAAGCTCTTCTCCCCTTTCTGCCTACACATACACATCTATATTGTTATGTTTTTCTAATGTTCTTATCCTCGAGCTAAGTATTGTCCCGAGGTTGATGGTAGTGCGGTTTTCATGCTCTATCAGAGGACCAATTGGGTAACTTCAAAAGTTCAAAGACCATTCGGAAAACTATCTAATACTTGGATGACCACAAAGAAAAATTTCTCAAAAACAAAATATCATGCAACAGAGTTTACTAAAGCATGTGGAAACGCTTTGGTATGGGTTTAGATCAATAAGGGACATGTAGAGTCAATAGGTTGGGGCAAGATGAGTCAGGAATGGAAACTTAATACATATGGGAGTGTTAACTACAAACGTCAAGTTAGTTGGGATAGGTGGGTTGATTAGAGATATGACTGGTAATTGGGTGAGAGGATTATTAAGGAAAATATATTGTAAATTGCTGGAGATCACAAAATTGTTCATGCGCCACGAGGGACTCATTATGACAAAGGGAAATGGAGCTTTGATCCTTTGCACAAAGGTTAATTCAGAGGAAGTAATTATGACTTTGGCACATGTAGTTCGTTGAAGAGGACCAGGGGAATTCTAGATTAATGGAATTCATTATGTTTTATCTAGAAGATCATTTTTCAAGATTAAACATATACATAGAGAAGTGAATGCATAACTGGTTGTGTATGGTGTCGTACTGGGCTGTTTCGTCACCCTCAGGTTGTAAATTGTGTTGATCTTTCAGATAGGATGTGTAATTTGATCATATAGTAATAAGGCTAGTGTATCGGATCCTGATCTTGATCCTGATCCTAAATAATTATATGTAATTGATAGTTTCCTTTGTTAGAGATTTTATAATATCATAGGGATAGTTTCCTTTGTTAGAGAAATCATAGGGATATTTTCCATATTTTTTTTATATTGTAACACTATAAATATTGTGAAATACAATGCAATCTTCAAGCCAAATTATTCTTTACATGGTATCAGCCAAAAAATCCTAGCCGCCCGCCCTTTTTCCCTTTCTTCTTCCTCGTTCGTCCTTCTTCTTCATCTCACCATCCTTCGTGAGTTATAATGGCTTCCACCAATTCAGATAATATTCCCCTTAACACCATGATCAACATGGTACCCATCAAATTGGACTCTTCCACTTTTCTCCTTTGGCAACAACAACTTCTTCAAATGGCGGAATGCTTCGATGTTCATGGTCTCCTCACTGAGTCCGTTCCTACACCACCACAAACCATCACTGCGGCTGATGGGGTTACCTCTCCTAACCCTGAATTTATCTCATGGAGTATCAAAGATCGCAAACTAATGTCTATGATTTGGACAATCCTGTCGCCTGAAGCTCTCGCTGAAGTCGTTGGATGCAAGACTTCATGTGCCATGTGGAAGAGGCTCCATTCGGTTTATTCTGATGCTTCCGCTTCACGAACTCATCAACTTCGTGAACAAATAATTTCTCTTCGCCGTGGATCTCTGTATGTCGAAGAGTATGGACGCAAATTCAAGTCCATATGTGATCAGCTTTGTGCTATTAACAAGCCTGTTGAAGAATCTGATAAGGCGCACTGGTTTTTACGTGGATTAGGACCTCAGTTTACCTCTTTTGCTGACATGCGACTTGCGATGAACCCGGTTTCAGGTTTTCATGAATTACTAAGTCAGGCTAAACATTACAAATCTCTAATCTCTGCTATGCATAACAACACACCGCAACCAGCACGCGTGTCCTTCTCGGCCGAACGCTACTCTCAAGGCCGAGAGCAGCCACGGGCTGTCCACCAAAATTCCGTCGCTCAGCAGCCCTCCCATCGTGGCGGTCATCGTGGTCGTGGAAACAATCGCGGTCATGGTCGCTCTTATGTTCCTCGCTGCCAGCTTTGTCGAGGAGAGCACTACACTAACAAATGCCCTCGGTTCTCCATTACTAGAATTTCTGACTCAAGTTCTCACTTGGCTCAAGCTTTTCGTGAGTCTTGTTCTGTTTCCCCTGCTGCTTCTGACTGGTATATTGACTCTGGAGCAACCGCTCATATGACACCTCATGCGGAGTCTCTTGATAACACTGCCTCCTACACTGGTAATGCTTCAGTCTATGTCGGTAATGGTAATTCTCTTCAAATTTCTCATACTGGCACTCAAAATTTAAATTCTGGTGTTGAATTATTGGATGTTTTGGTAGTACCTCAAATCACCAAAAATTTACTATCTGTTAGCAAATTAAGTTCGGACTTTTAGTTGAGTTGGCAATTTAACATGGTTAAATTGGATCCTGAACTTGTCTGGCCAATTAATCTTCTCACTGAGCTTCGTCGTGCACCACCGACACCTGTTCCGCTGTTTTGTGACAACGAGAGCGCTCTTTTTCTCAGTCAGAACCATGTCGCTCATAAACGGGCGAAACATATAGACTTGGACTGTCACCTTGTTCAGGAACTCGTCTCTTCCGGCAAGCTTACTACTCAGTTTGTGCCGTCTCATCTCCAGCTTGCCGACATATTCACAAAGAGTCTTCCGCGCCCTATGTTCGAACTTATACGCTCCAAGCTTTGCGTGTTTCCTCATCCCACGCTAAGCTTGAAGGGGGGGTAATAAGGCTAGTGTATCGGATCCTGATTTTGATCCTGGTCCTAAATAATTATATGTAATTGATAGTTTCCTTTGTTAGAGATTTTATAATATCATATGGATAGTTTCCTTTGTTACAGAAATCATAGGGATATTTTCCATATTCGTTTTATATTATAACACTATAAATATTGTGAAATACAATGCAATCTTCAAGCCAAATTATTCTTTACATATAGGATAGATGTGAAGGGAAAAATATGAGAATGGGGTATATTCTGGGGTATTGTATAGTTGTGTTCGTATAAATGCATCTTAATCTCGGTCATGTGACCTCCTTATGTAGCAATTTTTTTATGTTTTTCAAGCTAATAAATTGCATTTATTAGAAATATAAAAGAAAAAAATATTAATATAAAAAACTAAGAATTTAATATTACTAACTAAACATGGTTTTCAACATTACGTGCCTCCGTTGTATTAAAATATCTTCTTTTTTTACTATAAGTGAAGAGCTTACAGAGATTTTTTACTAAAGAAAGTCAAAAGTTTCAAACATATATCTTCTTTTAACGTGGTCTCTTTTTAGATTTGTTTGGATTTTTTTCTAATTTTTTTTTTTGGTTAATGCCTAATAGGCACCTGCCACCTTACCCCTGGCCTATAAAAAGCATCATCTTTTTTAAAGAACATTAAGTTATAGGAAACTTTCCAAAACTAAAAATCTGAATTATGGGAAACTTTCCAAAACTCAAATCTGAGTTCTAGGAAGCTTCCCATAACTCAAACGACTTTTTCTATGGGAAGAAAAGGATAAACAAAATGTATGTGGCATTTTATGGGTAAAAAAATCATGATTGGGATGAGGAGGAATTAATTCTAAGTTGAGGTGTTTCTTGGATATTAATCCTTTTTTTGTTCCTTTATCATTATGTTTATTCTTTTTCTACCAGCTACTACAACTTACACAGTTACACTGATGTAGTTACTTTAAGTGGCGATACTTTTTTCGTCACTAATGATATGTAGTGTTGTCAATAATGACATGTATTTATCATTACTGATGATATATATCATTAGCGACGATATTCATCATTAGTTTATCGTAACTAAATATACGTATTAGCAATGAAATAAATCGTCACTAATGATACACTTAATATTGACAGCTAGTTGTCTTTAATGATCGTCTGATATTATTTTGTCGCTATTGAACACTCAATAGAGGTGAAATAAGTAGTCGATAATGGTTAGATATTAGCGACGACTGTAGTCGTTGATATTGAGTGTATAATAGTATGACATTTGCAAAGATACTATTATATCATTAGCGACGACATTTTCCCCTCACTAATATTATTTTTTGTATTTATAATATTCTTTTTACCGAATATCTCATTTAGTAAAAAGCCAAAAAGTAAAATACTAACCGAATAAAAATAAGATTTAAATAGATAAAATAAAAAGTTTAAATAATAATAATATACAAACCATAAATAGTCAGAATTAAATTAAATAGTACGGAGAGAAATATAACAAAAATGGAGTCTGGAATAGATAATATTATTTGTCATCAAGGTTTTCATCTTCGTTTTCGTCTCAGAGTTTATGAGTAGTTACCAGAGTAGGACATGTAGAAGGACCTTGAGGAGGACTACTGGGAGGTCGGTTGGGATGGTAAGTTGAAAGGCCCTTGACTGCCTTGATCTGATTGATCCAAGCGAACAATCCACTCCTTTGCTCGAGGCTATAAATCGGATGGGTGGAAGATGTAGAGCTCGTAAATCGATCGGTCTCTCATGCCGTTGGAAATTAAATAATCATTGATGTCCCCCATCATTGCGTTAAAATTCAACATAATATTATATTAGGTGGTTTGGGGTCTCACGAGATTTTCTATCTTTGACCTTCGGACGTGGGCCAACACCAACCACCCAACTATGGCTACCCATTCCCATCGCTTTTTTAGCAGAACCGACATCTGGTTCGACTCGATCCTTCTCCGTCAATAAAGGGGTGGATAATAAATATCCCGAATATTACATTTAACTCCCTAAAGTTTCGAAAATTACATCTAACCCCCCAAAACTTTGAAAATTACATTTAACCCTCCGCCCCCTCTAAAACTTTGAAAATTATATTTAACTTAGCTAAAAAATTACATATTACATTAAACCCCCCCCCCCCCTAAAACTTGCACACGTTATATTTAACCCCCTATATTTTTGAAAATTTCAATTGACCCCCTAATACTTCAAAAATTATAGTTACCCCCCCCCCCTTTTCAAAACTTTCGCACATAACCTTTAAAACCCTTAATACATTTTCATATTACACTTACACTACCCCTCTCCCTTAAAACTTATAGCGACTTATAGTGAAATATATGACATTATACTTTTCAAAGTAACCCTATATTACGACAAAATTGAACTAACTAATGATTATTTTTCAAAATTTTCACTATATTAAGTGTCTATGTTTGTGCTCGGAAACACCATTTTGTTCAAGTGTAAGAGGGAAAGAAGTTTGGTGAATGGTGCCAACAATTTTAAACGCAACACTCATATATTTTCCACCATTATCCGACCTTGGATTTTTAATTTTAGCATTAAATTGAGTAAGAATCATGCGAGAAATAGCTTGATACACCAAAAAAAACATTTGTTTTTTGTTTAATAGGATACTCCCAGACAAATCGACTAAAATCATCAATAAACAACACATAATATTTAAACGAAGAGCAAGAAATAATTGGAGATGGACCCCCAAACATCACTATGAACAAGTTCAAAAGGTTTACATCTTTCTATGATAGATGTGATAGATTAACTAAAGGGAAGCTTATGAGCTTTTGACACAACACATGATTTACAACATGTACCATAATAATCTAACTTAACTTTCAAAGTAGAAGCGTTTGTGAAAGGATGACCCAAGTGATAATGCCAAAGCATAGCCAGAGAAGAAGTCAACGTAAAGGATAGACATAACAACGAAGAAGATGGAGTACTTGAAGACAATGAATTAGCACCAAACACTAAGGGGTATAAGCCATCTTTACAAGGGCCTGAAATAGAACACGATGAGTAAGAGCATCCGGAATTTACATAGAAGAAGAGGTAAAAGTTATATAACAATTTTTATCCAATGTAAACTTAGAAATAGATAGTAAATTTGATGCAATATGAGGAACATGGAGAATAGGGTTTAAAAGAAAGGAGGACGAAGAAAAAGAGAGCTTACTATGTCAAACATGAGCGATGTCTGGAGCTTGACCACTACCAACTGAAACCGAATTACCACCATGATAAGGCATAGATTGGTGCAACGGCACAAGATCATTCTTGACGTGACTATTAGCACCCGAATCAAGGTACCAAAGCTTAGGACCATAAGTGGTTAAGGATAGAGGCTTGAGAAGCGAACGCAACTCTATTCTGGGCTTTAGGTGAAAGATAGGTAACAAAATCCGTTCTAGACCAACAATCAGTCGCAGTATGACCAAAACGTAAGCAAATCTGACATGTAGGTGTTGTAGAGGGAGAAGATTGCATACCATGTGATTTATTTGAAGGTGTTGTACCCAAAATAGAAGATGAATGAGAGTAATTACCTCAAGTACGACCACATCCACGTCCGCAATTTGAATAACCACGACCACGTGCATGAGATGGAGAAGAATTATTTGATGAAGAAAACAGATTTGTGTGAGTGGGGGAAGAAATGTCACACGTATTATACATTTTCATGTGTAATTCTTCAGAGACAAGCAAGCTACCAAGTGAATGAAAGCTAAGTGTAGAGGATTGAGCATTTGTGATCCTAATACTCGAATTAAATTGGTTGTATTCAGCTGACAATCTTTTTAAAGTGTACACGATAACATTTTCAAGAGATAGAGTTGATGCAGGATTATCCAAACCATCACACATGTCTAGAATCAATGCAAGATAATCACTCATAAGGCGATCACCCTTTGTGATGTTACACATCTTCATTTTGAGTTGATTAACATGGGTGCGACAATGATAGACAAAACTTTCCTCTAATTTGTGCCAAACATCAAATGAGCGTTGTAATTTAACCACTTGTGATAGAATTGAAAAAATCATAGAAGAAAGTAACCATGAACCATTAACATGGTTAAGATAACCATGAGCATCAAGGACAGACTCAAGTTGCGCACGCCATAAAACATAATTCGTAGAGTCCAATTTGATTTGAATCAACGATGTCCAATTTTGTCGAAGAAACAACAATCCAGCTGGAATCGAGTAGTTAGAAGTGATTTGAGGAGTATAAGAAGAGGAGGAATCCATGAGAAGAAACATGGAATGATCGTTGAGCGGAGAAGCAATAAAAACAGCTTAGAAAGCAGCCATTAATGGCGAAAAATAGAGTTTCTAAAACTGTATCTTTCTTTGGCTTTGATAACATATTAAGAAAGAGAAAGGAAGAGAGAAAATGTTTTGTATATTTTCTATGTTAATTTCTAATACATTATGTGTAGGATATATATAGACTACTTATATCTATAGTACACACGATACGCACATATTCCTCTAGCTAACAATATTAGGTAAGTTACAAGTATTTTGTTACTATGTGTAATCAATCTAATGGTTTTATTCCCATGTGATGCACCTTTATGTTGTGTAGTCCTGTAGTGCTTATCAATTTTCTACACTGGAATAGCATACAATCTACACTAATAGTATAGGAATCGTACTTGTTATTTACAATCTACACAGTCTATTCACGATCTCTCTAAATTATGCCTGAAAACTAACTGTTACAGGGATCTCAGACTATAGACGAGAACTTTAGTAACCATTTATTAAAACTTCTCCTCTCCAAAGTGATTGTCATGGTTAATCCCCAAGATTTCTTGATCATATTTACAAGAAAACTAAACTGAACTGTGGTAGAATAGATAGTTTTGTTGTGTTATGTTTGTATAAACCGGTAAAACAATATAGGAACTAATGCAGAAATAAAATAAAAGTAAATAATTAAATAACAATAATTAAATAATTTTACTTGTCGAGGCTCGGATTGGTTAAGGTATTTAGGCCACGTACATGTGTCTTACGTTTGTTGGCTTCAACCTCCAGGATACAACGACAAAACTATTCAAAAGAAACTGACACACGAATTCTTAAGAATTTCAACGAACTTAATAATGCAGCTTCTTTCTATCTCTCTCTTATAATTTTAATGCTTTTGAAAAATGAATGAAGAAAATGGTTTAGTTGGCCAACAATTTATAGAAAATGAAAAGGTGGCTTGCCAAAGGTTGTGATGTTTCATTTTGGAGTTACGTTGTATTAATTTAAGATACAACGTTTACTTAAAAGACCAAAAAACTTGGGCTGGTCCAAATGGTATGAACCTAAGGCCCACGTATGCCTAAGGCCCAATATCCCACAAAGCTAATGGTCCAGGTTCAACCCTACCTAAGGCCCAACAAAGCTATGGACCTAAGGCCCAAAGCCCAACAAAGCCTCTCTTTTTTTTATTTCTTTGCTATATAAAAAAAAAATTACATATATATATATATATATTTTTTTTTTTTTTAATTTCTCCAAATTATATGACTCAATTTCTCATTCAATTTCAAATGATTTTAACCAAGTGAATATATTATATTACGTTAATCTTCACAAGTTGAGTAAACGTATTAATATCCGAATCATTTCATTAAATTGAGTCACCGACTAACATCATAAACATGGTCAACACTTGGGTAGAATCCCATTTGTCCAACAAGTTTTTTGACCGGCTTGGCTTCTATATAGAGAGAATATGCTGAAATTGGGCCAGTAATATGAGAACTAGATCGTCATTTTAGTTATCTAGACGATTTGATGAGAAGAATTCCTTCTGCCAGCTAAGTTTAAAACTGTAGACAAGAATGGAAATAAAGGATAAATAAGGTATGAAGGCTGGAACTGAGAATTGAAAAGAAGCGTTTGAATTGAGGATAAAATTTGGAGAGTTACTCTTAAAAAGAGACTCAGTTTTGTTTAGGTGTGAAATTGAATTCAACACTCCAAATCTTAAAAGTTCCTTCAAGAATGATAACAATGTGCTGCTTCTGATAAAGCCTGCTAAATAAGTACCCAGTGTCAACTCGCCCAATCATACGTGCAAAGTTTGTCAGCATGCTTCTTACCACTGATTTTTGGTCTTTCACTTCATAAAGGATGTCATAACATACACTTCTGATGAATTGGTAATTTTTTGTATGACTACAATTTATGACATCCTATTTATTCTCAAAGAATCTAATGTTCTGTGTAATACCTTTCATAAATTGAGGCTTTGAGGCCATCTCCATGCTCTATGATGAATAAATTGTTAATAATTTTTTTTTAGAATAATAGCCTAATGCATTCATCATACTAATCTCTAATTCATTGACAATTTCCCCCTTTGATAACCACCTATCCCACAACAAGAAAATAGTACTATATCTATTTCCTTGATGGTGTTCAATGAACTGATAGGCCACTTCTCTTAATTTGAGGAGTTTCCTCTATCCTTATATGCACTTTGAGGAATTTATATTTTCCAGAAAGATATAATCTCCGTGGGGGCTGCAAAATTGTAGCTTCCTAAACCCCGCAGGTTGTGGCAGTCTTTAGCCCCCTCCGGTTAAAAATCCTGTGTCCACCCCGGGCTAGTCTCTTTAAAATAAAAGAATACTCTTTTTGCTCTTGATCACTTAAATGACTTTCTTAAAAATAGAAAATACACCATATCACTATACAGTAAAACTACATAACACTTATTTAATTAGCTTCAAGATAACCATTTGGAAGTGTAACTATCAATTCTGTTTTATTGAGTAGACATAAATTGTGCAGCTACCATTAATTGTGCTGTATCAGTACTGTTGATAGTACAATACAATAGAAGTTAGACACAACACCTGTTGTCATCTTTGAATATTACTCATAAACATAGCCACCATTCTTGACTAATTTGACCTTTGAATTGTATTCAAAAGCCACTATTAAATCAATCGCACATGCTCCCGCATTCTTGCTGTTCATTTTTGAACACCAAAACCTAACAAATTTAATCATGGTAATTATGTAATAGGTTTCTACTCGATGCGATTCAGTTAACCTTGACCAATCTCTACAGATGGAGACATGGATGGACAAAAATTATCCAATCACTTGCTTCTTTAAACAGGTCTCTATAAATAAATAAAAAATCTGAAGAAAAAAAAAATACTTTTCATTCTCCTTTAATAAACATGGCAGAATCTTCTCCTTCTATTATGAAATTACAAGACAAAGTTGCCCTAATCACTGGAGGTGCAAGTGGTATCGCGGAGGCAACAGCACGTCTATTTGTAGATCAGGGTCCACGTGCCATTATTATAGCTGATATTCAAGATGATTTAGGCCATACAGTGGTTGAATCTATCAGCTCAAAGATTTGCAGATACTTCCACTGTGACGTTAGTGATGAAGATCAAGTCCGTTCCATGGTAGATTGGACGGTCCAGAATTATGGTCAGCTTGATATCATGTTCAGTAATGCTGGCATTTACTTAACTACTACTAGATCTGATCAAAATATCCTTAATCTTGACCTTTCTAGACTTGAAAGGGTATTCGCAGTTAATGTGAGGGGTATGGCTGCTTGTGTAAAACATGCTGCACGTGTAATGGTAGAACAAAATGTGAAAGGCAGTATAATCTGCACAGCAAGTATAGCAGCTTCAAAAGGGGGTGAAAAGGCGACAGATTATTACATGTCTAAGAATGCTGTATTGGGATTGATGAGATGTGCAAGCAAACAAATTGGGGAGTATGGAATTAGGGTGAACACTGTGTCACCAAGTGGAATTGCTACACCACAGGCAATTAAAGCATTCAACATGGATGTAAAAGAATTTGAAAAGCTTTTTCAGACATCTACGAGCTTGAAAGATAGGGTATTGAAGGTAAGCATGTTGCTGAGGCGGTCTTATTTCTTGCTTCAGATGATTCTGCATTTATCACGGGGCATAGCGTAGTGATTGATGGTGGAGCTACTACTTAAACTGGATTGTATGTTTTGTTTTCAAAATAAAACTGAGGCCATAGGCCGGTTAACAATTTACTCCTGCAAGGTGCACATTTGTAGCCGTCCATATTTGAGAATAAAAATTTATTACACTTGAAAGTAATTGGGATACCTCACTACTAATTTTTCTCTCGAAAACTTTGAAACAGCTCCTTAATTAAAAGATTGAAAAAATAACCGATTAGGGTTAGCTCAACTAGCCAGAGTCTTGGTTATCTTTCTAGACGATATAGGTTTGAACCGTATCAATGACACGAGTCCAAAAAGTGGCTCTCCCATATAACAAAAAAGAAAAAAAAAATTGAAAAATGACTTGTGAGATATCAACGATATATTAATTGGAAAAAATGAGTAGCTCTATTTTTAATTTGAATAACACGATATTTAATATTTTATTTTGTGTCTAACCGTTGATACTCACGGTCTATTTTTTTTTTAATTAACGGGTGTATTAGTAAGAAAGGATAAACACGGTTACTATACAAAATGTCAACTACCTAGACCCGAACGCTTAAGGTAGCAACTATTTATACACTAATATTTATCTCGAAAAGTTAATTTTCATGATCATTTAAAGATGTATAATAAGAGAATAAAGAAAAAAATATATAAAAAGTGCACCACTTGATCTCCATGACAAACGCTTTCTTTGATGAAAGCTCCCCTCTTATGGCGAGATTATTTCTCGCCCTCCAAATATAATAAATAGTAGTTACAAAATCTATCCTCCAAATTTTCCTTCTCCAACTTTCTCGAGTCTTTAATTTTCCGAGCCACTTCAATGCACTCAACAACGAACTCATATCCTTCACGATCTCCAATCAATTCTTAATCACATTTCAAATATCTTTGGTAAAAGTACATTCAAGGTAATATACTTAATTGGATTTGAAATATTCACCACACAATTCATAAAGTGGATCCAACTCTATATAACTCATCATATCTTTCGTCTTAAACCTCTTATGTATCGGCATCCAAACAATAATAACATGTTTAAGGATAACACAAGAGTCTCACACACGATTAGACCAAGGTTTAACAAAAGATCGACGATAAAAAATATCATATGATGTCTAATATAAGAAAAAAACTCACCATTAGAAACATCGTTGACAATAGCAAGATTGTTGGCCGAGGAAAATCACCAAGACAAAATATTATTTACTCTCTCATTCCCAAGCGAAATCTCAATCTCATCCTTCAACTCTCAAATTTGCTTCAAGAAAGGTGAATCCAACTTCTTAATTTGTCACACCAAATGTTAGCATTTTTTAAGATATTCCCCATGAATCCACTTAATCCAAAGTGATGTCTTTTAATCTACGGTCTTCCATATCATTTTCATAAGTAAAGTTTTGTTCCAAAATCCTAAATCCTTAAATGTGAGCCCACCTTCATCTATTATATTACATATTGTTTTCCATTTAATTTGTGGCGAGTTTTCATCCCACTATAAAATCCTACAAATACTCGTAATATGATCCCGCACATAAACCGGAGACAAAAAGATAGACAACCAAAAACATTTTACCCCTTGAAAAACCAATCTAATAATTTCTAATCTTCCCGCAAATGAAAGAAAAGTTGTCTTCCAATCTCTAATATAGCCTTCCAATATATCAATAAGAGACTAATAATCCTTTGAAAGCAAAACTGAAGCACTCTTGGCACACCCAAATAACGTAGTAGCATGGACTCTTTTTCAAATTGTGTTGTTTCCAAGATATTTTCAAGCACTTCACTTTTTATAGCCACATAATAAATATTTTGACTTTATCACATTCAAATGAAGCCCCGAACACTCCCCAAAAGCCTTCAAACTATCCATGAGTATCGTACCCGAGTCATGATCACCTTTAGAAAGAAGTATCATATCATCAACAAATGCAAGATAAGTAATCTTCACTTTCCCACGAGTATCACATTTATATTTTTTCTTATCACCAAGGGTTTAACTAACCCTCTAATGAAGTAAATACGGCAACCTTTATTAAGAAGAGAAGATCTAGCCATGAGATTTTCACGATTAATGGTGATACCTTTCCTCTAAAACAGGAATTAAGTTGATGGACGTAACCATTGAAGGAGAGATACTGGTAGAACTCCTGGATAAGAGACTCATAGAGGGGTCCTACAATATTTAGGAATTTGTTGAGGCATTTATCTTATAGAAGAGCAAACAGGACTGTACCAAGAAAGGTACTCTTATGAACGACACAACTGGGAAGAGGATCATATGATTTTTATTCATCTTCGTTAAAGCGGGTTTCAAGGTCTACATCCAGAAACAAATCTGGATGAATTTTGATTTCTTTATCGCTATCAGAGGAATGACCATAAAACTTATAACTATCATCAGAATCATTTCAGATAGGAGATGAAGCAGAACTTATAGTTCTAGCCATGTTGGAAGGGGCTAAAAAGGCTATAAAGGATCCTCTAGAGGATAACGGCTGAATATGATGATAAAGAAAGTGAAGTAATATGATGATAAAGAAAGTGAAGTTTCTAACATTACATAAGAAGTGAGAGACTGCTCAACTTCCTTCATAAGATATTAAGGATGGATAAATGTCGATCCTTAGATGGATGAATGTTTTCGGAAAGTGAGCAAACATCTACAACTTTTGATCTGGTTGAAAGGCACTTGGCTCAGATGAAACGAATGAAAATGCACAGCCAAAAGGACTTAACGTACTTTGGAAAGACAATAAGGATCAAATTGACTTCTCACCGAAGTAAGTTATTACGAATGTCCAACCCCATATACTAAGATAAGCAATCAGTTTTTTGCACATAGACTAGTACAAAAACCACCAACTTAATCGATTTAAAGTACAATTACAGTTCCAAGAATGTCAGATATCCATTAGACGAAAAAATGAGTTTGAGAAGAGGGAAGGATTCTATGATGTCTAGAAAAGATAGGATACTCGATGAAAGTTTGATATTTGAGTAATTTCTAAAGGATATCCAGGAAGATTAAGATAGGTGAGAGCTCCTTGTGCCTCTTTTTAAGGTAAGAGCTCCTCCATTTGAACCCTTTTTGTCTCTTGAATATAAAAATACAAACTTTCACAACCTCTTCAAAAATCAACTTCAAAGGAAATCACAGTAGTCTTATCACCAAAACTAGTAAATCTAGGGTTAATCTCCACTCACAATATACCGCTTCACAAGCCCATGAAGCTTTCACTTGTGTATAACCACATAAATACGAGTAGACAATCTCTACTCATGATCAACCACTTCACATTCCGTGAAGCCTTCAAACTTTGTGTATACACGACACAAGCTGTAAACTATTCTTGTCTCGTCTAATTTATGGAAGATAACACTCATTCACCAAGCCAAGAGAAAACCCTAGATTTTTTTTACGGCTAAGTATAATCTACCTAACGTAGACTCTATACTCCTCAATGATTAGATACAAAAGTGTTTAACGCTAAAAATTATATAGATATATAGACTATGGATTATTTTGGAACATTCTAGAAAGATAACTTTCATAAGTTTTTAAATTTGATGTTAATAAGATACACTTTTGGAAGTTCTCAATGCCTATTTTTATAGGAAAAAATGTTTCCAACAGACTTGTCCACGTGTCAACTCTCGGTTGGCTGAATTTCAACATTCCGAACATTTAGAATCCTTGGGTCGGATGACCAATGATGTGACTTCTAATGACTCTAGACAAATAGTACACTAACATCTCTATTCCTATCCTTTCTAGGCGTTATCTTTTTCTACGATACCCGCCTTCTTCTTCATTGTATATCTGCTTGGAGTCGAATTTTCAAATATGACGATTAAGCGTTTCGCTTCTTTTTTGGTTGTTTAGTCTTCATTTTCATGTTCTCTCATGTGGTGCACTTCGCTAATCTACGTTTGTTCACTTTCGGAGGTCCGCTCTGCTTCTTTTTTTAGACCTCATTCTCGAATGACTTTGTTTTCTTAATCTTTGGAGGTCTGGGCATCTTCATTGCTGAGCCTTCAATCTTAAACAGGTTTAGGCCCTCCGGCCTTTTCAGTCTTCACAGTCTTCAGAGGTTTGATATTTATCTCTTCTTCCGCCTTCTTCAACTGGCCTCCTTCTTGACTACATCCTCTCTCGCCCCACCAATATGGACCCTTCCGATGACATCTTCAGCATCATCAACTCTGATTTCGACCACGTCCTCTTCAATGTCCGATCTACCTCTAACCTTGCCGATGATATTAGTGTCTAAGTTCGCCTCCATGATCTGGCTTACTCTCGGGTTCACGATACTATCCCGCGTATCAGTGCCATTGTAAATCGCTCTAATTTCCTCGGTGGTGTGCGAAAGGCTCTCCTATCCTAAGACTAGGAATCAGCTGCTATCATTCTGATCATCATCATACGGATGAGATTTTTTCCTTGAAGAAAAAACTCCAAGGTATTGTATGCAAAAAATAATCTTCTAGTATTGATCAGTGTAGCCATCCAACTGTCATACGATTTATCAAGCTTTACACTCCCATTGGTTTAAAGGAGGAAGCCCTCCAGTCTTATGTCACTTACTTAAAGAAGGTTATATTAATGAGATGCAGATTATAATTTGAGCAATTGATGAGATCAATGTCTGATGATAATTAAGGCTTAGCTAGTCTCTTGTAAGACATATATAGTTATGGCCATGAAATACAACCATGAGATATTGACAAGTTTGTATGGAAAAGATAACATTGTTTATGCTATCTGCGAACTGTCTTTGATTATTAACAAGTACGTGGAGAGAGAGAGAGAGAGAGAGAGAGAGAGAGAGAGAGAGAGAGAGAGAGAGAGAGAGAGAGAGAGAGAGAGAGAGAGAGAGAGAGAGAGAGTTAATTCTTGTTTATTGAGATTGAACGAGACGAGCAATGGTTTCAAGAATAGCTTGAGTATTGGAATGGAGCAATCAGTGGGTCACTCCAAGAGTACCACCTGTATTAGATAGTGTTGCAACTATCAGATATGACCTCGCAGGCAGAATATGCTAACAGTGAGGTTAACGACCCATAGGCTCAAAGGCTTCTTGTACACCTCCTCATTGATTTATTTGTAAAAAGGCTTGAAGTGATGATGATGCAGAAAAGATTCAGCCATCTCAGAGGTCTTCAACTTGACAGAGATGTTTGAACTCTGGTTACACACTTCTCTGGCATCACTTAAAGTATGTTAGGGACAAGTTTGCATGGTTTACCCTTATGGACACTATCCTAAACTTAGAAAGGTGTATGAAATTCTCGATTTTTGGGGAGAAAAATCCGAACCCATGACATAGAGATTAACTCCAGCTGAGATCAGAAGAGTCTTGACTCCCAGAGATGAATTTTTATCTGAAGCAATATATAGCCGCTCTTAAAGTGTAAGAAATCGGGAATTAAGAAGCTGTTTGGCGAATTTGTGTTGAAAAGTATTTAGTTATATGTTTATTGTTATTTACAGACTTTCCAGGTGCATCTTTTATTTTACTATTTGTATGAATATTTTGTTGTTTCTGTGAAAATATGTCAGTTATTTTGCACAACACAGGGGTTTATAGTGCAGTTTACTCAAAAAATATCAATTTAAGGGACCCATACTTTGTTAATATGAGGAATTTATAGTGTAATTAACTAAAAAAATACTATATTACTAGGAAGAACATGGTACTGTAAACTAGGTGTTGATACTGACATTACATTGTTAAATTCTTACTAGTAAGTGGAATTTAAACAATACAAACAAATTCTAATACAGTAAAATCCTGCTAATTACTACTTTCTGCCCCTAACTTCAGTGTGTTGACAAGTTGGAATTGTTTGAACAATGTGTGGGTTGTTTTCATACTTGGAGCAACAAAAAGATAATGATTAATTTTTTTGAGATCTAGAAAATTATGCAGGGTGTTAATTAATTTTAAACAGAATATTTTATTCAAGTCAAGCTTGGAGATTCAGGCTGTTTGTGTTTTTTTTTATAACCCTCCTTTAATACTCGGTATCTAATTGGATGTAAAAATAAGCCTAATTCAATAGGTCTTATAGCATATGGGGGACTTATGATAAATAGAGTGTTCCAAGTGGTGCAAAAACTGAAGATTGTGAAGTATGAGCTTAAAAAGTTCAGTAAGAAGTATTTTTGTCATTCCACTACAGGGATTAATGGTGTTATAGATAGGTTGGAAAAGATTTAAAAGGTTATTATTTATGGAGGAATTAATAGAAGTTTACTGCATTAGCTCGGAGAATGGTACTCATCTGGTGGATGATGAAGGTATAAATAAGGTTTTTTTGGAGTATTATGAAGACTTGATCGGCTCAAAAGATTGTATGGAGAACTATAGAAACAATGAAAAATCTTCTAAATCAGTCTCTTTCATATAAAGAGGCTCAGAGGTTGATATTAGATCTCACTGAAAATATATTAAGAATGGTTTCTTCTCAATTAGTAATACAAAATCACCTGGACCAGATTGGTTTACTACTGTTTTCTTTAAGGTAGTTTGGCACATTATTCTCTGTCAGATCCCTTTTCCAATACTTCCTAGCTATGCTCACTACTCTTCTCCCATAGCATAGAGTTCCGTGCTCATCTCATTTCATCCCATCATTAATGCCCTTTTTAAATACAAAAAAACAATTATATTCCATTAAAACAAAAACATTAATCCCCTCATTAATTAAAAGTTATTGATATCCGCAAAAATCAAAAGTAGACAGCTGTCATTTATGGGTTGTCATTTACTACCATAGTGAGTAATAGCCAAAGGTTTGACTTAAAAGAAGTATTTGCTCAAGGGAAAAGTGTAACTCATTTTCAAGTTTCCCCTTTCTTTCTCAGTAAATGGCTTCATTTTAGTGATTCAATGGCTTTTTAGGTGTGTGCTCAACATCTTTCTGTAAGTATTCTTCAATTTTAGCTCTTGTAATCAGATAAAAATGCTGCATTTGCTTTTACTTAGATTGAAGTTTGGATCTTTTCTTTTTCGTTCTGTTAAGGATTAAAAGTTTTGTAAAGTTTCGTGTATGACCATTTTGTTTGAACTCAAAGGTGGTCTTTACCATTGAATTTAACGCTATTGTTGGAGATCGGTGTTTTCCGCTTGTGTTGCGCTATGCTGCTTTTGCAGCTTTTCTAGTAGTAAGCAAAGTGGTGAGAGATTCTTTTCTCAATGAAGGCTAAATTAAAGGTGTCAATGAGGTTCTGGGTAGGGGAAAAAATAGAAATTGGGGTTAATTTCTAGATTCAAAAAAACAAAAATAAAAAATAATAATCTAAGCGCCAATTGTATGTCCTTCCCACCCCACCTCCCCCACCCCCAAAAAAATTAAAAAGGGTAAAAATTGCACTGTACCCGGGGCCACATTAGATCCGACGCTGATGGTGTGATAGTTTAGGTGATAACTCATTGTTTTTCTGTTTTTTGGAACAAAATTTTCACCATTTTCTGCAATTTGTAGGTATAAGATGATAAGCCACTCAAGGAAGGTTTGAGATTCCGCAAAGGATAACTGATTTTGGTAAAAAAAAACTTCCAGTACATTAATATCTTGTAATAAGTATTCTCTAACCTGTGTATGTAATTATTGTGGCTTGTCTCTCAAGAAGAAGGAACAAGAAACATCTTTTGGTGAAATTTATGATGGATTTCTTCAGAGTGAATAAGTTTAGGAAAGCTCACAAACCGAAACTCAAAAATATTTCAGAGGATAAACCAATTCCTCTACCTGAAGAGCCAATCAATGAGAATGGTGATGTCTTGGGTAAAGCAGTAGATAATTCGAGTGCTGGTGCTGAGGAGTATGATGGTGATTCTATCACCAATGAGGTTAAGAGGAGGTTGAAAGAAGGGAGGAGGAATAATTACATGGTGTTGATACCTGAAGAAGAACCGTGTAATGAAAATGATGAAGGAGTAGAACAAGAAGAGGCGATTGAGGTGGGGTCCACCAAGTTGAGGGATGTAAAAGAAGAAGGGAGACAATACTGGTCTGGGTTTGATGTTATATATGAAAAATATTGCGAGAGGATGCAATTCTATGATAGCTCAATTTCTCAAATCTTGCATAAAATTGGTAATTCTTCTCCTGAACTTACATTACTTTGTTAGGGCACATAGTACTAATAAATCTTTATAAGCTCGTGAGTTAATGTAAATGAAATCTTTGTGAAGCCGTTATGTAACAATTAGGGATAGAAGTATTAATGGAAGTCGAGATTAACTGCTTAGCTGATATTAAGGTTTACGGATGTACCAGGTTGTCATGTTTCTACAACGGCGTCACTTTCTCTCACTTCCTCAGCTCCGTCACCAAAAGAAGAAACTGAAAAGTCACGGCAACTGGGTAATGATCCATATCAAGATCTCGAAGCATCTTATGTGGCTCAGATTTGCTTAACATGGGAAGCACTTCACAGTCAATACACACAGCTGAGCCGTAAATTCTCGCATCAATCGGAGAATCGGACTGCGTACAATCAAAGCGCTCAGGAGTTTCAGCGATTTCATGTTTTGTTGCAGAGATATATTGACAACGAGCCTTTTCATGAGGGTTCTAGGCCTGAAATATATGCTCGGATGAGAAATTTGCTATCTAAATTGCTTCAGGTTCCTAAGATCCAAGGTATTTGATAGTTTTGCTTTCTTTTGTGTTTAATTCTCTAGTTATATAATATTCACAAAGCGTTCTGGCTTCTTAAATTTCAGGTTCAGATAAGCCAAGAGCTGGAGAAGAACCCGGGCTGCTAGTTCTTGCCCCGGATTTAATGAAGATCATTGAGGTATCAATCTTGACTTTCCACTCATTCTTGAAGATGGACAAGAAAAAACCAGGTGGAATGCTCAATTTTTTTGCTAGAAGTAGTCAGAACATGATGATTACCCCAGTTCAACAAATTCAGTCCTCTCTCGGAAAGGTGAGCCTCTAAATTTTATTCTTGCCCCTCATATTCTGTTACGAAACATTTCATATTCGGAATCTTGCCCCTCAACTTGCAGAAAATGATAAAGCTGAAGGAACTGAGGAAGAAGAAAAAAAGCTGGAAGGAAAATTCATGGCCAACTACACATGAAGATACACAATTGTTGCTGGGGATTATTGATGTTGAGATCCTTTCAAGGGTGTTCAGAATGGTGAAGATTGGTCCAGAACAGCTAATTTGGTGTGAGGAGAAGATAAAGAAACTAGGTGTATCTGACGGAAAATTGCAGCGAGACCCCTCTCCCATCTTGTTTTAGTGCTTCCCAGACCCTATAAATGTCAACTTTGTCTTTTGGTTAAAGATACATATTATCTTCATAAATTGTTTGCAGATGCAAGTATTTGACTCTAAAGTTTGTCTTAAGATTCTCTCAAATATTGTGTTGAAGTCTATGTCTTCTTTAATAATTTTATATATCTTGGTGCTAAAGTAAACGTGGCCACAAAGTTTCATAAACTGTAGCAAGTCTTTATCACTCTTCTCTTTTTTCTCTCTAAAGTTTCATATCACAATTACATTGTCCACCACCACTTATCCAAACACTCAGCCACCACCACCAACCTTAGCCGCCGCCACCACCACCACCTTGGCCGACCTTAGTCCAAATGGAGGAAGATCAGGAGATTGAAGTGCTTTGGATGGAGAATGACAATGCAGGTGGTTTCTGGATTGGGGGCGCTTTTTCCTATCACAAGCGTGATGGTGGTTCTGGTTCGGTGATAGTGATCTCGATTCATATCAAGGATTAGGATCATCCAGGAATCGAAAGAAAGATACAAGAGAATACAACTTTACTAAGCTGATAATTTTGTTTCCACTGGAATTGTAATGCATAACGAAGAGACTGTTGAATTAACAGTGGTGGTAGAGGAGAAAGTGGTGGTGGAGGATGGCCATGTGCCGTCTGCTCTTGGTGTATTTGAGCAGCGTGGGAAGGGAATGGGGTTGAAATTGCTTGAGAAGATGAGCAAGGAATAACAACTCCTATTGAAGCAAAAAAGAGTTGACAAAGAACCGAAATTGATTCAATAGGTAGGAGCATTTCTCAATAACTCAAGAAATTTATCCCATTTTGAAATCACACCACATTTAAGTTTCTTTTGTCCAATAACCATGCCTAAGTTGCCGCCGAAGAATATGGATATTATGTATGCTTAGGTGATTTTCGGAATTAGATTGTTACTTTTTGAGTACCATTAACTAAATGCTGTTAACAAGAGATTTAATTCTCTCACCAAAAAGCTTCCTATCCCTATTAACTTTAAAAAAACTCAGCCTTAACCCTAGTTATCGTCGCCGCCAGTATGGGCTCTTTTTACCTCCCGGTGGCGTAGACATCCTTCCCTTTCTCCCTCTCGCCGCTTTCCTTCTCAAACGAGACTTTATGGTTTCAACGAGGTGGGCAAAGACTTATTCTCAAGCGAGCTCCGCAGCAAACTTTCAAGTTCTTCTACTACAACGGTTGTCTAGCCCCGCTATTCGTTTTTTCTGATGATGTAATTTCTTTGGTTTTTTGTCTTGGTGGTGAGCTCATGGGTTGTATTTTGCACTTGGCGTTGAGGTTTGGTTTTCTGTCCAAATTTTTTCATAATTTTTCTCTCTCTTGTTTGTTACCCTTTGCCTTAACTTTAAAAAATAACCCTTAACTGTGGTGATCCGGTTTACAAGTATAAATTGAAGCATGAATTCGATCTTGGTGATTTTTCTTTCCTCATCAATGATAAAGGGTTAACAATGTCGACGGTGAATACCAACATAGCGACATAGTTAGCTAGAATTTCATTTCTTATGTATGAACTAACAAAACTAGATCGACGAAGTCTCGACACTTAAAAACAAAGACAAACGAAGTCTTGGCGAACAAACTAACAAAGACCGACAAAATCTCGGTACTCGAAGACAAAGACCGACAAAGTCTCCCCACTCAAAAGAAAAGACCAACAAATACTTGTTAACCAATTATAAAGGCCAATAAAGTCTCAGCATTCAAAAAATATAGACCAACAATGTCTTGGCACTTGAAGTCGAAGTCGGTGAAGCTTCGATGCTGAAAAGAAATACTGACGAAACCTCAACAACAAAGCAGAAGCTTACCAAGTCCTTATATTTCTCGAGTCAAAGGGGTACAAGGCATGTAGATGAATAGAGAATACAAGCAAAACTAAGCAAGCAGGGGTAGAGGAGCCCTTAAAGAAAAAAGAAAACTACAATAACAGTCTTGCAGCCTGAGAGACCAGGTGTTACATTGCTAAGAATAATATCCGAAAATAATGGCAAAAAAGGCAAGCGCCTGATGAGGGTGGATCGACGCCGCAACCATCATCTCTCATAATAGCTCCGACCTCGGCTCTCTTCCTCGAAGCACCTGAAAGGATATTAGAGTTATCCCTTTTGGGGGAAAACACCGTAGGAGGTTAAAATGAATACGACAAAAGAAAGGTAAGGACGACATAAGATTATGCCAAAGAAAACAAAGGATCGAAAGAGGAGAAAAACGCAATTAGAAGGATATAAGCAGGCTCTAAGGGATTCTTGGAAAAAACTTTAAATTAAATGCCTTTGAAAGTAAGGCAATGTAAAGGAGATAATCTCTTTAATAGGCGCCAAATAAAATCTGTTGGTACAGCAGGACAAATTGAAAGTATAAGTGACACTGTCACTTGCTGCCGTGTATGAAAAATAGAAACAAATCATAATGCACCACGAATATGTGCTAAAAAGAAGTTCCTACATAATTCAATAAGAGAAGTTCTTTAAGTTCTTTGAGAAAGTTAGGCTAAAACAAAGTGTATCAGTCAAGATTAGGTAAAGGAGTACTTGAAGAAGACAACCCTCAGCTACAATATAAGTCAGAATCCACCAACATTAAAATACTTGTAGCAAGACTATCACAAGTGAAGTAATTCAACAAGACTGAGTCAAGCCTTAAAAAGGAAAACAAAATATAAAGCAAGAAGAAATATGGCAGTGGAGAAGCATCATATATTCATTCATGAAGGAAATGTAAAAATACAAATAAAAAACACTCATATAATCTACAACACAAAAAAGAGGGGTATCACAGGTTGCATTGCCGACAAATGTTGAAAACATGGCAATACTAAGTGGCTGGACAATCCTCATCACATGGAGTTTCTTTGGGAAGCGGGAGAATATGGTCATAAACAAAGCCCAACAAGTGGGGTTGGCGTACCCGAATGTATTGAATGCGTAAAAGATACATGGCTCTCGGTCTCAGGCAATATGATGCCTAACCACAATAAATTCCCTTCGATGTCAGGTAGTTAGCTATAATTTCATCTTAGGATAGGGTGTGCTCAGATAATCTCCTAGCATGCATCTTATAAATATCTGAGCGAATGTCCCCTATTTAGCCACTTACAGGCTCGAGCAGTCTTAGTTGTAGTTGCCTCTACCCGAGCCTACACCCGATCATTCTCTACCTGAAGCTGGTTGCCTGAGGCTTGGCCTCATCCCTCTCCCCGTGAAGCTGACCAAGTCTGTTTGTTAAACTCCCAAATAGGTCAGAAGTTGATGGCAAACCTTCCCAGGGCAAAGCGTAAAAATCTTAAGCTCGAGTTATCTATAAAAAAAAGAGTAGGAAGAGAAAAAGTAAAAACATGTAATGATAAACTAGGAAAAGATCAAAAAAATTAAAGTTTCAATATCGAGGAAACAGTTTTTCCCATCAGATTATAAGTTTCCTCCTCATTGGAAGGTTGGGAGAAAAGGAGGTGATGACCTCCTCCTCTTTGGTAGAGGAACTGAGGGTTAGGCAACATCTAGAGAAGTGGAAGTTGTGGAACGAGAATCATCAACCATTATAAGGGAGATCATTATTAAAAGGAACAAATAAAAGTGGTTACAACAATGGAAAATATTGGTACAGTACTTATCATGACATAGGTGACTGTTTGTTTCCCCCAAGATAATTAATATAAAAGACAACCTCTCACATCCCCATAGTAATCATTCAAAAAAATAACTTCTTATATTTCGAACGGTATCGGTAGTTTCGGCAAATAGAGTTATCCAAAAGAACGACGTAGCCTCGACAATCCGAGTTATCCGTAAGACTGGCGTAGCCTTGGCAACTAAATTTATCCATAAGACCGACGTAGCCTCAGCAACAAAGTTACCCGTAAGACCACCATAGACTTGGCAAACAGATTTATCCTAAAGACCAACGTATCTTTGGTTATCAAAGTTATCTGTAAGACCAAAGTAGCCTCAAAAAATAGAGTTATCTGTAAAACCAACGTAGCTTTGGAAAACAATGTTAACTTAAAGATTGGTGAAGGCTCGACAAGTAGAGTTATCTGTAAGTCTGACATAACCTCAACAACCTAGAGAGAGAAGTGTTCGAACCCTATATAACTTCGGCGACCAAATCCCCTCTTAGATATGTACTCCTAAAATAAAGTGTCAGCAGCTATAGGAAAAAATTCTTTAGAATCGATTTAAACTTAACTATCAAGCTCGTCGATAAAGAGCAACGTAGTTCTTGGCAAAAACACATCTGAGGAAACAAAAAGGGGACAAGTGATGAGCTCCTTTCGATGGAATCTTAATAAAATATAATGATCGCACGGATTCAAAGGAGTATTGATAAGCCAAAATATAACACTGATACTCATCTTAAATTAAAAGACCCCCGACCATCACAGAATCGAGGAAAAAATGATGATCTACGAAAGAAATACATAGGCACCCGAATAAAAGAGAAATCAGACCTATTTTGAGCCAACTTACCAGGGACAAGTTCCACGCACAAGAATCATGAGGTAAATATGTCATAGCAGCAGAGTAGCTTCCACCAGGATTATGTTATGCACTCGCCTTTGAATCAAACTACGCCCGAGTAGACTTTTGCGTTTCTATTGACATCTATAAATACCCCCTCCCACTCCAACATAATCGACACTCTAGGTACTATTTTAAAACTCTCTCACTCTCTCTAAAGGTTACGGTTAATATTCATCCAGCTTAAGTATCTATATCTCCTCGGGGTAAGTAATTCCTGATAGCAAAAATGCTAATGTAGAGTGTCGTAGATCCATCGGAAGCGTACTTCCTTTTGGTCCTGACTTAATGTTTGGTTTAAGAAAGGTTGTGATAAGCTGGTGGATCCTAGAATTTCATCTATATCCTCAAAAGGACTAAGACAAAGCCCCTAACTCAATCATTAGGAGTAAGTTATCAAATTATCTACTTTCTTCATTGTACAATTCATTATGCCAAGCTCTTCTCCCCTTTCTGCCTACACATACACATCTATGTTGTTATGTTTTGCTAATGTTCTTATCCTCGAGCCAAGTGTTGTCCCGAGGTTGACGGTAGTGTGGTTTTCGTGCTCTATCAGAGGACCAATTGGGTAACTTCAAAAGTTCAAGAACCATTCGAAAAACTATCCTATACTTGGATGACCACAAAGAAAAATTTCTCAAAAACAAAATATCATGCAACCGAGTTTACTAAAGCATGTGGAAACGCTCCGGTAGGGGTTTAGATCAATAAGGGACATGTAGAGTCAATAGGTTGGGGCAAGATGAGTCATGAATGGAAACTTAATTCATATGGGAGTGTTAACTACAAACGTCAAGTCGTTGGGATAGGTGGGTTGATTAAAGATATGACTGGTGATTAGGTGAGAGGATTATTAAGGAAAATATATTGTAAATTGCTGGAAATCACGAAATTGTTCATGCTCCACGAGGGACTCATTATGACAAAGGGAAATGGAGCTTTGATCCTTTGCACAAAGGTTAATTCAGAGGAAATGACTTTGGCACATGTATTTCGTTGAAGAGGACCAGTGGAATTCTAGATTAATGGAATTCATTATGTTTTATCTAATAGTTCATTTTTCAAGATTAAACATATAGATACAGAAGCAAATGCGTAACTGGTTGTGTGGGCTGATTGGTTGGCTCGTAGTGGGCCATTTCGTCACCACCCTCAGGTTGTAAATTGTGTTGATCATTCAGATAGGATGTGCAATTTGATCATATAGGATAGATGTCACTACAAGAAATAGTAGCATTAGCGGGGAAGCTATTACGGACCAAAATGTCCTCTAATTATATTTTTAGCGGCAATATTTGCCGCTAAAGATAAAGTTAATAGAGGCAAAAACAAATAATTTGCTACTAAAGGTATCTTTAACGAGGAACTTATAGAGGCGACAAATAACGAACTATTAGAGGCAAAATTAAGATTTTTAGTGTTAAATTTTTTGCCGCTAAAAATACTATTTCTTATAGTGTGTGAAGGGAAAAATATGAGAATAGAGTATATCCTGGGGTATTGTGTAGTTGTTTTGGTATAAATGCAAATCTCGGTCATGTGACCCCCTTATGTAGCACTTTTTTATGTTTTTCAAGCTAATAAATTACATTTATTAGAAATATAAAAGAAAAAAATATATAAAATACTAAGAATCTAATATTATCAACTAAACATTGTTTTCAACATTGCGTGCCTCCGTTGTATTAAAATGTCTTCTTTTTTACTATAAGTGAAGAGCTTATAGAGATTTTTTACTAAAGAAAGAAAGTCATAATTTTCAAACATATATCTTCTTTTAACGTAGTCTCTTTTTAGATTTGTTTGGATCATTTTCTATCTTTTTTTTTTGGTTAATGCCTAATAAGTATCTGCCATATTATACCCTGACCTATAAAAGACAACGTTTTTTTTAAAGAACAGTAAGTTATCGTAACTAAAAATACGTATTAGCGATGAAATAAATCGTCACTAATGATACACTTAATATTGACAACTAGTTGTATTTAATGATCGTCTGATATTATTTTGTCGCTATTGAACACTCAATAGAGGCGAAATAAGTAGTCGCTAATGGTTATATATTAGCGACGAGTGTAGTCGTTGATATTGAGTGTATAATAGTATGACATTTGTAAAGATACTATTATATCATTAGCGACGACATTTTCTCCTCACTAATATGTTTTATATTATTAATTTATATTAGTTTTGTATTAAAAAAATTCTTTCAATATTATTTTTTGTATTTATAATATTCTTTTTACCGAATATCTCATTTAGTAAAAAGCCAAAAAGTAAAATACTAACCGAATAAAAATAAGATTTAAATAGATAAATAAAAAGTTTAAATAATAATAATATACAAACCATAAAGAGTCAGGATTAAATTAAATCATACGGAGAGAAATATAATAAAAACGGAGTCTGGAATAGATAATATTATTTGTCATCAAGGTTTTCATCTTCGTTTTCGTCTCAGAGTTTATGAGTATTTACGAGAGTAGGACATGTAGAAGGACCTTGAGGAGGACTACTGGGAGGTCGGTTGGGATGGTAAGTTGAAAGGCCCTTGACTGCCTTGATCTGATTGATCCAAGCGAGCAATACACACCTTTGCTCGAGGCTATAAATCGGAAGGAGGGAAGATGTAGAGCTCGTAAATCGATCGGTATCGCATGTCCTTGGAAATCAAATAATCATTGATGTCCCCCATCATTGCGCGAAAATTAACCATAATATTATATTAGGTGGTTTGGGGTCTTACGAGATTTTCTATCTTTGACCTTCGGAGGTGGGCCAACACCAGCCACCCAACTCCGGCTAGCTTTTTTAGCAGAACCGACATCTGGTTCGACTTGATCCTTCTGCGTCAATAAAGGGGTGGATAATAAATATCCTGGATATTACATTTAACTCCCTAAAGTTTTGAAAATTACATCTAACCCCCCAAAACTTTGAAAATTACATTTAACCCCCCCCCCCCCTCTAAAACTTTGAAAATTATATTTAACTTCGCTAAAATATTTACATATTACATTAAACCCTCCCTAAAACTTGCACACATTATATTTAACCCCCTATAGTTTTGAAAATTGCATTTGACCCCCTAAAACTTCAAAAATTATAGTTACCCCCCCTTTCAAAACTTTCGCACATAACCTTTAAAACCCTTAATACATTTTCATATTACACTTACACTACCCCTCTAACCTAAAACTTATAGGGACTTATAGTGAAATATATGACATTATACTTTTCAAAGTAACCCTATATTACAACAAATTTGAACTAACTAATGATTATTTTTCAAAATTTTCACTATATTAAGTGTCAATGTTTGTGCTCAGAAACACCATTTTGTTCAGGTGTAAGAGGGAAAGAAGTTTGGTGAATGGTGACAGAAGTTTAAAGAACAATTTTAAACGCAACACTCATATATTTTCCACCATTACCCGACCTTGGATTTTTAATTTGAGCATTAAATTGAGTAAGAATCATGCGAGAAATAGCTTGATACACCAAAAAAATATTTGTTTTTTGTTTAATAGGATACACCGAGACAAATCGACTAAAATCATCAATAAACAACACATAATATTCAAACAAAGAGCAAGAAAAAATTGGAGATGGACCCACAAACATCACTATGAACAAGTTCAAAAGGTTTACAGCTTTTTGTGATAGATGTGATAGATTAACTAAAGGGAAGCTTATGAGCTTTTGACACAACACATGAATTACAACGTGTACCATAATAATCTAACTTAACTTTCAAAGTAGAAGACAACGGAAGAGAAGCATTTGTGAAAGGATGACCAAAGCGATAATGCCAAAGCATAGCCAAAGAAGAAGTCAACGTAAAGATAGACATAACAACGAAGAAGATGGAGTACTTGAAGACAATGAATTAGCACCAAACACTAAGGGGTATAAGCCATCTTTACAAGGGCCTGAACTAGAACACGATGAGTAAGAGCGTCCGCAATTTACATAGAAGAAGAGGTAAAAGTTATATAACAATTTTTATCCAATGTAAACTTAGAAATAGATAGTAAATTTGACGCAATATGAGGAACATGGAGAATAGGGTTTACAAGAAAGGATAAAGAAGAAAAAGAGAGCTTACTATGTCAAACATGAGTCATGTCTGGAGCTTGACCACTACCAACTACAACCGAATTACCACCATGATAAGGCGTAGATTAGTGCAACAGCACAAGATCATTCGTGACGTGACTATTAGCACCCGAATCAAGGTACCAAATTGTAGGACCATAAGTGGTTAAGGATGAGATGGAGGCTTGAGAAGTGAACATAACTCTATTCTGGGCTTTAGGTGAAGTATAGGTAACAAAATCCGTTCTAGACCAACAATCAATCGCAGTATGACCAAAACGTAAGCAAATCTGACACGTAGGTGTTGTAGAGGAAGAAGATTGCATACCATGTGATTTATTTGAAGGTGGTGTACCCAAAATAGAAGATGAATGAGAGTAATTACCTCAAGTACGACCACATCCACGTCTGCAATTTGAATAACCACGACCACGTGCATGAGATGGAGAAGAATTATTTGATGAAGAAAACAGATTTGTGTGAGTAGGTGAAGAAATGTCACACGTATCATACATTTTCATGTGTAATTCTTTAGAGACAAGCAAGCTACCAAGTGAATGAAAGCTAAGTGTAGAGAATTGAGCATTTGTGATCCTAATACTCGAATTAAATTGGTTGTATTCAGCTGACAGCCCTTTTAAAGTGTACATGATAACATTTTCAAGAGATAGAGTTGATGCAGCTGTATCCAAACCATCACAAATGTCTAGAATCAATGCAAGATAATCACTCATAAGGCGATCACCCTTTGTGATGTTACACATCTTCATTTTGAGTTGATTACCATGGGTGCGACATTGATTGACAAAACTTTCCTCTAATTCGTGCCAAACATCAAATGAGCGTTGTAATTTAACAGTTTATGATAGAATTGAAGAAATCATAGAAGAAAGTAACCATGAACCATGAACATGGTTAAGATAACCATGAGCATCAAGGACAGACTCAAGTTGCGCACGCCATAGAACATAATTCGTAGAGTCCAATTTGATTTGAATCAACGATGTCCAATTTTGTTGAAGAAACAACAATCCAGCTGGAATCGAGTAGTTAGAAGTGATTTGAGGAGTATAATAAGAGGAGGAATCCATGAGAAGACACGTGGAATGATCGTCGAGCGGAGAAGCAATAAAAACAGCTTAGAAAGCAGCCATTAATGGCTAAAAAGAGAGTTTCTAAAACTGTATCTTTCTTTGGCTTTGATAACATTTTAAGAAAGAGAAAGGAAGAGAGAAATTGTTTTGTATATTTTCTATGTTAATTTCGCATACATTATGTGTAGGATATATATAGACTACTTACATCTATAGTACACACGATATGCACATATTCCTCTAGCTAACAATACTAGGTAAGTTACAAGTCTTTTGTTACTATGTGTAATCAATCTAATGGTTTTATTCCCATGTGATGCACCTTTATGTTGTGTAGTCCTTTATGTTGTGTAGTCCTGTAGTGCTTAATCATTTTCTACACTGGAATAGCATACAATCTACACTTATAGTATAGGAATCGTACTTGTTATTTACAATCTACACAGTCTATTCACCATCTCTCTAAATTATGCCTGAAAACTAACTGTTACAGGGATCTCAGACTATAGACGAGAACTTTAGTAACAATTTATTAAAACTTCTCCTCTCCAAAGTGATTGTCATGGTTAATCCCCAAGATTTCTTGATCATATTTACAAGAGAACTAAACTGAACTGTGGTAGAATAGATCTTTTTTCGACCGGCTTGGCTTCTATATACAGAGAATATGCTGAAATTGGGCCAGTAATATGAGAACTAGATCGTCATTTTAGTTATCTAGACGATTTGATGAGAAGAATTCCTTCCTCCAGCTAAGTTTAAAACTGTAGACAAGAATGGAAAGAAAGGATAAATAAGGTATGAAGGCTGGAACCGAGAATTGAAAAGAAGCGTTTGAATTGAAGATAAAATTTGGAGAGTTACTCTTAAAAGGAGACTCAGTTTTGTTTAGGTGTGAAATTGAATTCAACACTCCAAATCTTAAAAGTTCCTTCAAGAATGATAACAATGTGCTGCTTCTGACAAAGCCTGCGAAATAAGTACTCAGTGTCAACTCGCCCAACCATACGCGCAAAGTATGTCAGCATGCTTCTTACCACTGATTTTTGGTCTTTCACTTCATAAAGGATGTCATAACATACACTTCTGATGAATTGAAATTTTTTTGTATGACTACAATTTATGACATCCTATTTATTCTCAAAGAATCTAACGTTCTGTGTAATACCTTTCATAAATTGAGGCTTTGAGGCCATCTCCATGCTCTATGATAAATAAATTGTTAATGATTTGTTGTTAGAAAAATAGCCTAATGCATTCATCATACTAATCTCTAATTTATTGAAAGAAAATTCCTTTGATAACCACCTATCCCACAAGAAAAAAGTATTATATCTATTTCCTAGATGGTGTTCAATGAACTGATAGGCCACTGCTCTTAATTTGAGGAGTTTCCTCTATCCTTATATGCATTTTGAAGAATTTATATTTTCCAGAAAGATTGTTCCTTGAGTAAGTTTGTGTACACCTATTAGAATTTAGGATTTTGGGGGTGGGGGGTGCAAAATTTTAGCTCCCTAAACCCCGCGGTTGTGGCAGTCTTTAGCCCCCTCCGGTTAAAAATCCTGTGTCCGCCCCGGGTTAGTCCCTTTAAAATAAAAGAACACTCTTTTTGCTCTTGATCACTTACATGACTTTCTTAAAAAAAAGAAAATATAACATATCAGTAAACAGTAAAACTACATAACACTTATTTAATTAGCTTCAAGATAACCATTTGGAAGTGTAACTATAAATTCTGTTTTATTGAGTAGACATAAATTGTGCTGTTACTGAAGGAATCGCAATACCAGATATATCAAATATACGCAACGGAAAATATATTGCAATCCTAAGCCACTCTAGTTGCAATTTAAGAATTTAAACAGAAAAAAGAATTCGATTACATACCTTAATCCATTGTATGAGAATCGAATTGCCCAGTGACTAACTTAGCTTCAAAAACTTGAAGCCTCCACGCTTTGCACACCGAGGTTTTGATTCTTGCTTTCAGAACAATTCTGACTTGGAAATAGACCTTTCTGCCCTTCTGTGTTTTTTTCAAGAAAAAAATATTGAGGCTTTCTTGTGTTTTTATTTTCCAAGAGAGAAAACTAGAAAAAGATTATTACTTATAATGAAAGCTCATTATCTTTATAATAATTCTAGGAGGAAAGTGAAAAGATAGAAAGTGAAAAGATGGAAAATGAAAAATCATCCGTTATAATATAAAATTGATTATCCTAATAATCTGGATCATTACCCACTTGTGAAGTGGACCTGAACCTTTTATATTATACATATGACTTAGACTAGCCAAGCGGTTAGTGATACATTTCCCATTACTAGAGGTACGTGGTTCGATCCACGAACCTATCACTTTTTTCCCTTTTCTCTCCTTTTTTTTTTCTCAATTTGGTCTCGTATTAGAATATTAATTTGTGCTAGCAAATTAATATACTAATATTCCAAGTATATAATTAATTAATATCTATTATCCGATAATAAAAATCAATTAATAACATGAAGCAAGATCAATGCACTCGTTAGTGTGCGACTACGTGGGTTCATCGTTAAACCGGTAGTAGTTAACTTAGTTATCTACTAATCGAGGTTGGCGTCTAACAACACTCCCCAACGACCAGATAACGTGAAGTAACTCTGTACAAAGAACCCGGTAAAGGATTATACACGTAATCTCTCTATCTTTACAGCTCCGGATCATCCTGGGATATGGTATATCTGTCAAATCCCATTAGAAAATCAACTACGTTACATGTCGATTATCAACGATTGACAAATGACCTAAGAAACTCATTTCTTCATTCATTCCACCACCTTGGCCAAGGATTTGATACAATCGTTATAATCTTATGACATCGTAGAGCTCAAACTCTTTACCTAGAGTTGATAGATTCCATCTTGACTCATCCCTAAGAGGATATATACTTAGTTGCATCCAATATCCTTTCGACTAGCATTATGACACACTAGTAGTCTAGTATCAAAACACAACAAGCACATATACAACTATAGTGATGATCTCAGGTCAAGGGATTACAAGCATTTAAGTCCTTATAGAGATTAACCCACTTGACAGTTCAAGGTAATTAACCATTAGGAATCTCTAGCTTTAGTCGGTTCGATAGTCACATCTCTATGTGCATTATCTATGCACCTAACTCGGTAAACGAGAACTACCGATATTTATCCAATAAATACTTGTTAGCTACATATTAATCTAACCGAATCATCGAGATCCTAACTCGATGATCCTACGATTAAGAACAAGTCTAGATTAAGTCATATAAGCTAGATTCTCATTATCATAACACCTTATGATATCTAGTTTGTAACTTAATCAAGGATTTGCCTTTATATTATGTAGATTAATACCATAATCATAAAGGCTTGCCGTAGATTCAAGGAAACAATTTCTTTAATCAAAACTGTAGGGATAACTATTATCGTGTACAGTAAACACTTGTGTTCACTTCATTACAAGACGATCGGGGCTAGGGCATAATTCCAACAATCTCCCACTTGGCCTAGACCCAATCGTTCAAGTACCATAATTCATAAACAGTTTGTCCTCATAAGACTCTTCTGATAGACAACTTAGATGAATAGGTATACATCGTGTTCCTTCTTCTACCTATTGAATGTGAACATCTTCATGTTCAATTATATCTCGAATCAAGCGGTACTATTGCAGAATTTGTTTGGATCTATAGTTTATTCTAGGTTTCTTTAATCATACAATATCTCAAATATTGTCATTGTATAAAGAAACAATATCTACATTGTGAAACCACACTATGTATATACAAAGAACTATTTTATCCAAACCACAGGCATAGTTGCATCTTATGCTGCTATGTATTCTACTTCTAGTTACCGAAATCTGCTACAGTGTCTTGATTGGAACTATTCCAATTTACTTCTCCTCTATATAGACACAACCATATATTGATTTGCTATCATCCACGTTTGAAGCAAAACAAGCATCTATATACCCAATAAGCTTCAACTTATATTCTCCACATATGAGGAATTGGTCCTTAATACTTCTTAAGTACTTAAGGATAGTCTTTACTACTTTCCAACATTCCTCATCAAGGTTACCTTCATACCTACTCGCTACTTCTAGCGTGTAGTGTACTTTATGTCTTATACATTTTTCATGGTGTGTTAGATAGATCCTTATTGTTTTAACAAATAGGACTATACACATTCATTCTCTTACTTTTAGGGTCCTAGAACAAACCCTAACATTAAGAGTAACTCCAAAGCCTATTGTCGAATAGATCCTCTTGGAATTTCCATGCGATACTTCTAAAAAAGTATAGATGTAGTAAGATTGATATAGGTCAAGTAGCTTATTTGATCTATCTATGTAGATCCCAATTCAAAGAATATAAGCTACTATCCTAAATATTTCATGGAGAACTATTTAACAATCAAAAACTTGGTTAATTGCTTGGTTGGTATATCATATCCCTATGTGATAATATGTCATCTACATATAACATTAGGAAGATAAGTGTACTCCCACTATTCCTTTGTACTCTTATGACTCTTATTCTAAAATCATAAAATCAAACTATTTGATTGTATGAAAGAGAATAATCCAACTTAGTGACATTTGCTGAACCCATTAAATGTATTTTGGAACTTACATATTTTATTATGAGTAAATGGAAATATTAGACCTTTAGGATTGGTCTTAAGGACGTCACAAACTCCCATTTAGTGAAAACTATTTTTCCACATGATATTATCATATCTCAAAATAATAGTATGTAGTTACCAATCGAAGAATCTGAAATGAACTAAGCATTAATATGAGAAAAGGAATTCACCATAACTTATGTTTTCCTTTTGATTTAAACGCTTAGCAATTAGAAGGACGTTATGGGTCTCTACCTTACCGTCTACTCCAATCATTTCCCGAGCACCCATTTACTATAAATGGATCTTATATCTATTAAAGATTCAACCAAAGTACTATACTTTGTTGATCCTTATAGATATTTATTCAGATTCTATGGTTCTTAACCACTTGTCACTATCTAGACTAGTCATAGCCTCTTCATAGGGATTTAGGATCATCACTTGATGGGGTTTTCATCTATATGATTTCCTCATCAAACTATCACCATTATTACAATTGACTTTGGTGTATGATGATATCTATATAACCTATAGGAGGCTTGTGTACAATAAATTATTCTTTCTCTTGATTTGTTAACTTTCTTTTCCAAGAAAGGTTCATTAATCGTCCCTAATTCCTCAAAGTGTGAGACTTGAACCTTAAATGAAACTATTAACTCATCAAGGAAAGAAAGATTGGCATGCATCAGATGCTCTTTAGCTTGTATGAATAACTCTGAAATCTTTATTTCATTATGATCTATTTCCACATTATGAATTCCTTCACTATGGAATTCCAATCTATAAAGGTTGTCTCCCTTACCACAAACCCTTTGTGTTCAGAATGGTGTGGAAATATTACCTTGTTATTTTCTTTGGGAATCCAACAAATCTATATTTGAAAGATATCAACTCAAGCTAAGCCATTATAAGTCGTTTAGTATAAATCAAACATTTCAAATTCTACATTTTAAGGTTTGATTTATATCATCTCCATACCACATATGGATTTCATCAACTGTTTAGTGGGACCTAAGAGTTCATTAAATATGCAATTGACTTTAAAACATAATCCCATAGGAATATTTAAAACCTAGTGAATCACTGAGACAAAATCTAATTTTGTCATAGATAATCTATTAATTCATTGCTAAGATATCCACCTATACAGGTTGATATCTTACTTCCTTCATACTCTTATATACCTGCTTTCAACTTCACTCAATAGTAATTTGAACATTTCAAATTATTTATATTGGTGTTACATTTGGTAAACACATATATATCTGTTATATAGTTTGTGAAGGAGATGAAGTAAGAATATCTATCTTTGGCTAAAGTTTAGACTGACCACATACATCAATATATAGTGGACAAATAACTCATTAACATTGTCTCCATTTTCATCAAAATGAGATTTAGTCATATTTCATTGAGATAAGTCTCACAAGTTTCATATGATTCAAAGTCATATTCTTCAAGGAAATCTTCCTTGTGAAACTAGTATACTTTTTTTCACAATTTATGACTTAGTCTATAACACCAAAGATAAGGTTTGATTAGTACGATTATCTATTTTGATTTATGACCAGAAACAATTCTAACACTGTTACGTAGGTACTTTAGGCAATTATAATCACCATATTGTAAGTAGCCAATGGGGTGTAATTCATCACTATGAAAAACTCCATTGGTCATTTTATATTACATTAATACACCATAACTATCTTATGATCAAATGACCATTTTTTTTCGAAAACAAGTTTACGAACAAAAACAGTTTTCTTACAATATGTTTTGCCATATGCATCTTTAAAGAATTAGTTATTACAATTGTGGTTGCAACAATTGCTCCATTACCGAAATTATAATCTAACTTCTCTTATTCTTATTTGTCTATTAATATTTAGAGTATGCAACATTTGCATATTCCTAAACTACTACGAGTATCCAATACCCTTTTCGAGTAATTAATAGAAGTTCAAGAAATTACGGAAACAATTTCCATTAATGCCCTTACCTTGTTTCTTGGTATTAGATAACTGGTATCTAAAGGTCATACTAAGTTACTTATACATCTTCTAAAGATATTTAAGGATTCTTGGGAATATCATGCTTAAAATGCCTTTTGGAGTTCATAACTCATGGATACAAGAATATACACATAGTACCATTACTAAGTTCATATTACTTTAGACATGCATCATATACATTCTATTCATCCTCAAGAGACACTTTAGTCAATAGCTCATTGAGCATATCAATGAGTCTCATGTGCATAAGAAAGACTCTCAAGTTGCGGTCACAAATCTTGAGATTAACAACCAACTTGTGATGATTTGAGAAGTGATTTCGCAGAAATATCGAGAAATCTAATCATAGGAAGGAATAGGGAACAACACTTTAAGAACACTATTATATAACTGTCAAAGATATGGACTGTTATCTTAGAGATATATAATTGGAAACTTTAAAACATGAATGAGCCCCCTGGTAGTCAGGTCGTTTCTCACGCATAATTAAAGTGAATAATGAAACTTTAAAACATGAATGAGCCCCCTGGTAGTCAGGTCGTTTCTCACGCATAATTAAAGTGTGGTACATTACCTATTTTATCAAATAAAATGCGAGACTCAAAACTATTTAGTTTTGTTGAGTTAATCCACCCTATAATCGGATGTTATTAATACCACATCCTCTGGGTAGTCCAGACTAAAAACGTGAAATTAATAAGTAAATCCTATTATCAAACAATCTAGAGGTTTTATAATTTGTACTCGAACTACAAGTCCACCTGGTAGTCAGATCAAAACTTGTAAACATAACAAATTTAAAACTCTACTTGCGATGGACAAGTCTCACGAAATATCTTATACATCGTTTTAATGAACTCAATAATTTTAATGTCAAGTGAGAATAATTTAGAATTCGTAATTCAAAATTTTGGAATGAAAGAGGTGCTCAAAAAGTTGTGAAAAAGGCAATAGAACATTTATCGAATAAACAGCCCAATTGGTTCGATTAGTTCGATTAGTTCAATTAACGTGTCGAGGAGTGTAATTTCAAAAATATACAGTTTATATTTATATATTACTAAAACAATTTTAATAGTATAAAAATATATATTTAATTAAAGATACATACTATATGTATCTAAAAAAAAATAATCCCAATAATTAATCAAATCATTAATTAAATGACAAACTAATATGCCAAACAACACTATTCTTCTTTTTTTTTTTTTTTTTTTTTTTTTTTTTTTTACATGGCATCGAACAAAAAGGAAAAGAAGAAATTTCAAGAAAGCCACTTTCTGATTAAATCCATCATCATGAATTTCCAATTTTCTTTTTCTTTTCTTGGGAACACCTTTTGCTGTCACGTGACACACTCAATTATCCAAAGAATTGCACATAACTATGATGCTTAATGAATACTAATAATCAACTGTTGAAACATCAATACACATTGCGGCCGTTTAAAATTCTTATGGAACAGTTAAAAAACTCTTTTTTCTTCTGGTTAAATGGACATAAGAATAATTCTTTTGGTCAACCACTTGAATGACAGCAATTTGCTCTTCAATTTTTTTTTCGATACAAAGTGAACAGCTACCGTTAAAAACCTTTTTCCTTTTTTTTTCTTTCCGCATCTAATGCTGATGAAAAAATCTGGAAAAGTATTATCAACTACATGTTCAATAAAATTAAAAGAAATAAATCACAGTGACCATCACTATAATTATTTCTATCGGCTTTGATTACAACAGTGAATCAGTGATTAAAGAAACAATTTTGGGATCAAATCCATACATCTTATTGTATCTATTATAATCAAATTATATAATTTTAGTAGCAATATTGTATTATAATCAAATTATAATATTTCCAAAAGAACAAAATTATATCTCATATAATTTCAAGCTAATATAAAAACTAAATTTTCATATAAACCCTAAACACAAAATTTAAATATTATCATATAATACCATGTTTAAATTCATAAATCGCAACAATTGGCTCTGATACCAATTGAAGGAATCGCAATACCAGATATATCAAATATACGCAACGGAAAATATATTGCAATCCTAAGCCAATCTAGTTGCAATTTAAGAATTTAAACAGAAAAAAAGAATTCGATTACATACCTTAATCCATTGTATGAGAATCGAATTGCCCAGTGACTAACTTAGCTTCAAAAACTTGAAGCCTCCACGCTTTGCACACCGAGGTTTTGATTCTTGCTTTCAGAACAATTCTGACTTGGAAATAGACCTTTCTGCCCTTCTGTGTTTTTTTCAAGAAAAAAATATTGAGGCTTTCTTGTGTTTTTATTTTCCAAGAGAGAAAACTAGAAAAAGATTATTACTTATAATGAAAGCTCATTATCTTTATAATAATTCTAGGAGGAAAGTGAAAAGATAGAAAGTGAAAAGATGGAAAATGAAAAATCATCTGTTATAATATAAAATTGATTATCCTAATAATCTGGATCATTACCCACTTGTGAAGTGGACCTGAACCTTTTATATTATACATATGACTTAGACTAGCCAAGCGGTTAGTGATACATTTCCCATTACTAGAGGTACGTGGTTCGATCCACGAACCTATCACTTTTTTCCCTTTTCTCTCCTTTTTTTTTTCTCAATTTGGTCTCGTATTAGAATATTAATTTGTGCTAGCAAATTAATATACTAATATTCCAAGTATATAATTAATTAATATCTATTATCCGATAATAAAAATCAATTAATAACATGAAGCAAGATCAATGCACTCGTTAGTGTGCGACTACGTGGGTTCATCGTTAAACCGGTAGTAGTTAACTTAGTTATCTACTAATCGAGGTTGGCGTCTAACAACACTCCCCAACGACCAGATAACGTGAAGTAACTCTGTACAAAGAACCCGGTAAAGGATTATACACGTAATCTCTCTATCTTTACAGCTCCGGATCATCCTGGGATATGGTATATCTGTCAAATCCCATTAGAAAATCAACTACGTTACATGTCGATTATCAACGATTGACGAATGACCTAAGAAACTCATTTCTTCATTCATTCCACCACCTTGGCCAAGGATTTGATACAATCGTTATAATCTTATGACATCGTAGAGCTCAAACTCTTTACCTAGAGTTGATAGATTCCATCTTGACTCATCCCTAAGAGGATATATACTTAGTTGCATCCAATATCCTTTCGACTAGCATTATGACACACTAGTAGTCCAGTATCAAAACACAACAAGCACATATACAACTATAGTGATGATCTCAGGTCAAGGGATTACAAGCATTTAAGTCCTTATAGAGATTAACCCACTTGACAGTTCAAGGTAATTAACCATTAGGAATCTCTAGCTTTAGTCGGTTCGATAGTCACATCTCTATGTGCATTATCTATGCACCTAACTCGGTAAACGAGAACTACCGATATTTATCCAATAAATACTTGTTAGCTACATATTAATCTAACCGAATCATCGAGATCCTAACTCGATGATCCTACGATTAAGAACAAGTCTAGATTAAGTCATATAAGCTAGATTCTCATTATCATAACACCTTATGATATCTAGTTTGTAACTTAATCAAGGATTTGCCTTTATATTATGTAGATTAATACCATAATCATAAAGGCTTGCCGTAGATTCAAGGAAACAATTTCTTTAATCAAAACTGTAGGGATAACTATTATCGTGTACAGTAAACACTTGTGTTCACTTCATTACAAGACGATCGGGGCTAGGGCATAATTCCAACAGTTACCATTAATTGTGTTGTATCAGTACTGTTGATAGTACAATACAACAGAAGTTAGACACAACACCTGTTGTCATCCTTGAATATTACTCATAAACATAGCCACCATTCTTGACTAATTTGATCTTTGAATTGTACTCAAAAGCCACTGTTAAATCAATCGCACATGCTCCCGCATTCTCGCTGTTCATTTTTCAAAACCAAAACCTAACAAATTTAATCATGGTTATGTAATAGGTTTCTACTCGATGCGATTCAGTTAACCTTGACCAATCTCTACAGATGGAGACATGGATGGACAAAAATTATCCAATCACTTGATTTAGGCCATACAGTGGTTAAATCTATCAGCTCAAAAATTTGCAGATACTTCCACTGTGACGTTAGTGATGAAGATCAAGTCCGTGCCATGGTAGATTGGACGGTCCAGAATTCTGGTCAGCTTGATATCATGTTCAGTAATGCTGGCATTTACTTAACTACTACTAGATCTGATCAAAATATCCTTAATCTAGACCTTTCTAGACTTGAAAGGGTATTCGCAGTTAATGTGAGGGGTATGGCTGCACGTGTAATGGTAGAAAGAAATGTGAAAGGCAGTATAGTCTGCACAGCAAGTATAGCAGCTTCAAAAGGGGGTGAAAAGGCGACAGATTATTACATATCTAAGCATGCTATATTGGGATTGATGAGATGTGCAAGCAAACAACTTGGGGAGTATGGAATTAGGGTGAACACTGTGTCACCAAGTGGAATTGCTACACCACAGGCGATTAAAGCATTCAACATGGATGTAAAAGAATTTGAAAAGCTTTTTCAGACATCAACTAGCTTGAAAGATAGGGTATTGAAGGTTAAGCATGTTGCTGAGGCGGTCTTATTTCTTGCTTCAGATGATTCTGCATTTATCACGGGGCATAACGTAGTGATTGATGGTGGAGCTACTACTTAAACTGGATTGTATGTTTTGTTTTCAAAATAAAACTGAGGCCATATGCCGGTTAATAATTTACTCGGTGCACATTTGTAGCCGTCCATATTTGAGAATAAAAATTTATTACACTTGAAAGTAATTGGGATACCTCACTACTAATTTTTTTTCTCGAAAACTTTGAAACAGCTCCTTAATTAAAAGATTGAAAAAATAACCGATCAGGGTTAGTTCAACTAGCCAAAGTCTTGGTTATCCTTCTAAACTATACAGGTTCGAACTGTATCAATGACACGAGTCCAAAAAGTGGCTCTCCCATATAACAAAAAGAAAAAAAATTAGAAAATAACTTGTGAGATATCAACGATATATTAATTGGATAAATGAGTATCTCTATTTTTAATTTGAATAACACGATATTTAATATTTCATTTTGTGTCTAACCGTTGATACTCACGGTCTATTTTTTTTAATTAACGGGTGTATTAGTAAAAAAGGATAAACACGGTCACTATACAAAATGTCACCTAACTAGACCCGAACGCTTAAGGTAGCAACTATTTATACACTAATATTTATCTCGAAAAGTTAATTTTCATTATCATTTAAAGATGTATAATAAGAGAATAAAGAAAAAAATATAGAAAAAGTACACCACTTAATCTCCGTGACAAACGCTTCCTTTGATGAAAGCTCCCCTCTTATGGCGAGATTATTTCTCGCCCTCCAAATACAATAAATAGTAGTTACAAAATCTATCCTCCGAATTTTCCTTCTCCAACTTTCTCGAGTCTTTAATTTCCCGAGCCACTTCAATGCACTCAACAACGAACTCATATCTTTCACGATCTCCAACCAATTCTTAATCACATTTCAAATATCTTTGGTAAAAGTACATTCAAGGTAATATACTTAATTGGATTCGAAATATTCACCACACAATTCACAAAGTGGATCAACTCTATATAACTCATCATATCCTTCGTCTTAAACCTCTTATGTATCGGCATCCAAACAATAATAATATGTTTAAGGATAACACAAGAGTCTCACACACGAGTAGACCAAGGTTTAACAAAAGATCGACGATAAAAAATATCATATGATGTCTAATATAAGCAAAAAACTCACCATTAGAAACATCGTTGACAATAGCAAGATTGTTGGCCGAGGAAAATCACCAAGACAAAATATTATTTACTCTCTCATTCCCAAGCGAAATCTCAATCTCATCCTTCAACTCTCAAATTTGCTTCAAGAGAGGTGAATCCAGCTTCTTAACTTGTCACACCAAATGTTTGAATTTTTTAAAATATTCCCCATGAATCCACTTAATCCAGAGTGATGTCTTTTATTCTATGGTCTTCCATAACATTTTCATAAGTAAAGTTTTGTTTCAAAATCCTAAATCCTTAAATGTGAGCCCACCTTCATCTATTAGATTACATATTGTTTTCCATTTAATTTGTGGCGAGTTTTCATCCCACTATAAAATCCTACAAATACTCGTAATATGATCCCGCACATAAACCGGAGACGAAAAGATAGACAACCAAAAACATATTACCCCTTGAAAAACCAATCTAATAATTTCCAATCTTCCCGCAAATGAAAGAGAAGTTGTCTTCCAATCTCTAATATAGCCTTCCTATATATCAATAAGAGACTAATAATCCTTCGAAAGCAAAACTGAAGCACTCTTGGCACACCCAAATAACGTAGTAGCATGGACTCTTTTCGAATTGTGTTGTTTCTAAAATATTTTCAAGCACTTCACTTTTTTTAGCCACATAATAAATATTTGACTTTATCACATTCAAATGAAGCCCCGAACACTCCCCAAAAGCCTTCAAACTATCCATGAGTATCGTACCCGAGTCATGATTACCTTTAGAAAGAAGTATCAAATCATCAGCAAATGCAAGATAAGTAATCTTCACTTTCCCACGAGTATCACATTTATATTTTTTCTTATCACCAAGGGTTTACCGAACCCTCTAATGAAGTAAATGCGGCAACCTTTATTAAGAAGAGAAGATCTAGCCATGAGATTTTCACGATTGATGGTGATACCTTTCCTCTAAAACAGGAATTAAGTTGATGGACGTAACCATTGAAGGAGAGATATTGGTAGAACTCCTGGATAAGAGACTCATAGAGGGATCCTACAATATTTAGGAATTTGTTGAGGCATTTAACTTATAGAAGAGAAAAAAGGATTGTGCCAAGAAAGGTACTCTTATGAACGACACAACTAGGAAGAGGATCATATGCTTTTTATTCATCTTCGTTAAAGCGGGTTTCAAGGTCTACATCCAGAAACAAATCTGGATGAATTTTGATTTCTTTATCGCTATCAGTGGAATGACCATAAAACTTATAACTATCATCAGAATCATTTCAGATAGGAGATGAAGCAGAACTTATAGTTCTAGCCATGTTGGAAGGGGCTAAAAAGGCTATAAAGGATTCTATAGAGGATAACGGCTGGATATGATGATAAAGAAAGTGAAGTTTCCACCATTACATAAGAAATGAGGGACTGCTAGCTTCCTTCATAAGATATTAAGGACGGATAAATGTTGATCCTTAGATGGATGAATGTTTTCGGAAAGAGAGCAAACATCAACATTTTTTGATCAGATTGAAAGGCACTTGGCTCAGATGAAACGAATGAAAATTCACAGACAAAAGGACTTAAAGTACTTTGGAAAGACAATAAGGATCAAATTGACTTCTCACCAAAGTAAGTTATTACGAATGTCCAACCCCATATACTAAGATAAGCAATCAGTTTTTTGCACATAGACTAGTACAAAAACCACCAACTTAATCGATTTAAAGTACAATTACAGTTCCAAGAATGTCAGATATCCGATAGACGAAAAAAATGAGTTTGAGAAGAGGGAAGGATTCTATGATGTCTAGAAAAGATAGGATACTCGATGAAAGTTTGATATTTGAGTAATTTCTAAAGGATATCCAGGAAGATTAAGATAGGTGAGAGCTCCTTGTGCCTCTTTTTAAGGTAAGAGCTCCTCCATTTGAAACCTTTTTGTCTCTTGAATATAAAAATACAAACTTTTACAACCTCTTCAAAAATCAACTTCAAAGGAAATCACAGTAGTCTTATCACCAAAACTAGTAAATCTAGGTTTAATCTCCACTCACAATATACCCCTTCACAAGCCCATGAAGCTTTCACTTGTGTATCACCACATAAATACGAGTAGACAATCTCTACTCATGATCAACCACTTCACATTCCGTGAATCCTTCAAACTTTGTGTATACACGACACAAGCTGTAAACCATTCTTGTCTCGTCTAATTTATGGAAGATAACACTCATTCACCAAGCCAAGAGAAAACCCTAGATTTTTTTTACGGCTAAGTATAATTTACCTAACGTCGACTCTATACTCCTCAATGATTAGATACAAAAGTGTTTAACGCTAAAAATACAAAGAAATATAGATATATAGACTATGGATTATTTGGAACGTTCTTGAAAGATAACTTTCATAAGTTTTAAATTTGATGTTAATAAGAGACACTTTTGGAAGTTCTCAACGCCTCTTTTTATAGGAAAAAGTCTTTCCAACAGACTTGTCCACGTGTCAACTCTCGGTTGGCTGAATTTCAACATTCCGAACATTTAGAATCCTTGGGTCGGATGACCAATGATGTGACTTCTAATGACTCTAGACAAATAGTACACTAACATCTCTATTCCTATCCTTTCTAGGCGTTATCTTTTTCTACGATACCCGCCTTCTTCTTCATTGTATATCTGCTTGGAGTCGAATTTTCAAATATGACGATTAAGCGTTTCGCTTCTTTTTTGGCTGTTTAGTCTTCATTTTCATGTTCTCTCATGTGGTGCACTTCGCTAATCTATGTTTCTTCACTTTCGGAGGTCCGCTCTTCTTCTTTTCTTAGACCTCATTCTCGAATGACTTTGTTTTCTCAATCTTTGGAGGTATGGGCATCTTCACTGCGGAGCCTTCAATCTTAAACAGGTTTAGGCCCTCCGGCCTTTTCAGTCTTCACAGTCTTCAGAGGTTTGATATTTATCTCTTCTTTCGCCTTCTTCAACTGGCCTCCTTCTTGACTACATCCTCTCTCGCCCCACCAATTTGGACCCTTCCGATGACATCTTCAGCATCGTCAACTCTGATTTCGAACACGTCCTCTCCAATGTCCGATCTACCTCTAACCTTGCCGATGATATTAGTGTCTAAGTTCGCCTCCATGATCTGGCTTACTCTCGGGTTCACAATACTATCCCGCGTATCAGTGCCATTGTAAATCGCTCTAATTTCCTCGGTGGTGTGCGAAAGGCTCTCCTATCCTAAGCTGCTATCATTCTGATCATCATCATATGGATGAGATTTTTTCCTTGAAGAAAAAAATCCAAGGTATTGTATGCAAAAAATAATTATCTAGTATTGATCAGTGTAGCCATCCAACTGTCATACGATTTATCAAGCTTTACACTCCCATTGATTTAAAGGAGGAAGCCCTCCAGTCTTATGTCACTTACTTAAAGAAGGTTATATTAATGAGATGCAGATTATAATTTGAGCAATTGATGAGATCAATGTCTGATGATAATTAAGGCTTAGCTAGTCTCTTGTAAGACATATATAGTTATGGCCATGAAATACAAGCATGAGATATTGACAAGTTTGTACAGAAAAGATGACATTGTTTATGCTATCTGCGAACTGTCTTTGATTATTAACAAGTACCTGGAGAGAGAGAGAGAGAGAGAGAGAGAGAGAGAGAGAGAGAGAGAGAGAGAGAGAGAGAGAGAGTTAATTCTTGTTTATTGAGATTGAACGAGACGAGCAATGGTTTCAAGAATAGCTTGAGTATTGGAATGGAGCAATCAGTTGGTCACTCCAAGAGTACGACCTGTATTAGATAGTGTTGCAACTATCAGATATGATCTCGCAGGCAAAATATGCTAACAGTGAGGTTAACGACCCATAGGCTCAAAGGCTTCTTGTACACCTCCTCATTGATTTATTTGTAAAAAGGCTTGAAGTGATGATGATGCAGAAAAGGTTCAGCCATCTCGGAGGTCTTCAACTTGACAGAGATGTTTAAACTCTGGTTACACACTTCTCTGGCATCACTTCACTACAAAAAATCTTAGAATTAGTGGTGCTTAATTAGTGGCATTATCCTTAACTCCCATCAAAGCTCTATTTCCGTAAATGATATGGTGGCATTAATAAAAAATACTGCAACAATATATAATATTTTTATATTATTTTAAATAAACTAAACCCGATTCATTCTTCCAAATCAATCAAAAGCGTATTTCTCCTCTTTCTCTCCCCCCTAAATAAAACCCTAATTTCTCCTACTTTCTCTCATCTTTCTCAATCAATTCCTGAAATTCTCTCGCATCTCTTTCTTTTAGATTGATTTGGTTTACCATTTCTATTTTACACCATAGAATACTTTAATCAAAGATGGCTAATGGTTCGAGAATTCATAATCGTCAAAGGAGGTTAGCTGAGGAGAAAGAGATCGAAGTTTTGGCTGAACCGCCTCTTATGTCTCCGAAGTAGAAGACGATGATAGTCCCGCCCCTGCTGCTGAGTTAGAGGATATGTAGATGCAACGAGGTATAAATTATTTTATACAAATTTACCTTTTTGAGCCTGTAAAACTGTAATAATTTAATAACGCTTTGGAGCTCATTGCTTTGTGATATTGTGTGTAAATGTTTCATGCGCGTTTGAATAAATGTTAAAATTAGTGAATTGAATTATGTAAGCTGCAAGGATGAAATTTGATAATTTAAGTGATATTTTTGAATAATTAATTGAATATATTCTATATTTATAAAGTGAATTTTCTTGTTTATAAAGACGTGTTTGGTTTATGATTATCGAAGCACTAGGCTTGAACAGTATCGAAATTATGAAAATATCCCTTCTTCTGGTGAAGTGCAGATAAGGTGTTTGCTTTTTTTTCAACTCTTAATTTATCTTCTCTTTTTCTTCACCTAAAGATGATTTTATCTTTCAGGAATTTAAACCAGCGTTAAAAGGTGGAAAATACTACGATTTTTTTCACAATACTCGATTAGTAAAGCCTACAATTCTCCATTTCCAGGTATTTAATTTTTATTTATTTAATAATTATGTGATTTTAACTATTATTATATTTACAGCTTAGATATTTGGTATGGGCTACTTCAAAACACGATGTATATCTAATGTAAATTACTCAGTTATGCATTGGTCTTCAATTTCTCAAAGCTTATCCGAGGTTCTTAATTTTGCTGGACATATAATGCCTACTGAGGTATTTAATTTTTAATTTTCAAAATTGATTTACTATTATTTAAATATTTTTTTGTATTAAGAAACATGCAGGGAGTATATTAGAAGGTTTTACACACACGCAAGTTAGTACAATGGATGTGAGTCATCGTTATTTAATAGTTGGAGGGTTTCATTGAACTTGTTTGAAAGGTAAGTTTGTAATTAGTTAAACTTTGGAGGACCAATTTGTAAATTTATTTATTTATTACAGTCTTTGGTAAACCTGGAAAAAGTTTCTGTACAAGGACTACTCATGAAGATAATGCAATAACTAATGCTATTGAGATATATGACAACTTAAGGTAATGTGTGAAAATGTTCATATTGGTTTTTTTCGAGGATTAAAATGTAATTTTATTTATTTTTTGTAGTGGTGGGCTACATTTTATGGCGTCTAATAATGATTGTGGAGTAAGAGAATATGATATGGAAAAGTTTCAGCTTATGAATGACCAGTGCAATCGACTTAAAAACCTGATTTGGTAATATAGTATCTTCAGTGCAATTAACTCCTTGATTTGCAATTTTTGCATAATATAGGGACCTAATGTGCAATTAACTTAACATTAATAAGTCTTAATGTTTATTCTACAGGGATACAACTCAAAATTTAATGGTAGTTATGGGAGCTTTATATGCTGCAGTTTTATTTCTTGGTGTTAACAATTCATCTTCTGTACAACCAATTGTTTCCATTGAAAGAACTGTTTTTTATAGAGAAAGAGCTGCTGGAATGTACGCTCCTATACCTTATGCTTTAGCACAGGTTAGTGTTTTCATCAGAGGTCCCCCCTATATTTAGTTAATTGCATTATCAGTCCCTACTTTGTTCTCAACCTCTTTTTCTTTAACAACAGGGGCTTGAGGAGATTCCGTACATTGCACTACAAACAGTTATATATGGTCTCATTACTTACTTCATGATCAACTTTGAAAGTACTGCTCGTAAGTTCTTAACTTATTCAAATTGCACCTTAGGTTCCTATATTAAATTTTTTTTTTAATCTTGCAGGGAAATTCTTTCTATATCTTATGTTTATGTTTCTTACATTTACGTACTTCACATTTTATGGTATGATGGCTGTTGGACTTACACCTAATCAAAACTTAGCTGCTGTAATATCTTCTGCGTTTTATTCAATATGGAATCTATTATCCGGCTTTCTTGTTCCAAAACCGGTACGTTAATCTATTTCTTCGGATAAATTGCACAATTAGTCCTTAAGTTATATAGAAGTTTGAAAAAGGGCTATCTTACTTTAAAAGAGATAAAGATACACATCTGTTTTACTGGAGATATATATGGGTGAAGACAGAAATTATTTGTGGTTGCCCTGATTTTTTTTCTGACTTGTTTGCACTATCGGTCCTTATATTATGCAAAATTTGCAATATAGGTCGTTTTATAATGCGAAAATTCCACTTTCACTTTACATGGCCAGTAAATGTTAGTACTTTACTTTGATCTTTCAAATTTGCCCTACAAGTCCCTCATCTTTCATGTGTTTTGTTAAACATGCCTTGATCTTTTGAACTATGCATCTTAGACCATAGGGTCTGGGAAGCACATTTTGAAAGAAGGGGGCTTTGTATCTATTTATTACCATTCTGGGGGTATTGTGTAATTTTAAGAACAAGAGGGACTAATCAGTAAATATGACTTTTAATACAGCACACATCAAAGTTAAGCCACGTAACTTGGTAGGAGCAACCTTCTTGAAGTTTCTTTCAGGTAAAAGTGGTATTTCTTTGTGATTTGTATAGTAAGTTAAAGTATGTGAATTCTCATATGTGTGAATGTTGCAGAAAATGAATCAGCGTTTGATCTTCTATATTGCATCACATTCAAAGCTCGTATACTGTAAAGGTAAGCTTGTGATTCTTTACTCATCTTCAAAGTTCGAATGAATTAAATGTATAAACCCTTATACAATGATTGCATGATTCATTGCAGATTAAAGTGATTCGTCTATTCAAGCTTTGCAGATTAATGAACTCATCCACTTACTAGGGGTAATTATTAAAGCCTATACTTCTCATGTTTTGTTTCTATTCCTTGAATTTAAGATCCTTGTATTTCTTGGACCTATAATGCAATTTCTGCAATATATAGGGACCTATAGTGCGATGAACCTATATTTTTTTACTATTACTGTAATTTATCTCAAAAATATGAAAAAATTGCACCATAGGTGTATCTGTTATTGTTTGGAGTTGCACAAGGGCATTACTTTTTCCTTTCTGAAACAACATTGTTATATTTGGTTATTTTGCATAACACAGGAACTAATGGTGCAATTAATCCAAAAACAGAACTTGATCAGGGAGAAGTGAGACATAGAAGTGATACTGAGATAGCTTCGCATAAAGAAGTTTGGCATAAGCTCAAATGGTAGTAAGGTAAAAGAGAAAACTTCATTTTACCTATTTGGTCCTTAATCTTTCTGTTTTTTTACAATTTAGACCCTTATCGTGCAAACGGCTATAGAGGAGCATGTTCTGTCCATCTTTGTGCTCGGACCAGGGCTTTGTGCTGGTGTCTGGTGGTTTGGTTCCAGTCCCAGGATGCATGACGTCTAGTTTGTAAAAGAAAATTGTAATCTCAGAATTAAAATAGTGTAATAAATCGATTTTTTTATTTTTTTTACCTTTTATCTTGTAGTGGCGGTTAGGAAGAAATTTTTAACTTTCTCCAGGTTCCACTTTATGTAGCGGCAAAGCATAACCGCCACTTACAGATTGTGGCGTTTTTTTAAAAAAACCGCCACCTATAGTATTTGTGGCAGTATTTTGCAACTGCCACCAGAACAATAGGTGGCTCCAAACATGGTGGCGGTCTTTGTGGCGGTTGCGCAAGTGCCACAAATGTTTACGTGGCGGTTATAACCGCCACTAAAGGCCAAAAAAACCGCCACCCTTTCTCTTTTTTTTTGTAGTGCTTACAGTATGTTAGGGACAAGTTTGCACGCTTTACCCTTATGGACACTATCCTAAACTTAGGAAAGGTGTATGAAATTCTCGATTTCTGGGGAGAAAAATCCGTACCCATGACATAGAGATTAACTCCAGCTGAGATCAGAAGAGTCTTGACTCCCAGAGATGAATTTTTATCTGAAGCAATATATAGCCGCTCTTAAAGTGTAAGAAAACGGGAATTAAGAAGCTGTTTGGCGGATTTGTGTTGAAAAGTATTTAGTTATATGTTTATTGTTATTTACAGACTTTCCAGGTGCATCTTTTATTTTACTATTTATATGAATATTTTGTTATTTCTGTGAAAATATGTCAGTTATCTTGCATAACACAGGGGTTTATAGTGCAATTTACTCAAAAAATATCAATTTATGGGACCCATACTTTGTTAATATGAGGAATCTATAGTGTAATTAACTAAAAAAAAAATACTATATTACTAGGAAGAACATGGTACTGTAAACTAGGTGTCGATACTGACATTACATTGTTAAATTCTTACTAGTAAGTGGAATTTAAACAATACAAACAAATTCTAATACAGTAAAATCCTGCTAATTACTACTTTCTGCCCCTAACTTCAGTGTGTTGACAAGTTGGAATTGTTTGAACAATGTGTGGGTTGTTTTCATACTTGGAGCAACAAAAAGGATGATGATTAATTTTTTTGAGATCTAGAAAATTATGCAGGGTGTTAATTAACTTTAAACAGAATATTTTATTCAAGTCAAGCTTGGAGATTCAGGCTGTTTGTGTTTTTTTTTTTATCACCCTCCTTTAATACTCGGTATCTAATTGGATGTAAAAATAAGCCCAATTCAATAGGTCTTATAGCATATGGGTGACTTATGATAAATAGAGTGTTCCAAGTGGTGCAAAAACTGAAGATTGTGAAGTATGAGCTTAAAAAGTTCAGTAAGAAGTATTTTTATCATTCCACTACAGGGATTAATGGTGTTAGAGATAGGTTGGAAGAGATTTAAAAGGTTATTATTTATGGAGGAATTAATAGAAGTTTGCTGCATTAGCTCGGAGAATGGTACTCATCTGGTGGATGATGAAGGTATAAATAAGGTTTTTTTGGAGTATTATGAAGACTTGATCGGCTCAAAAGATTGTATGGAGAACTATAGAAACAATGAAAAATCTTCTAAATCAGTCTCTTTCATATAAAGATGCTCAGAGGTTGATATTAGATCTCACTGAAAATATATTAAGAATGGTTTCTTCTTAATTAGTAATACAAAATCACCTGGACCAGATTGGTTTACTACTGTTTTCTTTAAGGTAGTTTGGCACATTATTCTCTGTCAGATCCCTTTTCCAATACTTCCTAGCTATGCTCACTACTCTTCTCCCATAGCATAGAGTTCTGTGCTCATCTCATTTCAATCCATCATTAATGCCCTTTTTAAATAAAAAAAAACAATTATATTCCATTAAAACAAAAACATTAGTCCCCTCATTAATTAAAAGTTATTGATATCCGCTAAAATCAAAAGTAGACAGCTGTCATTTACTACCATAGTGAGTAATAGCCAAAGGTTTGACTTAAAAGAAGTATTTGCTCAAGGGAAAAGTGTTACTCATTTTCAAGTTTCCCCTTTCTTTCTCAGTAAATGGCTTCATTTTAGTGATTCAATGGCTTTTTAGGTGTGTGCTCAACATCTTTCTGTAAGTATTCTTCAATTTTAGCTCTTGTAATCAGATAAAAATGCTGCATTTGCTTTTGTTTGGATTGAAGTTTTAATCTTTCTTTTTTCGTTCTGTTAAGGATTAAAAGTTTTGTAAAGTTTCGTGTATGACCATTTTGTTTGAACTCAAAGGTGGTCTTTACCATTGAATTTAACACTATTGTTGGAGATCGGTGTTTTCCGCTTGTGTTGTTCTATGCTGCTTTTGCAGCTTTTCTAGTAGTAAGCAAAGTGGTGAGAGATTCTTTTCTCAATGGAGGCTAAATTAAAGGTGTCAATGAGGTTCTGGGTAGGGGAAAAAATAGAAATTGGGGTTAATTTCTAGATTCAAAAAAACAAAAATAAAAAATAACAATCTAAGTGCCAATTGTATGTCCTTCCCACTCCACCACCCCCCACCCCCCCCCAAAAATTAAAAAGGGTAAAAATTGCACTGTACCCGGGGCCGGAGATTCCAGGCCACATTAGATCCGACGCTGATGGTGTGATAGTTTAGGTGATAACTCATTGTTTTTCTGTTTTTTGGAACAAAATTTTCACCATTTTCTGCAATTTGTAGGTATAAGCTGATAAGCCACTCAAGGAAGGTTTGAGATTCCGGCAAGGATAACTGTTTTTGGTAGAAAAAAACTTCCAGTAAATTAATATCTTGTAATAAGTACTCTCTAACCTGTGTATGTTATTATTGTGGCTTGTCTCTCAAGAAGAAGAAATAAGAAACATCTTTTGGTGAAATTTATGATGGATTTCTTCAGAGTGAATAAGTTTAGGAAAGCTCACAAACCGAAACTCAAAAATATTTCAGAGGATAAACCAATTCCTCTACCTGAAGAGCCAATCAATGAGAATGGTGATGTCTTGGGTAAATCAGTAAATATCGATAATCTAACTGTAGTAGATAATTCGAGTGCTGGTGCTGAGGAGTATGATGGTGATTCTATCACCAATGAGGTTAAGAGGAGGTTGAAAGATGTGAGGAGGAATAATTACATGGTGTTGATACCTGAAGAAGAACCGTGTAATGAAAATGATGAACGAGCAGAACAAGAAAAGGCGGTTGAGGTGGGGTCCACCGAGTTGAGGGATGTAAAATCAGAAGGGAGACAATACTGGTCTGGGATTGATGTTATATATGAAAAATATTGCGAGAGGATGCAATTCTATGATAGCTCAATTTTTCAACTGTTGCATGAAATTGGTAATTCTTCTCCTGAACTTACATTACTTTGTTAGGGCACATAGTACTAATAAATCTTTATAAGCTTGTGAGTTAATGTAAATGAAATCTTTGTGAAGCCGTTATGTAACAATTAGGGATAGAAGTATTAATGGAAGTCGAGATTAACTGCTTAGCTGATATTAAGGTTTACGGATGTACCAGGTTGTCATATTTCTACTACGGCGTCACTTTCTCTCACTTCCTCAGCTCCGTCATCAAAAGAAGATACTGAAAAGTCACGGCAACTGGGTCATGATCCATATCAAGATCTCGAAGCATCTTATGTGGCTCAGATTTGCTTAATATGGGAAGCACTTCACAGTCAATACACACAGCTGAGCCGTAAATTCTTGCATCAATCGGAGAATCGGACTGTGTACAATCAAAGCGCTCAGGAGTTTCAGCGATTTCATGTTTTGTTGCAGAGATATATTGACAACGAGCCTTTTCATGAGGGTTCTAGGCCTGAAATATATGCTCGGATGAGAAATTTGCTATCTAAATTGCTTCAGGTTCCTAAGATCCAAGGTATTTGATAGTTTTGCTTTCTTTTTTGTTTAATTCTCTAGTTATTGAATTAACAGTGGTGGTAGAGGAGAAAGTGGTGGTGGAGGATGGCCATGTGCCGTCTGCTCTTGGTGTATTTGAGCAGCATAGGAAGGTAATCAGGTTGAAATTGCTTGAGAAGATGAGCAAGGAATAACAACTCCTATTGAAGCAAAAAAGAGTTGACAAAGACCCGAAATTGATTCAGTAGGTAGGAGCATTTCTCAATAACTCAAGAAATTTTCCCATCTTGAAATCAAACACATTTAAGTTTCTTTTGTCCAATATTCATGCCTAAATTGCCGCTGAAGAATATGGATATTATGTATGCTTAGGGGATTTTTGGAACTTGATTGTTACTTTTTGTGTACCATTAAACTACATGCTGTTAACAAGAGATTTAACTCTCTCACCAAAAAGCTCCCTATCCCTATAAAATTTCAAAAAACTCAGCCGTAACCCTAGTTGTCGTCGCCTCCAGTATGGGCTCTTTTTACCTCCCAGTGCCGAAGACATCCTTCCCTTTCTCCCTCTCGCCGCTTTCCTTCTCAAACGAGACTTTATGGTTTCAACGAGGTGGGCAAAGCCTTATTCTCAAGCGAGCTTCGCGGCAAACTTTCAAGTTCTTCTACTACAACGGTTGTCTAGCCCCGCTCTTTGTTTTTTCTGGTGATGTAATTTCTTTGTTGTTTTGTCTTGGTGGTGAGCTCTTGTATTTTGCACTTGGCGTTGAGGTTTGGTTTTCTGTCCAAATTTTTTCATAATTTTTCTCTCTCTTGTTTGTTACCCTTTGCCTTAACTCTAAAAAATAAGAGATTATTACCCAAGGCGTCTTGAAGACACCACCCTATGACCTAACAAGACCGGCTCTATAGCCTCTTCTTACTAAAGGCTACAAACTAAATTTAACACTAGTCCAAAATTCTAATTACCTTCTTACCCTTTTTGTGTTTTTCCCATATATATATATATATATATATATATATATATATATATATATATATATATATATATATATATATATATATTAATTTAATCAGAAATATTTTAAAACCTAAACCTCCTCTATTTTTTCTCTCTCTTCTTTCTCTAAAACACATGTTGCTTTTCTTCCACCACATTCCAGCCATGGCAGCTCCACCACAAAACCAAATCTTAGATCTCCGGTCGTGAAGCTTTTGTTTTCATTCGTGGCTGAGAAGGAAAACTACCTTTATTTTCGCGATGCACAAGAAAACTGGAAGCCGTTCGAAAACCCGGCGACCATGGCTTTTCTCTGTTCGCGGCGGACATGGCAAAAATCCGGCGACAATGGCTTTTCCCCGTTTGCGGCGGACATGGCAAAAATCCAGCGACCATGGTTTTTCACTGTGCTGATTGCGTGCTCCAGATCTGTTCTTCGGAAGTTCGTGCTCCAAATCTGTTCGGCAATGGTGGTGAAATTTGCTCAACAGTACTCTTTTTTTTGTTCAAATATCTGCTCAACAATACTCAACAAAGTTTATCAAATTGATAAAAAATTGATGAATATTATTACTATCGGGAATATTGTATCGAAGAATTGAATACAACAATTTGTAAATGTAAACCATGTGGGACCGTGGAGTGTTGTGTGGCCATGTTGGAGTATTCAGCAAAAAGTTTTTTTCAACGATCAGCAAAATGTTAAACTTTTCTTTTTTATTTTAGTGTATGATAACTTTATCATTTTTTTAGAATGGTTAATATCAGCAAATTATGCTCAACACTTTGTATTTTAAATTTTTTTTGTCAACATTATATAGTGTAAGCAATAGATTTTTTTTCTTGTGATGAAACTAATTACTATTTAAATTATATTGTATTGCTTTAATTTCTATCAACAGTTTTATATCGTATTAAACTGTTTTGCCTTAATACTTAGCAAAAATTGCAAAAAATCAATGAATTTTTCCGATACTCAGAAAAGTTACTGAGCATGCTCAGTAAAGTTACTGAGCAAACGAGCATGTTTAGTAAAGTCATTCAACAAAAAAATTCGAATACTCATCAAAAAAATTCGACATTCAGAACTTTGTCCGACACTCAGCAACTTTTTTCATACTCAGTAGCCCATGCTCAATACTTTTTCCATGCTCAGTACCCCAGGCTCAGAACTATTTTCCACGCTCAGAACTTTATTCTACGCTCAGAACTTTATTCTACACTCAGAACTTTATTCTACGCTCAAAATTTTATTACATGCTCAGAACTTTATTCCACGCTCAGAACTTTTTCCGGCGGTGATCGGTGGTTGTGGTCAGAGCTGGAAATTATTTGATAATTATTGAAGGAGAAGAGAGAGAAAATGATAAAGGAGGAGAGAGATTAATGGTAATGGAGGAGGGAGAATAATGGTAGTGGAGTAGAGAGAAATAATCTTTTTTTTGTCTTATATGCACTAGAAGGGTAGTTATGACATTAGATATCTTATTGGCCTTTAAGAAGGAGAGATGAATTGACTAGCTCTTATGTGTCACTACAATAATCTTTAAGACCCTATAGGTAATTGACCCAAAAAATAACCCTTTTAAATGTGGTGATCCAGTTTACAAGTATAAATTAAAGCATGAATTAAATCTTGGTGATTTTTCTTTCCTCATCAATCATAAGGGGTTAACAATGTCGACGGTGAATACCAACATAGGGACATAGTTAGCTAGAATTTATTTTCTTATGTATGAACTAACAAAGTTAGATCGACGAAGTCTTTACGAACAAATAAACAAAGACCGACGATATATCGGTACTCGAAGACTAAGACTGACAAAATCAACCCACTCAAAAGAAAAGACCAACAAAGACTTGTCAACCAATGATAAAAACCAAAAAAGTCTCAACATTCAAAAAATATAGACCAACAAAGTCTTGGCACCTGAAGTCGAAGATCGGTGAAGTTTCGACACTGAAAAGAAAATATTAACGAAGCCTCGACAACAAAGCAGAAGATTAGCAAGTCCTTATATTTCTCGAGTCAAAGGGGTACAAGGCATATAGATAAATCGAGAAATGCAAGCAAAACTAAGCAAGCAGGGGTAGAGGAGCCCTTAAAGAAAAATGAAAACTACAATAACAATTTAAGACCAGGTGTTACATTGCTAAGAATAATATCTGAGAATAATGACAAAACAGGCAAGCGCCTGATGAGGGTGGATCGACGACGTAACCATCATCTCTCATAATAGCTCCGACCTCGGCTCTCTTCCTCGAAGCACCTGAAAGGATATTAGAGTTATCCCTTTTGGGGGAAAACACCGTATGAGGTTAAAATGAATACGACAAAAGAAAGGTAAGGACGACATACGATTATGCCAAAGAAAGCTTGATTAACAGTAACCATCATAAGACCACCTTGACACATAGTATCTACCTTCTCCTTGGAGGCTTCATTTAGACTACGACGTAACAAAGATTGGAAACGAGTCCAAGCAACTTCTACAGTTTCTCCTTGTTCCTGACGGAAACTTACAACATCGAGTTGCCCACTAAGTCTAACACTCTGAGGATAATACCTATCGAAAAATGCAGTCTGAAGTTGCTCCCAAGTCAAAATCTAATCGTGTGGTTGTTGATCATACCACTCACTTGATCCTTCGCTGAGGAAAAATGGAAACATATGAAAGTACATTTGTTCTTGGGTTACTCCAGGGGTGACATATGCATCACAGATTTGCATGAACTTATACATAGCTCTAATAGGATCTTCACGAGCTGCACCACTATACTGTCCAATATTTGTAAACTGATTAATCATACCCGCATCTGGTCTGAATCGAATTCCTTGAATTGCAGGAGGACAGAGTCCTAGTGGTGGTAAACGGAAAGGTCTATAGTTATTAGGTTGGAAGAGTCGCGACCCATAATCTTGAAATTCTACACCATTATTGTTGATTGGTTGTTGTCCTCTGGGAGGAATTTGGAATTGAGCATTTTGGACTCCTACCGGTGGAATTGGTAATACTGGTCGAACTATCGGAAGTCCATTTTAATCCAACAGAATTTCGGGATCTTGAACATTATAAACGTTAAAATCTTCCATTTATTTTGCTTTATTTTCCTCCTTCTTTCTCTTGTTTTGAGCTCGGACTAGTCTCTCAGGATTCGAGAGCATACACCAAACCTGTAAAACCTGAGAAGGAACTTGACAAAGAAAAGCGTAAAACTGAAAATATAAAATAAAAATAACAATTAAACTACTAAAGATTAACACCGGGGTCACACGCTACCCTTCCCGGCAGCGGCGCCAAAAACTTGGTGGGTCCTGGTGTGTTATAAAATTTGAACTGGAAATAAAGGAACCACAATACTGCAAGTGCACGGTTGGCAAGTTGATAGGTTTACTTTCTAGTAAATGTTGTATAGGGTTTGTTTTCCTAGCCATGCTTGTTTTTGAGTCAAAAACAAGTAGGGGTTTGATTTGTACTTGTCATTTTGTGGATATAAAATGGTAGGTTTGATCAAAAAAAAAGTGCACGGTTGTCCAAGTAATATCCGATAAATCGGGTTTCGTTCTCAGGGACGGATTAGGTACAACTCTAGTATTAATCCGATAGTAGTAATAATTGCTTAACAGAAAAGTAAAATAAAATAATTTTGTTTTGTTTTTAAATTTAAGATGCAAGAACATAAATTACTAAAATAAACTAAAGCAAGTAAAAGATACTTAAACTTCATACGAGAGAGAGAGAGAGAGAGAGAGAGAGAGAGAGAGAGAGAGAGAGAGAGAGAGAGAGAGAGAGAGAGAGAGAGAGAGAGAGAGAGAGAGAGAGAGAGAGAGAGAGAGAGAGAGAGAGAGCGCGCGAGAGAGAGTACTTGATCCTCTCAAGGGTTTCACCTAACCTATGTAATTAATGTTTCTGTTTAAGGGCTAAAATGGTATTATTGTGCTAGTCGGGAGTCTTATATCTCCTAACCCCCGTCAGGGTGGACTTAAAAGCTATACTAGGGTATTACAAACCCCGTCAGGGCGATTATAAGTTACTTTTAAATGAATAATAATTTACCTCATTGGCTGCATGGTTAGTTAAGCCCGTCATGGCTAATAACGAATACTACGCGTCTATTATCTAAGTCTGTAATTAAACCCCCCGTCAAGGTGATCACTTCCCCACCAAAGTGAATAGCTTAATTACTATGAGCTAAGTTTGATTCATGACTTCAAAATCAGTGATTAAAACAAAATAATAGTCAACACAAAATACCTAGTCTAATTTAAATAATCAAATCCCAAATTCAGAAAAGATAAATTAAATAGAATTGGGATCAACCCATATAGCGATTCTCAAGTACTAAAGAAATTAGTTCATAATATAATTAAATACTGAAATAAATAAAAAGGAATACATAATTCTCAATACATAAAAGAAATAGGATAACCTAATGGTTGGGTTGGTTGTTGTTGGAAGAACAGAATTCCTCCAGCGCTAGCGTCTCCTCTACCTTCTTGCTCTAACTTGAAAACCTTAAGCCTCTTGTGTAATTCTCTGAAGTGTGTGAAAAAAGGAGGCTAAGGGATGTATTTATAGGTGCTAGGAAGCCCTGATTCGTTTACTTGGAGTGGAAGACAAGTAAAGGACTCTCTAGTTCGCAACCCTAAAATATAGGGAAGGTAAGATTCTGTTGCTGATTTGTTTTGGTCATATATCCTTCAATACTCATCCGTTTGACGCGTTCTTTATGTCGAAATCACTTGTATCGGAAAGCTATATCCATTGGTCCACACAATTCTCCTAAATTTCTAGCCAATCTTGAGTTATGGGCTCGTCTTTGAACGTGGCTGAAATTTCAGATTTATTTGGCAGCTTTATCTTTTGTTTCTTTGCATATTTCCTTCCTTAATCTTCCAATTTCCATGTATATCTTCTTTTCTTTACTTCTTAGACTTGACTTGGTCTCTAATTAATTATCATATATCTTTAAAGCTTTACAATAAATAAATAAATAAATAAATAAATAAATCGCATATGCTTTAAAAATTAATAAAACATTAAATCAAGACTAAAAATAAGAAAGTGCACTCTAAAATTAGAAACTCGAATAAAATACTTCCTAACACACTAAAAATAATCTAAGACTTTAATTCTCACCTCTCCTCCTTGTATTGGTTTTCCATGAAATTCAAGAACCTACTAACTTTGCACTTAAAATAACCAAATTAACGCACAAAAACTCTAAAAATGCAAATAGTCTAATTTCAAGTGGAGAAAGTGTAATATGACGAAATAAGCATAAAAGTCTATCAAATAAGTCAAATATTCACCTAAAATGATGTCTCCTAAGGGCTAATATTTAGAACAAATAGGGAGACATCAGGTATCGTGGCCTCATCCCAATTTTCTGGGTTATGTGTTTTTTACGGCTTTTCAAAAAAAATATTAAAAATCAAATTAAAATTAGTTTAAGGAATGATTTGACTGTAGAGTTTGTTAAATGCCCCCATAAGCATACTTTTTGTAAATTAATGACAGAAAATTGTCGACCTTATAGTTAATGTAAAACGCAACTTGAATGCATGTAAACACTAGATGATTGATAAGAAAAATTAATGAACAATGCAAAAGAAGTAAGCTTGTACTTGGTGAGAATGAGTTGTGTGTAGAACGTGAGATCTAAATGAGTAGAAAACCTACTTAATCATGAACTAAAGGTGAACTGTGTATCTAGGAAAATGATAGAGGTAGTTCTTTGATAGCCACTTGAAACCTTTTTAGCTTTCTAACCCGTGATTAAATGTTATATCCTTCTTAGCCCCATTTTTAAGCCTTTAAGCCTTTCTTTTGAATCCACATTATAAGCTTATCCTTTAGATGTTAGGACTATACCATATGACCCGCACTTGAATCACGATTGCTTAAGACTAGTTGTCCTTGAGCTTGAGTTTGGGTGAGGGAATCTATTACTACATATGTTGGGTAGATTTGTGATGTGCTGGAATGATTATGCACTTTATTGTAAATTCCTTTGCCGATTTCTAAAAAGAAAAAAGAAAAGAAAAAGAAAAAAGAAAGAAAAAAATTGAGAAAATAAGTTAGCATGACATCTCCTCGGTAGTTGCCAAGTTCTCCGGTTCGGAAACCGTCCCAGTGTTACCCAAAGGTATACTAATGCTCTCGTTGTTAGTAGATAGTGATTCCGAACCCCATAATTCGGGACTCCATCCGTGACGATCATTTATTTCCCAAACGGCTTTCCAACCCATCATTGATTTCTTTGCACTAATCTCGTCAATGTAGAATACTTTCTTGGCTTGCGATGCTAAAATGTATGGTTCGTCTTCCCACTCAAAGTTTGTCGTGTTAATAAAGGTTACCCCAAGTTTTGTCCTCGATTCAGCCATTTTGTACCACTTACAAATGAATAAGACAACTGAACACCCTTTAGTGTAATTAACCTCCAATATTTTCACTAATTGTCCATAACATGGTCTATCTTCGTACGTGGTACAAACTCCGTAATCCTGCGTCACTCTTTTTTCTCCTTTACCCTTAGTTACCCACTTGACACCATTCACGACACATGAATCGTATCTATCCACCGCACCAAAAGACATGCTTGCCAAGGATACCATCTCAGTGGTAGCTAATACATCACCTGACTCTTTCATTCCATGAACCTGTCATACATAAATAATACTTAGAACTTTGGAAATAAGTAGATTATGTTTAAACCAACGTCTAAAGTACATACCTTTTCCAATAACCAACTCTTAAACCTTTGACGATGCATAATCTCTATTTCGTCACCCGTTCCCGTAAGTGTGGATTTGTGTTCACTAAAATCATAAATGAATATAAATAAGTTAATATAAATGTATAAATATATATATATAAATATATATATATATAAATATAAATATATATAAATATATATAAATATATATATATAAATATATAAATATATAAATATATAGATATATAGATATATATAAATATCTAAATATATAAATATATAAATATATAAATATCTAAATACATAAATATCTAAATATATAAATATCTATATATATATATATATATATATATATATATATAGATAGATAGATAAGTAAACGTTACTTACGTCCTATATGGTTCGAGCTCGTCGCAGTTATTCAATATATACCAACTGACGTGCTCCTTCTGAAGAGCTGGTAAAGCAACTGACTCTTTCTTGCCAATTGGAGTACACTGAGAATTGAAAACGGATAGCTCTTTCGGTTCTGGCAGTTGTTCGTTATATCACCCTGGATCGTTGAACTTTGTTTTTTCTTCACTAAGATACCGCGATATGAAAGTCAACGTCTCTTCCGCCACGTAACCCTCGGCTATGGAACCCTCAGGCCTAGCCGGGTTTCGAATATACTCTTTCAACTTCTTCAAATACCTTTCAAATGGGTACATCCACCGCATTTGAATCGGGCCCCCTAACAACGCTTCATCATATAAGTGAATCACTAAGTGGATCATGATATTATGATGTAAAGAACCGGCTATGAAGCCTCCTATGTATGCAAAAAAAAAAAAAAAATGGATCATGATATCAAAAAACACGGGAGGTAAGATCATTTCTAACTTGCACATCACTTCAACCACTTTCGCCTTACCATCCACCAACTCTTTCCTACTCAGGTTCTTGTTACAAACGAGTCTAAACACGTTAACTAACCCAATAATTGCGTCGCTAATCGATTTATCATCTAGAAGCCCGGGGAGACAACAAACAAAAAGGTCTTGCATCATAACATGACAATCATGCGATTTCATTCCAATGATCTTCCCCGTATCGGCTTGAACGTTATTCCTCATACTAGACGCGAATCCATCGGGAAACCTCTGTGCCTGTAACCACTCAAGAAACAACTTCCTCTTCTACGCTGACAACGTATACTTTCCACGTTTTAGAATCGTTTTATTTCCTATTGTTGTCAACCACAATTCTTTCCTGAAATTCATTTTCTTAAGATCCTCCCGCACCTTAACGTTATCTTTGTTTGGTTTCCCATCGACTGCTATAACTGTACCGAGAAGAGCATCCCACACGTTTTTCTCGCAGTGCATGACATCAATGTTATGTTTCAACAAATTTTCGGACCAATAAGGTAAACGATAGAAAATACTCTTTTTCTTCCAGTTTGTCTCGCGAGGACCTGTAGTCTTCGTCACCTTGCCTCCAAAATCCTTGTGTTTGCCGGGAAACACAATAGGAAGGCCATCTAACTGTGTCTGAATACTAGCTGAACTATATTTCTTCGGTCACTTAGTAGAATTGGTTGCCGGGTACAAAACACATTCTTTTCTAAACCGATGTCCGGTGGGTAACCAACGTCTATGGTCAAAGTAAACCACACCTTTTTTCACACCCAATGACGGTGTGGAATCCATGCATTCCAGGCAAGCCATGTAACCTTGACCCGACCATCCTGAAGTGTATGACCGAGCGGGGAAATCATTGGTCATGGACAACAGACAAACCTTCATAGTAAAATCTTGCTTTGTATGGGCATCATACGTAAGGATCCCTTTACTCCACAACTCGTCCAACTCATCTATCATAGGGCGGAGGTAAACATCCATGTCCTTACCGGGCGAACGAGGACCCGGAATCAGCAAACAAAGCTGAAATGTGGTTTCCTTCATGCATACCCACAGTGGCAAGTTATAGACGGTTAATATGACAGGCCACATGCTGTACGAGTTGTTTTGCATAGAGAAAGGACAAAACCCGTCGATACCGAGACCCAAAAATACATTACGAGGTTTGCTAGCAAACTCAGGGTATAGCGCTGCAAATCTCTTCCAACTATCACCATCAACCGGATGACGCAACACATCCGGATCGGCACTCTTACCGGTATGGTGCCAAATCATGTCTTCAGCGGTGTGCTTTGAAGCGTATAGTCGCTGTAACCTGGGAGCAATCGGAAAATAGTGGAGCTTCTTATGCGGTACTTTGATACCCTTCTTTGGGTCCCATCTAGACTCGCTACAAACTGGACACTTATCGAGGTCTTTATACTCTTTATAAAATATTGCACAATCGTTCAAACAAACATCGATGGTAATATACCCCATACCCAAGCTTTTCAACTTCTTGTTGCATGCATCATACGAATCAGGCAAAGTGTGAGGTTTGGGTAAAATACGACCAACCAACTCTAATAGCTCGGTGAATGATGTGTTAGTCCACTTGTTCTTTACTTTTACGTGCATAAGCTTGGCAATAAAGTTCAATGAACTCATCGCTTTACAACCCAGATATAATTCTGTCTCCAATTCGTTAAACAATATTTCGAAACTACTTGGAATTTCTGCGTCTCTCATCTCGGTGTCACCCTGATGACCGCCAACATCGTAACTGTGTCTCACATCGTCATAAACCTCGGAAATTTCATTAACTATATTCAGAATAGGGTTTTCTACGGGAACGACCGGCTGCTCACCGTGTTTTATCCAAACCCGATACGACTTCATAATCTCTTCATTATAAAGGTGGTTCGTAACCGTCCGAGAGGCTAATCGACGATTATTTTTACAATAGTTACACGGGCAATAAATAAGATCTTTATATTTCGAATGTTGTTTTGCATATGCGATAAAATCCAAAACCCCAACAAGATAGTTTGGATCGAATAAATCCGTAGCATCCATCCAACTCTTATCCAAAGCCATCTCTTTACAACAATTTTAGATAACTAGACAACTACATTCATATGAAAATAAAATAAATAATTATTACAACCCAATTGATAAAATGAAAAAAAAAATTACAACACAATGAATATAAATAACGCAAATTACAAACCAATGGTTTGAATATAATTACAAACCAATAAATAAATAAAATTACATCACAAATAAATAAATAAATAAAATTACATCACAATAAATAAATAAATAAAATTACAACACAATAAATATATAAACAATTTCACATAATTAAATACACAAATACAAAAATATATGAAACATAATATATGAAATAAATGAATGTATGCATGATTTATACACAATATATAACAAGACAATCAAAAAATATACAAAATAATAACCTATAGCAACTAATACACAATTCAAAATTCATGCATAAAAAAAATTAAAAAGTTTGAAATTTTAAGAAAATACCTTGAATTGGTGGAAGAAATTGGATATTGATGATGAAGTCCCAACCTTGATAATGTATTAATAAACCTAAACCCATAATATTGCAAGAATTACACCAAATATGATCATAATAAAAAAAAATCAAGAATTTACCTAATATTTTTAGATGAAATTGTGTGTTGATGATGTCCCACCTTGATTATAAGCTTGCAAATGGTTAGAGGTGAATTGGAGAAGGTATTGCAAAAAAATTGAATTAGTTTGACTGACATTTTTAGGAGAAATTGGGAGAAAAAATGGGATTTTTGGGGTTTAAGGAGATAAAAATACAGACTGTCCAGCATATATGCACGTCAAATTTACCGACGACACGTAAAGTCGTCGGTAAACGTAAAGTGTCGTCGCTAAATTCTAGAATTTACCCACGACTTTTCTATTTGTCGGTAAATTACCGACGACAATTCCAAGCAAACAATAAATAAAAAATAAAAAGGATTAACGACGGCATTTTGTCTTTTACCCACGAGACCAGTCGTCGGTAAATTATCGGCCAAGATTTCTCGTGGGTAATTACTTGTCGTCGATAAATAACAAAAGTTTGCCGACGACTTTACGTGTCGTCGGTAAACAGTCGTGGGTAAATCCTCGATCTGTAGTAGTGCCAGATGATCTTTTGTATACCTTTTAATGAAATTTGATTTCGACTTTCTTATTATTGTTACAATAAATGATAAAGTTTTAGGCAACATAGTTTCTTGTTTTTCTGTTAATTTTTTCCTTTTATTTTATTGGTTGAATGTATATCCGGTTGTTTCTTTGATCAAATATAGGCTATTTTGCATAATTTAAGGGACATATAGTGAAATTTTTGCATAATATAAGGATCTACAGTGCAATTAACCCTTAGCCCCCGAACAAAAATTCTTCCCTCTACCCCTTCTCCGTGCTTACGGAAAAGCTTATGTCTGTATGTCCTTTTATGACCTTGGTATGCTAATTTATACGATATCTTATGGTCCCTTAAGTTTTCAGAGTCTTCATTTAACTCCCTAGCTCTCTATAATTATATTTGTAGGTTCTGGTTTATTTTACTATTTGTATTTTGTTGTTTCTGTGTATATATGTCAGTTATCTTGCAGCGATTTATAGTGCAATTTACTCAAAAAAAAAAAAAACAATTTAGGGGACCCATATTTTGTTAATATGAGGGATCTATAGTTTGATTAACTAGAAAATACTATATTACTAGGAAGAACATGGTACTATAAACTAGGTGTTGATAGTAACATCAAATTGTTAAATTCTTACTAGTAAGTGGAATTTAAACAATACGAACAATTTATAATACAGTAAAATCCTGCTAATTACTACTTTATGTCCCTAACTTCCGTGTGTTGATAAGTTGGAATTGTTTGAACAATGCGTGAGTTGTTTTCATACTTGGAGCAACAAGAAGGATGATGATTGATTTTTTAAGATCTAGAAAATAATGCAGGGTGTTAATTAATTGTAAACAGAATAAATTATTCAAGTCAAGCTTGGAGATTCAGGCTGTTTGTGTTTTTTTTTTATCACCCTCCTTTAATACTCGGTATCTAATTGGATGTAAAAACTAAGCTTAACCCAATACGTCTTATAGCATATGGGTGACTTATGATAAATAAAGTGTTCCAAGTGGTGCAAAAACTGAAGATTGTGAAGTATGAGCTTAGAAAATTCAGTAAGAAGTATTTTTGTAATTCCACTACAGGGATTAATGGTGTTAGAAATAGGTTGGAAGAGATTCAAAAGGTTATTATTTATGGAGGAATTAATAGAAGTTTACTGCATTAGCTATGGAGAATTAATGGTACTCATCTGGTGGATGATGAAGGTATAAATAAGGTTTTTTTGGAGTATTATGAAGACCTGATCGGCTTAAAAGATTGTATAGAGGACTACAGAAACAATGAAAAAGCTTCTAAATCAGTCTATTTCATATAAATAGGCTCAGAGGCTGATATTAGATTTCACTGAAAATATATTAAGAATGGTTTCATCTCAATTTGTAATACAAAATCACCTGGACCAGATCGGTTTACTACTGTTTTCTTTAAGGTAGTTTGGCACATTATTCTCTGTCAGATCCCTCTTCCTATGCTGCCTAGCTATGCTCACTATTCTTCTCCCATAGAATAGAGTTTCGCGCCCATCTCATTTCATCCCATCATTAATTTCCTTTTTAAACCAAGAAAAACATTAAATTTCATTAAAACAAAAGCATTAGTCCCCTCATTAATTAAAAGTTATCGATATCTGCAAAATTGAAGTAGACAGCTGTCATTTATGGCTTGTCATTTACTACCATAGTGAGTAATAGCCAAAGGTTTGACTTAAAAAAAGTATTTGCCCAAGGGAAAAGTGTTACTCATTTTCAAGATTCCCCTATCTTTTTCAGTAAATGGCTTCATTTTAGTGATTCAATGGCTTTTTAGGTGTGTGCTCAATATCTTTTTGTAAGTATTCTTCAATTTTAGCTCTTGTAATCAGATAAAAATGGTGCATTTTCTTTTCTTTGATTAAAGTTTTGATCAAATAATTAATAAGCCTCATAACGCTTAACACAACCGTCATAACTGCTATCACACAATTCACACAATTCAGCTATATATACATAAAGACTTAAACTGACCTCATAAGGCATATCAAATACAATAGACTATATATCAAAATATCTCCAGTTAAATCATGAAGCGCGAAAGAGATTGCAGTGAGACACAAGGACATAGAAAAAGCTGTAAGTATTTCTTTGAAAAAATATAATCTTTCGTTCCCCACTCCCCCACTGGGCTTGTGGGTACCCACTTCCTCCTTGGCCACCACTTTCACGGGATTGTTGTGAGCCCGTGCCTTCACTGCTTCCTTCACCGTCAGATCTCTTCTTTCTCACCATTTTGTCGGCTGAAGAAGCTGAAAAAAAAAATCATTAGTATAAACATCAGATCGATAATGTAACGAGCGTAATATGTAACTATAGATCAGATTTATGAACAGTCAAGCAGATACAAACACAGATCTATAAATATTATTGAATATTATTCAACTTAGCTTGAGAATTGTGTATTTAGTAGGGGGGAGGGGCGAATTTTAGACTCAGGGAAGTGGGGAACGAAAGATTTTATATTATTAATAAAATTACTTCGGCTTTTTCTGTGTTCTTGTGTCTCACTGCAATCTCATTCGCGCTTCATGATTTAATTGGAGATCAATTGTATAGCCCTCTAAAATATATTGTTTTTCTATTTGATAGCCTTATGAGGTCAGATTAAATCTGTATATATAGCTGAATTGTGTGATACAGTTATGACGGTTTTGTTAAATGTTATGAGGCTTATTAGATTTCTACAAAAGGTTGTTCATATAAGATACAAATGAACTTTTTTACCTTTTCAACCAATTTTATCCTTATTTAATATTTAAAAGGTTATCATTATTAAATTCATTTACTTAATTAGTTGAGGGTAGTTTAGTAAAAGTAGAGAGAATTAATTTCTTTTCTTAATTTGTGTGAAAAAGAAAGATATGACAAACATTGATGGACGGAGGAAGTATTTTAATATATAGCTGAATTATGTGATAGCAGTTATGACGGTTGTGTTAAACGTTATGAGGCTTATTAATTACTCCCTCCGTCCATTAATATTTGTCACAACTTCTAAAAGGTACACGTCCACAAAAGGTTGTCCATTTAAGATACAAATGAACTTTTTTACCTTTTCTATCAATTTTATACTTATTTAATGTTCAAAAGGTTATCATCATTAAATTTATTTACTTAAGTAGTTGAGAGTACGTAGTTTAGTAAAAAAAAAAAAAAGGTAATTAATTGTTTTTTTTAATTTGTGTAAAAAAAAATGTATGACAAACATTGATGGACGGAGGGAGTATTTTAATATAGCTGAATTGTGTGATAGAAGTTATAATGGTTGTGTTAAAAGTTATGAGGCTTATTAATTACTCCCTTCGTCCATTAATATTTGTCACAATTCTAAATATAGATATCCACAAAAGATTGTTCATTTAAGATACCAATTAATTGTTTTACATTTTCTACCAATTTTATACTTATTTAATGTTCAAAAGGTTATCATCATTAAATTCATTTACTTAATTACTTGAGGGTAATTTAGTAAAAATAGAGGGAAATAATTGCTTTTCTTAATTTATGTGAAAAAATGTATGACAAACATTGATGGACGGGGGGAGTATTTTAATATATAGCTGAATTAAGTGATAGAGGTTATGATGGTTGTGTTAAACGTTATGAGACTTATCAATTACTCACTCCGTGCATTAATATTTGTCACAATTTCTAAAAGTAGATGTCCACAAAAGATTGTCCATTTAAGATACCAATGAACTTTTGTATCTTTTCTATCAATTTTATACTTATTTAATGTTCAAAAGGTTATCATCATTAAATTCATTTACTTAATTAGTTGAGGGTAGTTTAGTAAAAATAGGGGGAATTAATTACTTTTTTTAATTTGTGTAAAAAAAATATGACAAACATTAATGGACGGAGAGAGTATTTTAATATATAGTTGAATTGTGTGATAGCAGTTATGACGGTTTTGTTAAATGTTATGACTCTTTTTAATTACTCCCTTCGTCCATTAGTATTTGTCACAATTTCTAAAAATAGATGTCCACAAAAGGTTGTATATTTAAGATACCAATAAACTTTTTTACCTTTTGAACCAAATTTATACTTATTTAATGTTCAAAAGGTTATCATCATTAAATTCATTTACTTAGTTAGTTGAGGGTAGTTTAGTAAAAATAGAGCGAATTAATTGTTTTTCTTAATTTGTGTGTAAAAAAATGTATGACAAATATTGATGTACGGAGGGAGTATTTTAGAAATATAATGATGTGTGTTTTCATTGCTGTAAAGTGAACTGGATTGATTAAAGTGATTTAGCACAACTGTACTCGGGACCCAGGGGCTCTAAGGCCCACTAGAACCCCCTGATGGTGTGATAGTTTAGGTGAAAACTCATTGTTTTCTCGTTTTTCGGGTCAACATTGTCACCGTTTTCTGCAATTTGTAAAGCCGGTAAGCGACTCAAGGAAGTTTTCAGATTCTGCGAAGGATAATTGTTTTTGGTAAAAAAATCTTTCAGTTAATCAATATTATGTACTAAGTATTTTCTAACCTGTGTATGTCATTATTGTGGTTTCTCTCTCAAGAAGAAGAAACAGGAAACATCTTTTTGTGAAATTTATGATGGATTTCTTCCTAGTGAATAAGTTCAAAAAAGCTCACAAACCTAAATTTGAAAATATTTCAGAAGATAAACTAATTCCTCTTCCTGAAGGGCCAATCAATGTCAATGGTGATGTCTTGGGTAAATCAGTAAATATCAGAGCCGGCTCGGGCCCAAGGTAACCAAGGTGGTCGCCTTGGCCCCATATTTTTTAGGGCTCAAAAAAACATTAGCATAGATTATATATATCGTAAGTCTCACAATACTAACAAACGTAGAAATATGGTTCAGTGGTGTTTTTTTTAGCGAAGTAATATAATCTGCAAAACCTTTTCCAAGAAAAAACAGTTAAAAAATCAGTTTTTTTCTTCTTTTTTTTCATATAATTAATTAAATTTTATTTTATATTTTAAGATTAGATTATATCAAAAGAAAAAAAATCTCTAAAAAAATTTCAAACGATTTTTATATAATTGTGTCAAATATAATATCTTGTTTTTTTTTTTAAATAATCGTTTATTTCATAAAAGTTATCAGTAAATATTTTATATATGATTTGTTTGGTCAGGATAATTTTTTGTATAAGGTAAAAGGCTTCATTTTTTTTCTCGCCTTAGGTACCCACAACGCTCGGGGCGGTCCTGGTAAATATCAATACTCTAAGTTGTTAAATTGCCAACTCAACCAAAAGTCCGGACCATTAGGAGGAGGCATTCTATTAATGAGATTTTATATCTCAACACGCCCCCTCACGTGCAAGCTTAGTAGAGAAGATAGCCCATAGAAGGCTAAGGAGAAGAGTGCCCATAGAAGGTTTAGGAGAAGAGCTAAGCTTGCACGTGCAGAATAAAGTGGGTGGCGGTCGAGAGACTCGAACCCAGGATCTCAAGGTCCGTGGAGCTCTGATACCATGTTAAATTGCCAACTCAACCAAAAGTCCGGACCATTAGGAGGAGGCATTCTATTAATGAGATTTTATATCTCAACATAAGTGTTGTAGATAATTCAGAGTGCTGGTGCTGAGGTTAAGAGGAGGTTGAAAGAATCGAAGAGGAATAATTTCATGGTGTCAATACCTAAAGAAGAACTGTGTAATGAAAATGATGGAAGGAGTAGAACAAGAAGAGGCGGTTGAGGTGGGGTCCATCGAGTTGAGGGATGTAAAAGCAGAAGGGAGACGATACTGGTCTGGGATTGATGTTATATATGAAAAATATTGCGAGTTGATAGCTCAGTTCCTAAACTCTTGCATGAACTTGGTAATTCTTTTCTTGAACTTACATTACTTTGTTAGGGCACATAGTACTAATAAATCTTTATAAGCTCGCGAGCTAATGTAAATGAAATCTTTGTGAAGCTGTTATGTAACAATTAGGGATAGAAGTATTAATGGAAGTTGAGAGCAACTGCTTAGCTGATATTAAGGTTTACGCATGTACCAGGTTGTCATATTTCTACAACGGCGTCACTTTCTCTCACTTCCTCAGCTCCGTCACCAAAATCTTTATCCAAGAAGCTCCTGATGTCACCGTTTCGGAGTCTATTTAGTATCAACAAACCTAAAGAAGAAACTAAAAAGTCACGCCAACTGGGTAATGATGATCCATATCAAGATCTCGAAGCATCTTATGTGGCTCAGATTTGCTTAACATGGGAAGCACTTCACAGTCAATACACACAGCTGAGCCGTAATTTATCGCATAAGCGGAGAATCGGACTGTCAAAGCGCTGAGGAGTTTCAGCTATTTCATGTTTTGTTGCAGAGATATATTGAAAATAAGCCTTTTCATGAGGGTTCCAGGCCTGAAGTTTATGCTCGGATGAGAAATTTGCTATCTAAATTTCTTCAGGTTCCTAAGATCCAAGGTATTTGATAGTTCTTCTTTCTTTTTTGTTTAATTCTCTAGATTTATAATATTCACAAAGCGTTCTGGCTTCTTAAATTTCAAGTTCAGATAAGCCGAGAGCTTGAGAAAAAGAACCCGAGCTGTTAGTTCTTGCCCCGGATTTAATCAAGATTGTTAAGGGAACGATTTTGACTTTTCATTCATTCTTGAAGATGGACAAGAAAAACAAGGTGGAGTGCTCAAGTTTTTTGCTAGAAGTAGTCAGAACCAGATGATTACCCCAGTTCAACAAATTCAGTCCTCTCTCGAAAAGGTAAGCCACTAAATTTTGTTCTTGCCCCTCAAATTCTTTAACGGAACATTTTGAATTTAGAAATGTTGCCCCTAAAATTGCAGAAAGTGATAAAGCTGAAGGAACTGAGGAAGAAGAGAAAAAGCTGGAAGGAAAATCATGGCCTACTACACATGAAGATACGCAATTGTTGCTGGGGCTTATTGATGTCGAGGTCCTTACAAGGGTGTTAAGAATGGTTAAAATCGGTAGTGATCGGCTATTTTGGTGTGAGGAGAAGATGAAGAAACTAGGTCTATCTGACGGAATATTGCAAAGAGACCCCTCTCCCATCTTGTTTTAGTGCTCCCTAGTCCCTATCATTGCCAACTTTATTAATTTTTGTTCAGGTGGGTAATATAACGTACAATTCGATTCATATGAAAAATATTATTATCAGTTTTTTGGTTAAAATACATATTATCCGCATGATTATTTTCAGATACATGTATTTGACTCTAAAGTTAAAGCTTATGTCTTCTTTAACAATTTTATATGTTTTGGTGCTAAAGTAAACTTGGCCACAAAGTTTCATACAATGTAGCAAGTCTTATATCACTATTTTTTTATGAAGTTTCATATTACAATTACATTGTCCACCACCATTCCAAACACTCAGCCACCACCGCCAACCTTAGCCGCCGCCATCACCACCTTGGCCGACCTTATTCCAAATGGAGGAAGATCAGGAGATGGAAGTGCTTGGGATGGAGAATGAAATGCAGGTGGTTTTTGGATTGGGGCGTGTTTTTCTATCACAAGCGTGACGGTGGTTCTGGTTTGGTGATAGTGATCTAGATCTTATCAAGGATTAGGATCATCCAGGAATCGAAAGAGAAACACAAGACTTTACTAAGCCTATCAATTTTGTTTCCACCGGAATCATAATGCATAATGAAGACATAATTGTGGTGGAGGATGGCCATGTGCCGTCTGCTTTTGGTGTATTTGAGCAGGATAGGAAGGGAATCAGGTTGAAATTGCTTGAGAAGATGAGCAAGGAATAACAACTCCTATATTGAAGCACAAAAGAGTTGACAATGATTCAAAATTGTTTTAATAGTTAGGAGCATTTCTCAACAACTCAAAAAATTTATCCCATCTTGAAATCAAACATATCTAAGTTTCTTTTGTCTAATAACCATGCCTAAGTTGTCGCCGAAGAATATGGACATTATGTATGCTTAGGGGATTTTTGGAACTAGATTGTTAACTTTTTGTGTACCATTAAACTAAATGCTGTTAACAAGAGAATTAATTATCTCACCAAAAAGCTCCCTAACCTTATTAAATTTCAAAAAAACCCCGACCTTAATCCTAGTTGTAGCCGCTACCGGTGATGGGCTCTTTTTCCCTCCTGGTGGCGGCGACATCCTTCCCTTTCTCCCTCTAGACGCTTTCCTTCTCAAACGAGCTTTACGGCGAACTTTCAAGTTCTTCTACTACAACTGTCGTCTTGCCCCGCTCGTCGTTTTTCTGATAATGTAATTTCTTTATTCTTTGGTCTTGGTGGTGAGGTCATGGGTTATTTTTTGCACTTGGCATTGAGGTTTGGTTTTCTGTCTAAATTTTTTCATAATTTTTCGCTCTTGTTTGTTACCCTTTTTCTTGGCTTTAAAACCACCATTAATTGTGGTGATCCAATTTATAAATATGGATTACGCATGAATTCGTTTTTGGCGATTTTTTCTTCCTCGTCAATGACAAGGGGTTAAGAATGTCGACGGTGAATGACATAACAGCATAGTTAGCTATAATTTCTTTTATTTTGTAGGAACCAACAAAGACAAATATTGACGAAATCTCGACACTTAAAAACAAAGATAAAAGAAGTCTTGGCGAACAAACAAATAAAGACCGGTGAAATCTTTGGTACTCGAAGACAAAGACCAACAAAATCTCGGCACTCAAAAGCAAAGACGAACAAAGTCTTGCTAACCAATGATAAAAACCAACAAAGTCTTGGCATTCAAAAAATATAGACAAACGAAGTCTTGGCACTTGAAGTTGAAGATCAGTGAAGTCTCGACGCTGAAAAGCAAATACCGAAGAAGCCTCAACATCAAAGAAGGAGCTTAGAAAGTCCTTTATATTTCTCGAGTCAAATAGATACAAGGCATGCAGATGCATGGAGAAATACATGCAAAACAAAGAAAAAGTAGGAGTAAATGAGCCCTTAAAGAAAAAAGAAAACTACAATAACAGTCTTGCAACCTGAAAGACCATGTGTTACATTTCTAAGAAGATTATCTGAGAATAACGGCAAAAGAGGCGAGCACGTGACGAGGGTAGATCAAATCCGCAACCATCATCTCTCATAATAGCTCCGGCCTTGACTCTCTTCCTCAAACACCTGGCGGGATATTCGAGTTATCACTTTGGGGGACAACACCCTAGGAGGTTAAAATGAATACAACAAAAGAAGAGTAAGGACAACATAAGATTACGCCGAAGAAAACAAAGGATCGAAAGAGGATAATAACACACTTGGAAGAAAATATAAGAAGGCTCTAAGGGATTCTCAGAAAAATCATTAAAATAAATGCCTTTGAAAGTAAGACAATGTAAAGGAGATAATCTCTATAATAGGTGCCAAATAAAATATGATGGATCAGCAGGAAGAATGGCAAGTATAAGTGACACTCGTCACTTGTTTCCAAGTATGAAAAGTAGAAATGAAACATAATGCACCACTTATAGGTGCTAAAAAGAAGTTAATAAATCAATAAGAGAAGTTCTTCAAGTCCTTCGAGAAAGTAAGGCTAAAATGAAGGGTGTTAGTCAAGATTAGGTATAAGGAGTATCCAAGGAAGACAACCCTCACCTACAATATAAGTCAGAATGCACTAGCATTAAAATACTTGTAGCAAGATCATCACAAGTAAAGTACTTCAACAAGACCGAGTCAACTCTTGAGAAACGAAAACGAAAACAAAAAAAGCAGGAAGAAATATGGCAGTGGAGAAGCATCATATATTCATTCATGAAGGAAAATAAATACATATAAAAAACTCCTATAAAATCTACTACAAAAGAAAAAGTGGTATCACAGGAAGCATCGCCGACAAATGTTGAGAACATGGCAAGGCTAAGTGGCTGGACAGTCCTCATGACGGGGAGTTGCTTCGGGAACCGAGAGAATACGGTCATTAACTAGGCCTGACAAGTGGGTTTGGCGTACTTGAATGTGTTGGATGCATACAAGATACCTGGCTCTCCTCTCGTCAGCATGGTCTGAGGCAATATGATGACACCTCTCTACCATAAATTCCCTTGATGTCAGGTAGTTAGCTATAATTTCATCTTAGGACGGGGTGTGCTCAGATAATATCCTAGCATGCATCTAATAAATCTCTGAGCCGATGTCCCCTTATTTAGCCACTTCCCAGGCTTGAGCTGTCTTAGTTGTAGCTAACTCTCCCCGAGCCTACATACGATGGATATATATTTGGATGGGCTTGGTGTCACTTATTAGCTGCGTTGTGTCTCCAGTGAGCCGCGGAGAAAGTAGAGCGTTGGTAACAGACTACACACATCAAGATGGATTATGGGATCAGGAAAGACTTCAATCGTATTTGCCAGTGTCGAAACTCTTGGAGATTGCCGAGGTGCGGGTAGATCAACTGAGTGGTAGAAAGATTTGTTATCTTGGCAGTATGAAGCAAAAGACACATATTCTGTGAAGTCGGCATCCATAAATTTCATGGAGCCAGACCATGAAGAGGTGTTTGATTGGGGTCTTTCTTGTAAATGAGGTGCCCGCAAAAGGTAAAAGTTGTGATGTGGCGAGCTATAACCTTAATATTAGAGGAGTGGATATAAGTTTGTATCGTCCTTGGTGTGGGGTGGTGGACGAGGTGGAAAACCACATATTCGAGGGTGTGTTATGCATGTCCGCAACAATAACATACCACTTGTGCATTGCTTGATGGTGTGGCTAGTCCATGTCCGCGACTAGAGTTGCATCCACCATGTACGCCGCACCCCCACTAAATGAGAGAGTAGCGTGTGAGGGTTGAGAGGTGAGTGGCTGATGCTTTTGTTTCAGAGTAGGTGGTGTTAAATGCTACTGGTTTTTCAGTAGAAATGTAGACGAGATGCGAAGTTTATAGTCCAAGAGGAGACCACAAGTATCTTTGCAAAATGGAGAGTCCTGTCATGTATTAATTGAAGCAACAATGGGTTCATATTCAGATCTTAGGCCTTTAACTGTCCAGAGAATGAGATCATCTTCATCAACGATTTTTTTTGCCGCTAGCGAGAACAAGAGATAGAGTTTTGACATGCTCGACATAAGAATACATATCTTTAGTGCCTTTATAGTACTATGAATGCTTTTAATGTTCTTAGGGAAGATGTAAATGGAATTAAGGAGGCCATGAGATATTTTTTGGTACAGAAAGGTGGGTTGGAAACTCAGAAAGATTCTTATGAGTTATAATAATTTCAACTTGGAATATAAAAGACCTTAATTAGACATATAAGCAACTGGATGTTGCAAGATATGTATGATAACATTACTAATTGAGAAGAAACTATTCAACTTGAAAAGTGAAGAAATTAGGAGGTGTACGGCCTTAAATTGTGGTGCTTTAGAGTTTGTACAATGTGTCGATGAGTTGATATTGTTTGATCATCTATGTGTGGGTTGTTTTCGTACTTGGAGCAAAAAAAATTATGATGATTTGGTGAGACTAGAAAGAAAGTAGTTTATTCAAGTCCTCGTGTAAAACTCGGTATCCAATTGAATGTGAAAACTAAGCCTGGCCCAGTAGGTTCTATAATATACGGGTGACTTCTGATAAATTCATTCCTTTGGTATATAGAGCATGAAGTACTTCTTTTTATGGTATTGATGTGTTTCAAGTGGGGAAGAAACTGAAGATTGTGAAGTATGAACTTATAAGGTTCAGTAAGAAGTACTTTTTTTCATTCCACTACAGAGATTAATGGTGTTAGACATAGGTTGGAAAAGATTCAGAAGGTTAAATATTAATGGATAAATTGATAGAGGTCGTGAGAAGGAGTTGAGAGATAAGATGGAAAAATTAGTAATGATTGAGAAAGCTTGCTTAAAGGGAAATTCTAAAGTTCAATGGACTGAGGATGGAGAATGTGGCTCTACTTATTATTACAAATGTGTTAAGGCAAGAAGTGTGAGAAACAAGGTTACTGCATTAACTCTGGAGTATTATGAAGACTTGAGCTCAAAATATCAGGAGGAGTGCATCACTATAGAAACAATGAAAAATCTTCTAAGTAAGTCTATTTCATATAAAGAGGCTCAGAGGTTGATATTAGGTCTCACTGAAAACATATTAAGAATGGTTTCTTCTCAATTAGTAATGCAAAATCACCTGAACCAGATGGGTTTATTACTGATTTCTTTAAGGTAGCTTGGCACATTATTCTCTGTCGGATCCCTTTTCCTATGATGCCTAGTTATGCTAACTACTCTTTCTCTATTATCGTGTCGTGCTTATCTCATTTCATCCCATAATTAATGCCCTTTTCTAACAAAAAAAAACAATTAAATTCCCAAAAAAACAAAACCATTAGTCCCCATCATTATTAAAATTATTATAAATTAAAAATGAAATTAGAAAGTTGTCATTTATTGCTTGTCATTTACTACGAGAGTGAATAATTGCCAAAGGTTTGACTAAAAAGAAGTATTTGCCCAAGGGAAAGGTGTTACTCATTTTAAAGTTTTCCTTTTCTTTATCAGTAAAATGGCTTCATCTTAGTAATTCAATTTATTTTTTGGTCAAAATCTTAGTGATTCAATTGCTTTTGGATGTGTGCTCAATATGTTTTTGTAAGTATTCTTCAATTTTTCCTCTTTTAATCAAATAAAATTTCTGCATTTTCTTTTGGGTAGATTAAATTTTTGATATTTTTTAATTTCCTGCTAAGGATTAATATTTTTTAATGTTTCGTTTATGATCCTTTTGGTTAAATACAAACGTCACTGAAATTTAACTCTATTGTTAGAGATCAGTGTTTTCTGCTTGTGTTGTGCTATGCTGCTTTGCAGCTTTTCTAGTGAGTAAGCAAGGTGATCAGCAGGGTGGATTCAATCATTTTTCTCCAAGGAGGCTAAAAATTGAAGTTGCCAGTGGGGTTCAGGGTATCGAGAAAAAAAAAAGAATTTGGGGTTAATTTCAAGATTCTATAGATTTAAATACAAAAGAAATGAAGGAAAATATAAGGGCTAAATGTATGTTCTTTATCCCCAAAAAATAATATTGGGGCAAAATTGACACTTCACCCCGGGTCCAAGGGCTGCATCCCCCCACTAGATCGCCGCTGATGGTGTGACTGTTTAGGTGATAACTCATCGTTTTTCTGTTTTTTGGTTAGGTATAACTGCTGATGAGCCATTCAAGGAGGGTTTGAGATTCTGTGAAGGATAACTGAGATTGGTTAAAAAACTTCTGGTAAATTAAACTTTTGTGCTAAGTATTTTGTAACCTGTGTATGTGATTATTGTGGTCTTGTCTCTCAAGAAGAAGAAAAAAGAACATATTTTAGTGAAATTTATGATGGATTTCCTCAAAGTGAATAAGTTTAGAAAAGGATTAGAACAAGAAGAGGAGGTTGACATGGGACCCACCGAGTGTTTAGATGTGGAAGGTGAAGGGATACAATATTGGTCGAGATTTAATGCTATTTATGAAAGATATTCTGAGAGGATGCTATTTTTTGATCACTCAATCCGTCAGCTCTTGCATGATCTAGGTAACTCATTTTACAATCTTATGTTACATTGTTAGGGAACAAAGTACTGTTAGCTCTCAAGATATGTAGAATCCTAATAAATCTTTACAAGCTCACGAGTTAATATAAATGAACTCTTTCCGAAGCCATTACATAACAATAAGGAGTAAAAGTATTTATGGAAGTCGAAATTAACTTCTTAGCTGATATTAAGGTTTACGCGTGTACCAGATAGTCAAGTTCCTACAACTGCGTCACTTATTCGTGCTACATCAACTCCGTCACCAAAATCGATATTCAAAAAGCTGCTGATGTCACCATTCCGATATCTATCCATAAAAAAACCTGAAGATGGTTATGAAAAGTTAGAGCAGGAGCCGGAAAATGATCCTTACCAAGATCTTGAATCAGCTTACGTGGCTCAGATTTGCTTAACATGGGAAGTACTTCACTGTCAGTACACACAGCTGAGACATGAGATCTCGCATCAACCGGAGAATCAGACTATGTATAATCAAAGCGCTGAGGATTTTCAGCTATTCCATGTTTTGCTGCAGATATTTATGGAAAACGAGCCTTTTCAAAAGGTTTCGAGGCCTGAGGTATATGCTCGGACAAGAAATTTCTTGTCTAAATTGCTTCAGGTTCCTAAGATCCAAGGTATATAATAATTCTTCTTTCTTTTTATTTCGTTCTTTAGTTATATAATCTTCACAAAGCGTCCTCGCTTCTTGAATTTCAGGTTCAGATCAGCCAAGGGTTGATGAAGACAATGAAGAACCTGAGCTGCCCGTTCTTGCACCAGAGTTACTCAAGATAGTTGAGGTATCAATCTTAACTTTCTATTCATTCTTGAAGATGGACAAGAAAAAACCGGGTGGGATTCTCAAGTTTTCACTGGAAGTAGTCAGAACCAAATGATTACTCCAATCCAACTTATTCAGTCCTCTCTTGAGAAGGTGAGCCTCAAAATTTTGTTCTTGCCCCTCGAATTCTGTTAAAAAATGTTTCATTTTTGGAATTTTGTTTCTCAAATTGCAGAAAGTGATAAAGCTGAAGGGAATGAGGAAGAAGAGAAAGAACTGGAAGGAAAAATCATGGCCGACTACACAAGAAGATACACAGATGTTCCTTGGGCTTATCGATGTCGAAGTTCTTTCAAGAGTGTTGAGAATGGTTAGAATTGGTTCCGATCAGCTTTTCTGGTGTAGGGAGAAGATGAAGAAACTTCGTTTATCTGATGGAAATTTGCAGAGAGACCCCTCTCCCATCCTGTTTTAGTGCTCCCTAGTCCCTAGCATTGCAAATGTTATAAATTTTCTTCAAGGGGGTACTATAGCATACAATTTGACATTCATATGAAATTATTATTTTCAGTTTTTTAAGGTTAAGATACATATTGCCCTCATAAATTGTTTGCTATTTGATTCTAAATGTTTGTGTTATTTTTTTTGCTTTAGGCAAAGAGTTTGTGTTATGAATTTTTCATACATTGTGTTAAAAGCAAATCTCTTCTTTAATGTTATATAACTTGGTGTGCTAAAGTAAACTTGGCCACAAAGTTTCATAAACTGTAGCAAGTCTTATATCACTCTTATTTTTTTTCTGTTAAGTTTCATATCACAATTACATTGTCCACCAACACTTTTCCAAACACCCAATCACCACCTCCAACCTTAGCCGCCGCCACCACCACCACCACCACCACTTTGACAAACCTTAGTCCAAATGGATGAAGATCAGGAGATTGAAGTGCTTGGGATGGAGAATGACAACGAAAGTGGCTTCTGGGTTGGAGGTGCTTTTTTCTATCACAAGCGTGACGGTGTTTCTGGTTCCGGTGTGATCTCGTATCATATCAAGGATTAGAGTCATCCAGGAATCGAAAGAAAGATGCAAGAGAATACGATTTTTCTAAGCCTGTTAATTTTGTTTCCACTGGAATTGTAATGTATAATAAAGAGATTGATCAGCATTCTACAGTGGTGGTGGAGGATGAGGGTGGGCATGTGCCTCCTGTTCTTGGTGTATTTGAGCAGTATATGAAGGGAATCGGGCTGAAATTGCTTGAGAAGATGGGTTACAAAGGAGGCGGTCTTGGTAAAAATGAGCAAGGAAATTAGGCTGAGACAGTTAAGCTAATATATAAATATTCTTGATTACAAATTTCTAAATCACTAATTGTAGTATTAGATATAAAGGGGAAAGAAGATCCCATGGGTACCTTCCAAATTTAGAAAAATAGGTACTCAACATTTTCAATGTAGACAATCAGGTATACAACGTTTTTAAAATGGACTTCCTGTTAGTACCTAGCGTTAGTTTAGGTGTTATGTGTGATGTGGCTTCCATTTCCCCCCAAAATGAAGAGCATTTCCGAGATTTCTTAAAGACAATTTAAAAGAAAGCCCTATCATTACACATGTAATTCAAGTTGTTCTAGAAAACAAGAAGGGACTTGTACAAGGATTATATTTTGAAGCACACAATCTAGATTAACCATGTATACGTATTGAAACTCCCAATATTATCCTAGTATTTCAAGTTTTTTCACATCAGTTCCATTCACAATGGGGTGATAATCATTTCTTAATTGAGGGGTTGATCAAGGGCAAAATCAGTATATAGTTTTTTCTATCATAGCATTTGTTGCTTAATAAGTAAAACATTCATCTTTTTGGATATTTCAAGTGGATTCTCGTGTTGGTCTGATCAAAGGGAAAACACGGTGTTTCTTCACAAGCTACTACCGAGAAAAATTATGGTGACCTATTGAGAAAGTATAAATTGTTTCATAACATAGAAAAGAGTAAGTATAAATTATGGTGACATAATGGCTAGGAATTCAAACTTGTAAGCCATATATGTAATGGAACTTTGTTTAGTACTGTTTTATGGCTTGGGTTGTTGATTTGTTGTTGATGGAGTGTAACCGAGTTGTGCATGTGTGATTCTTGTGTTTTAATTCACATGCATTTGTGTTAATAGTGTTATATTATAATTATGAATAGTTTGAAAAAAAAATACGGTGTAATAAATTTCAATATTTTTATGGTTAAGATTTTGCAAAATATTCCCGTGGATTTTAATGCTTAATAGATAGCAAAATAAGCCCGAATGTGATAAATTTCAATACTTTTATGGTTAAGATTTTGCAAAATAGCCACTAGTATAGCTTATCTATTGCCTAATTCGGTTCTTATATATCCAAAGAATTTCACAATGGATTTGTACTATGGTGGAAGATTTAGGGGGGTAGATTTCTCGGTGGCTCGTGCATTCACTTCTACAACTGTCACTACAATAAAATGAATATGGGTAACTTATATAGGATAGTTAAGAAGATAGGTTTTGGTGAAGATGTTGAATTGTACAATAGACCTTACGTGTCTTTAACATTAAAGCTTGAATATTTATCTTGTGACAAGAATCTTCGGAAAATAGTGTTGGTGTTTGAGGGATATGTTCATGTTGAGAAGTAACCCCGGGTGGACCGTGGCGATAGAATCTATCGAGGAAGAATAGACGGGGGATGAGGTGTTTCAGAGGTTATATGTTTGTCTTGAGGCATGTAAGCATGGTTTCATGGTCGGGTGTAGACGTGTGATTGATTTAGATGGATTCCATTTGAAAGGCCCACAATCGGGCATGTTGTTGATCGTGGTTGGACTTGACGCAAATAATTGTATATCTCCAATTGCGTATTGTGTTGTCAAGAGTGAAAACAAGAGTAGCTGGACATTTTTCTTGCGCTTATTAATTGCAAATCTGGGGATTGAGACATACCCAAGAAGAGTGGAAAATAAAGTCCGATAAACAAAATGTAACTTTTATTTTGGTATATCTTTCGTATATTATAAGACTCATCAACGTGTTTATTTATTTCCTTGTAGGGGTTGGTGCCTACCATAGGATATCTTCTTCCAAACATCGAAGATCGCCATTGTGTACAACATATATATATATATATATATATAACACAACTTCAAAAGGGTACACTCGAGTTACAATTTGAAGGAGAAATGTGGTGGACTGCCAATGCACCTAAGGTGGAGGTGTTTAAAATATATATTGATCAGTTGAATCCTTAGATGAGGCACCCTTCGATGGTTGGAGTACTAATACCCAAATTATGGTATTGATCTCACATTCAAACCACGACAAAGTGTGATATGCTTTTGAATAATATCTCATAGAGTTTTAATTCAGTTCTCTTTGATATGGTGGTGAAGTCTCTTATACATATGCTAGAGATGAGTAAGGCCTACTTGATGAATAGATACAAGAAAAAATGTAGTTGGATAAAGTCTTGGAAGGGGGATATTTTCCTAAAGATTTGTAAATTGATTAATAGAAACAAAGATTACACGTCAATGTGGACAACTTCTTTTGTAGGTGAATCAATGCTACACTAAAAATGCGTACATAAGATCCTATGAACCCGTGAAAATGCCACCAATGGTCCATCGTTGTGTCCACATTCTAAGCATTACCCTTTGAAAGTGCTCAAGTCACTCAAACTTCCCGGAAGACCAAAGAATCAAAACAAAAAGAGCCCGCTGAAGGAAAACTGGAGCACCAGCTCAAGTACTTGTAGGTACTTAGAAGTGTACAAATTCAAATTTATATTAAGGTGTTCAAAGTGAAAAAAAAAACTATAAGTAGGTGATGCTATCTACCCTTGGAACCTCTTCAAAGTGAATTCTCTGCATGTTATTTAGACACCTAAAGTTCAAACCCTGTGTCATTATCTAGCTAGTTTAGATCTTCTGGTTCACAAACTATAAAAAAAAATTATAATTATAATTCTACTACCGAATCCCCCTCCCGAGCACAATCTAACACAACTCGATATATGATCAAAATAAATAATTTCATGAAGCAAAAGAATTATAATTACAAGCAATCCACAATTAGTTTTAATTTAGCATGTCATCCCAAATTTCATAGAAAAGTAATCCAAAATCATAGCTAGGGTTCAGGCATGTTCAATTTCAATCGAAAAGATGTTTAGTTCGTGCTTGAATAATGAAAAATAATAATTGAAGATGTAATATGGAGTTTACGAAGAGAAGAAAAATTACAACAGATATAGATCTTGTGTTGTTGTTTTGTTCTTCTTACTTCTCTCTTACTCACCAAACTAATACTAATTAATGAATGATGAAGTAGGTCTAAAAACCTTCAAATTACTAATATATATTAGGAAATATGGAGGTTTAAGTCATGGACCTAGAAAACAGGTCAAAAGTGGCACGTGGACTTCTTTGTTAAAAATGGGGTAGCTAAAATCATCTCACCAAATCGTTCATAACTTTATCGTCACAACTCGGAATTGGACTCCCTTTTTGAAACGAGTAATAGACTACAAAATCTATCATGTGTGCAAGTTTCATGAAAATGTTCATTACCCATTATTTGTTATGTTTTTAACAAGCTGAGACGTCAATTTATTTTAGATTTAGTGCTTTGACTTCTATTGAGGTTCTTGACTCCTTGAATTGTCTCAATCTCATTTTCACTCATATTGTGTATTTCCTTAGATTTTTTAACATGCAAAAAAAAACATGGGCTTTATCACCGAGGAATAGGTGTATCAACCAATATTGAGATCAAAAGTATTTTAAGTTCACGATCAAACTCGAAAGTGTTAGACCTCCTCTGAACATTGAAGAATGATTATATTTTAAACCGGGAGTGGGAGGAGTACTAATGTGTTTTTTTTAGTACTAACTTAGGTTTAGTTGGTACTTCCTCCACCCTATAAAATATGTCAACTTTATTTTTTCACATAAACTAAGAAAAGTCATTGACTAATACCCTTGTATTGTTAAATTCTTACTAGTAAGTGGAATTTAAACAATACAAACATATTCTAATACGGTAAAATCCTGCTAATTACTACTTTCTGCCCCTAACTTCAGTGTGTTGATAAGTTGGAATTGTTTGAACAATGTGTGGGTTGTTTTCATACTTGGAGCAACAAAAAGGATGATGATTAATTTTTTGAGATCTAGAATATTATGCAGGGTGTTAATTAATTGTAAACAGAATATTTTATTCAAGTCAAGCTTGGAGATTCAGGCTGTTTGTGTTTTTTTTATCACCCTCCTTTAATACTCGGTATCTAATTAGATGTAAAAATAAGCCTAATTCAATAGGTCTTATAGCATATGGGTGACTTATGATAAATAGAGTGTTCCAAGTGGTGCAAAAACTAAAGATTGTGAAGTATGAGCTTAAAAAGTTTAGTAAGAAGTATTTTTGTAATTCCACTACAGGGATTAATGGTGTTAGAGATAGGTTGGAAGAGATTTAAAAGGTTATTATTTATGGAGGAATCAATAGAAGTTTACTGCATTAGCTCGGAGAATGGTACTCATCTGGTGGATGATGAAGGTATAAATAAGGTTTTTTTGGAGTATTATGAAGACTTGATCGGCTCAAAAGATTGTATGGAGAACTATAGAAACAATGTAAAATCTTCTAAATCAGTCTCTTTCATATAAAGAGGCTCAGAGGTTTATATTAGATCTCACTGAAAATATATTAAGAATGGTTTCTTCTTAATTAGTAATACAAAATCACCTGGACCAGATTGGTTTACTACTGTTTTCTTTAAGGTAGTTTGGCACATTATTCTCTGTCAGATCCCTTTTCCAATACTTCCTAGCTATGCTCACTACTCTTCTCCCATAGCATAGAGTTCCATGCTCATCTCATTTCATCCCATCATTAATGCCCTTTTTAAATAAAAAAAAACAATTATATTCCATTAAAACAAAAACATTAGTCCCCTCATTAATTAAAAGTTATTGATATCCGCAAAAATCAAAAGTAGACAGCTGTCATTTATGGGTTGTCATTTACTACCATAGTGAGTAATAGCCAAAGGTTTGACTTAAAAGAAGTATTTGCTCAAGGGAAATGTGTAACTCATTTTCAAGTTTCCCCTTTCTTTCTCAGTAAATGGCTTCATTTTAGTGATTCAATGGCTTTTTAGGTGTGTGCTCAACATCTTTCTGTAAGTATTCTTCAATTTTAGCTCTTGTAATCAGATAAAAATGCTGCATTTGCTTTTGTTTAGATTGAAGTTTTGATCTTTTCTTTTTCGTTCTGTTAAGGATTAAAAGTTTTGTAACGTTTCGTGTATGACCATTTTGTTTGAACTCAAAGGTGGTCTTTACCATTGAAATTAACGCTATTGTTGGAGATCGGTGTTTTCCGCTTGTGTTGTGCTATGCTGCTTTTGTAGCTTTTCTAGTAGTAAGCAAAGTGGTGAGAGATTCTTTTCTCAATGAAGGCTAAATTAAAGGTGTCAATGAGGTTCTGGGTAGGGGAAAATATAGAAATTGGGGTTAATTTCTAGATTCAAAAAAACAAAAACAAAAATAAAAAATAATAATCTAAGCGCCAATTGTGTGTCCTTCCCACCCCACCACCCCCCACCCCCCCAAAAATTAAAAAGGGTAAAAATGCACTGTACCCGGGGCCGGAGATTCAAGGCCACATTAGATCCGACGCTGATGGTGTGATAGTTTAGGTGATAACTCATTGTTTTTCTGTTTTTTGGAACAAAATTTTCACCATTTTCTGCAATTTGTAGGTATAAGCTGATAAGCTACTCAAGCAAGGTTTGAGATTCCGCAAAGGATAACTGTTTTTGGTAAAAACTTGAAGCCTCCACGCTTTGCACACCGAGGTTTTGATTCTTGCTTTCAGAACAATTCTGACTTGGAAATAGACCTTTCTGCCCTTCTGTGTTTTTTTCAAGAAAAAAATATTGAGGCTTTCTTGTGTTTTTATTTTCCAAGAGAGAAAACTAGAAAAAGATTATTACTTATAATGAAAGCTCATTATCTTTATAATAATTCTAGGAGGAAAGTGAAAAGATAGAAAGTGAAAAGATGGAAAATGAAAAATCATCTGTTATAATATAAAATTGATTATCCTAATAATCTGGATCATTACCCACTTGTGAAGTGGACCTGAACCTTTTATATTATACATATGACTTAGACTAGCCAAGCGGTTAGTGATACATTTCCCATTACTAGAGGTACGTGGTTCGATCCACGAACCTATCACTTTTTTCCCTTTTCTCTCCTTTTTTTTTTCTCAATTTGGTCTCGTATTAGAATATTAATTTGTGCTAGCAAATTAATATACTAATATTCCAAGTATATAATTAATTAATATCTATTATCCGATAATAAAAATCAATTAATAACATGAAGCAAGATCAATGCACTCGTTAGTGTGCGACTACGTGGGTTCATCGTTAAACCGGTAGTAGTTAACTTAGTTATCTACTAATCGAGGTTGGCGTCTAACAACACTCCCCAACGACCAGATAACGTGAAGTAACTCTGTACAAAGAACCCGGTAAAGGATTATACACGTAATCTCTCTATCTTTACAGCTCCGGATCATCCTGGGATATGGTATATCTGTCAAATCCCATTAGAAAATCAACTACGTTACATGTCGATTATCAACGATTGACGAATGACCTAAGAAACTCATTTCTTCATTCATTCCACCACCTTGGCCAAGGATTTGATACAATCGTTATAATCTTATGACATCGTAGAGCTCAAACTCTTTACCTAGAGTTGATAGATTCCATCTTGACTCATCCCTAAGAGGATATATACTTAGTTGCATCCAATATCCTTTCGACTAGCATTATGACACACTAGTAGTCCAGTATCAAAACACAACAAGCACATATACAACTATAGTGATGATCTCAGGTCAAGGGATTACAAGCATTTAAGTCCTTATAGAGATTAACCCACTTGACAGTTCAAGGTAATTAACCATTAGGAATCTCTAGCTTTAGTCGGTTCGATAGTCACATCTCTATGTGCATTATCTATGCACCTAACTCGGTAAACGAGAACTACCGATATTTATCCAATAAATACTTGTTAGCTACATATTAATCTAACCGAATCATCGAGATCCTAACTCGATGATCCTACGATTAAGAACAAGTCTAGATTAAGTCATATAAGCTAGATTCTCATTATCATAACACCTTATGATATCTAGTTTGTAACTTAATCAAGGATTTGCCTTTATATTATGTAGATTAATACCATAATCATAAAGGCTTGCCGTAGATTCAAGGAAACAATTTCTTTAATCAAAACTGTAGGGATAACTATTATCGTGTACAGTAAACACTTGTGTTCACTTCATTACAAGACGATCGGGGCTAGGGCATAATTCCAACAATCTCCCACTTGGCCTAGACCCAATCGTTCAAGTACCATAATTCATAAACAGTTTGTCCTCATAAGACTCTTCTGATAGACAACTTAGATGAATAGGTATACATCGTGTTCCTTCTTCTACCTATTGAATGTGAACATCTTCATGTTCAATTATATCTCGAATCAAGCGGTACTATTGCAGAATTTGTTTGGATCTATAGTTTATTCTAGGTTTCTTTAATCATACAATATCTCAAATATTGTCATTGTATAAAGAAACAATATCTACATTGTGAAACCACACTATGTATATACAAAGAACTATTTTATCCAAACCACAGGCATAGTTGCATCTTATGCTGCTATGTATTCTACTTCTAGTTACCGAAATCTGCTACAGTGTCTTGATTGGAACTATTCCAATTTACTTCTCCTCTATATAGACACAACCATATATTGATTTGCTATCATCCACGTTTGAAGCAAAACAAGCATCTATATACCCAATAAGCTTCAACTTATATTCTCCACATATGAGGAATTGGTCCTTAATACTTCTTAAGTACTTAAGGATAGTCTTTACTACTTTCCAACATTCCTCATCAAGGTTACCTTCATACCTACTCGCTACTTCTAGCGTGTAGTGTACTTTATGTCTTATACATTTTTCATGGTGTGTTAGATAGATCCTTATTGTTTTAACAAATAGGACTATACACATTCATTCTCTTACTTTTAGGGTCCTAGAACAAACCCTAACATTAAGAGTAACTCCAAAGCCTATTGTCGAATAGATCCTCTTGGAATTTCCATGCGATACTTCTAAAAAAGTATAGATGTAGTAAGATTGATATAGGTCAAGTAGCTTATTTGATCTATCTATGTAGATCCCAATTCAAAGAATATAAGCTACTATCCTAAATATTTCATGGAGAACTATTTAACAATCAAAAACTTGGTTAATTGCTTGGTTGGTATATCATATCCCTATGTGATAATATGTCATCTACATATAACATTAGGAAGATAAGTGTACTCCCACTATTCCTTTGTACTCTTATGACTCTTATTCTAAAATCATAAAATCAAACTATTTGATTGTATGAAAGAGAATAATCCAACTTAGTGACATTTGCTGAACCCATTAAATGTATTTTGGAACTTACATATTTTATTATGAGTAAATGGAAATATTAGACCTTTAGGATTGGTCTTAAGGACGTCACAAACTCCCATTTAGTGAAAACTATTTTTCCACATGATATTATCATATCTCAAAATAATAGTATGTAGTTACCAATCGAAGAATCTGAAATGAACTAAGCATTAATATGAGAAAAGGAATTCACCATAACTTATGTTTTCCTTTTGATTTAAACGCTTAGCAATTAGAAGGACGTTATGGGTCTCTACCTTACCGTCTACTCCAATCATTTCCCGAGCACCCATTTACTATAAATGGATCTTATATCTATTAAAGATTCAACCAAAGTACTATACTTTGTTGATCCTTATAGATATTTATTCAGATTCTATGGTTCTTAACCACTTGTCACTATCTAGACTAGTCATAGCCTCTTCATAGGGATTTAGGATCATCACTTGATGGGGTTTTCATCTATATGATTTCCTCATCAAACTATCACCATTATTACAATTGACTTTGGTGTATGATGATATCTATATAACCTATAGGAGGCTTGTGTACAATAAATTATTCTTTCTCTTGATTTGTTAACTTTCTTTTCCAAGAAAGGTTCATTAATCGTCCCTAATTCCTCAAAGTGTGAGACTTGAACCTTAAATGAAACTATTAACTCATCAAGGAAAGAAAGATTGGCATGCATCAGATGCTCTTTAGCTTGTATGAATAACTCTGAAATCTTTATTTCATTATGATCTATTTCCACATTATGAATTCCTTCACTATGGAATTCCAATCTATAAAGGTTGTCTCCCTTACCACAAACCCTTTGTGTTCAGAATGGTGTGGAAATATTACCTTGTTATTTTCTTTGGGAATCCAACAAATCTATATTTGAAAGATATCAACTCAAGCTAAGCCATTATAAGTCGTTTAGTATAAATCAAACATTTCAAATTCTACATTTTAAGGTTTGATTTATATCATCTCCATACCACATATGGATTTCATCAACTGTTTAGTGGGACCTAAGAGTTCATTAAATATGCAATTGACTTTAAAACATAATCCCATAGGAATATTTAAAACCTAGTGAATCACTGAGACAAAATCTAATTTTGTCATAGATAATCTATTAATTCATTGCTAAGATATCCACCTATACAGGTTGATATCTTACTTCCTTCATACTCTTATATACCTGCTTTCAACTTCACTCAATAGTAATTTGAACATTTCAAATTATTTATATTGGTGTTACATTTGGTAAACACATATATATCTGTTATATAGTTTGTGAAGGAGATGAAGTAAGAATATCTATCTTTGGCTAAAGTTTAGACTGACCACATACATCAATATATAGTGGACAAATAACTCATTAACATTGTCTCCATTTTCATCAAAATGAGATTTAGTCATATTTCATTGAGATAAGTCTCACAAGTTTCATATGATTCAAAGTCATATTCTTCAAGGAAATCTTCCTTGTGAAACTAGTATACTTTTTTTCACAATTTATGACTTAGTCTATAACACCAAAGATAAGGTTTGATTAGTACGATTATCTATTTTGATTTATGACCAGAAACAATTCTAACACTGTTACGTAGGTACTTTAGGCAATTATAATCACCATATTGTAAGTAGCCAATGGGGTGTAATTCATCACTATGAAAAACTCCATTGGTCATTTTATATTACATTAATACACCATAACTATCTTATGATCAAATGACCATTTTTTTTCGAAAACAAGTTTACGAACAAAAACAGTTTTCTTACAATATGTTTTGCCATATGCATCTTTAAAGAATTAGTTATTACAATTGTGGTTGCAACAATTGCTCCATTACCGAAATTATAATCTAACTTCTCTTATTCTTATTTGTCTATTAATATTTAGAGTATGCAACATTTGCATATTCCTAAACTACTACGAGTATCCAATACCCTTTTCGAGTAATTAATAGAAGTTCAAGAAATTACGGAAACAATTTCCATTAATGCCCTTACCTTGTTTCTTGGTATTAGATAACTGGTATCTAAAGGTCATACTAAGTTACTTATACATCTTCTAAAGATATTTAAGGATTCTTGGGAATATCATGCTTAAAATGCCTTTTGGAGTTCATAACTCATGGATACAAGAATATACACATAGTACCATTACTAAGTTCATATTACTTTAGACATGCATCATATACATTCTATTCATCCTCAAGAGACACTTTAGTCAATAGCTCATTGAGCATATCAATGAGTCTCATGTGCATAAGAAAGACTCTCAAGTTGCGGTCACAAATCTTGAGATTAACAACCAACTTGTGATGATTTGAGAAGTGATTTCGCAGAAATATCGAGAAATCTAATCATAGGAAGGAATAGGGAACAACACTTTAAGAACACTATTATATAACTGTCAAAGATATGGACTGTTATCTTAGAGATATATAATTGGAAACTTTAAAACATGAATGAGCCCCCTGGTAGTCAGGTCGTTTCTCACGCATAATTAAAGTGAATAATGAAACTTTAAAACATGAATGAGCCCCCTGGTAGTCAGGTCGTTTCTCACGCATAATTAAAGTGTGGTACATTACCTATTTTATCAAATAAAATGCGAGACTCAAAACTATTTAGTTTTGTTGAGTTAATCCACCCTATAATCGGATGTTATTAATACCACATCCTCTGGGTAGTCCAGACTAAAAACGTGAAATTAATAAGTAAATCCTATTATCAAACAATCTAGAGGTTTTATAATTTGTACTCGAACTACAAGTCCACCTGGTAGTCAGATCAAAACTTGTAAACATAACAAATTTAAAACTCTACTTGCGATGGACAAGTCTCACGAAATATCTTATACATCGTTTTAATGAACTCAATAATTTTAATGTCAAGTGAGAATAATTTAGAATTCGTAATTCAAAATTTTGGAATGAAAGAGGTGCTCAAAAAGTTGTGAAAAAGGCAATAGAACATTTATCGAATAAACAGCCCAATTGGTTCGATTAGTTCGATTAGTTCAATTAACGTGTCGAGGAGTGTAATTTCAAAAATATACAGTTTATATTTATATATTACTAAAACAATTTTAATAGTATAAAAATATATATTTAATTAAAGATACATACTATATGTATCTAAAAAAAAATAATCCCAATAATTAATCAAATCATTAATTAAATGACAAACTAATATGCCAAACAACACTATTCTTCTTTTTTTTTTTTTTTTTTTTTTTTTTTTTTTTACATGGCATCGAACAAAAAGGAAAAGAAGAAATTTCAAGAAAGCCACTTTCTGATTAAATCCATCATCATGAATTTCCAATTTTCTTTTTCTTTTCTTGGGAACACCTTTTGCTGTCACGTGACACACTCAATTATCCAAAGAATTGCACATAACTATGATGCTTAATGAATACTAATAATCAACTGTTGAAACATCAATACACATTGCGGCCGTTTAAAATTCTTATGGAACAGTTAAAAAACTCTTTTTTCTTCTGGTTAAATGGACATAAGAATAATTCTTTTGGTCAACCACTTGAATGACAGCAATTTGCTCTTCAATTTTTTTTTCGATACAAAGTGAACAGCTACCGTTAAAAACCTTTTTCCTTTTTTTTTCTTTCCGCATCTAATGCTGATGAAAAAATCTGGAAAAGTATTATCAACTACATGTTCAATAAAATTAAAAGAAATAAATCACAGTGACCATCACTATAATTATTTCTATCGGCTTTGATTACAACAGTGAATCAGTGATTAAAGAAACAATTTTGGGATCAAATCCATACATCTTATTGTATCTATTATAATCAAATTATATAATTTTAGTAGCAATATTGTATTATAATCAAATTATAATATTTCCAAAAGAACAAAATTATATCTCATATAATTTCAAGCTAATATAAAAACTAAATTTTCATATAAACCCTAAACACAAAATTTAAATATTATCATATAATACCATGTTTAAATTCATAAATCGCAACAATTGGCTCTGATACCAATTGAAGGAATCGCAATACCAGATATATCAAATATACGCAACGGAAAATATATTGCAATCCTAAGCCAATCTAGTTGCAATTTAAGAATTTAAACAGAAAAAAAGAATTCGATTACATACCTTAATCCATTGTATGAGAATCGAATTGCCCAGTGACTAACTTAGCTTCAAAAACTTGAAGCCTCCACGCTTTGCACACCGAGGTTTTGATTCTTGCTTTCAGAACAATTCTGACTTGGAAATAGACCTTTCTGCCCTTCTGTGTTTTTTTCAAGAAAAAAATATTGAGGCTTTCTTGTGTTTTTATTTTCCAAGAGAGAAAACTAGAAAAAGATTATTACTTATAATGAAAGCTCATTATCTTTATAATAATTCTAGGAGGAAAGTGAAAAGATAGAAAGTGAAAAGATGGAAAATGAAAAATCATCTGTTATAATATAAAATTGATTATCCTAATAATCTGGATCATTACCCACTTGTGAAGTGGACCTGAACCTTTTATATTATACATATGACTTAGACTAGCCAAGCGGTTAGTGATACATTTCCCATTACTAGAGGTACGTGGTTCGATCCACGAACCTATCACTTTTTTCCCTTTTCTCTCCTTTTTTTTTTCTCAATTTGGTCTCGTATTAGAATATTAATTTGTGCTAGCAAATTAATATACTAATATTCCAAGTATATAATTAATTAATATCTATTATCCGATAATAAAAATCAATTAATAACATGAAGCAAGATCAATGCACTCGTTAGTGTGCGACTACGTGGGTTCATCGTTAAACCGGTAGTAGTTAACTTAGTTATCTACTAATCGAGGTTGGCGTCTAACAACACTCCCCAACGACCAGATAACGTGAAGTAACTCTGTACAAAGAACCCGGTAAAGGATTATACACGTAATCTCTCTATCTTTACAGCTCCGGATCATCCTGGGATATGGTATATCTGTCAAATCCCATTAGAAAATCAACTACGTTACATGTCGATTATCAACGATTGACGAATGACCTAAGAAACTCATTTCTTCATTCATTCCACCACCTTGGCCAAGGATTTGATACAATCGTTATAATCTTATGACATCGTAGAGCTCAAACTCTTTACCTAGAGTTGATAGATTCCATCTTGACTCATCCCTAAGAGGATATATACTTAGTTGCATCCAATATCCTTTCGACTAGCATTATGACACACTAGTAGTCCAGTATCAAAACACAACAAGCACATATACAACTATAGTGATGATCTCAGGTCAAGGGATTACAAGCATTTAAGTCCTTATAGAGATTAACCCACTTGACAGTTCAAGGTAATTAACCATTAGGAATCTCTAGCTTTAGTCGGTTCGATAGTCACATCTCTATGTGCATTATCTATGCACCTAACTCGGTAAACGAGAACTACCGATATTTATCCAATAAATACTTGTTAGCTACATATTAATCTAACCGAATCATCGAGATCCTAACTCGATGATCCTACGATTAAGAACAAGTCTAGATTAAGTCATATAAGCTAGATTCTCATTATCATAACACCTTATGATATCTAGTTTGTAACTTAATCAAGGATTTGCCTTTATATTATGTAGATTAATACCATAATCATAAAGGCTTGCCGTAGATTCAAGGAAACAATTTCTTTAATCAAAACTGTAGGGATAACTATTATCGTGTACAGTAAACACTTGTGTTCACTTCATTACAAGACGATCGGGGCTAGGGCATAATTCCAACAGTTACCATTAATTGTGTTGTATCAGTACTGTTGATAGTACAATACAACAGAAGTTAGACACAACACCTGTTGTCATCCTTGAATATTACTCATAAACATAGCCACCATTCTTGACTAATTTGATCTTTGAATTGTACTCAAAAGCCACTGTTAAATCAATCGCACATGCTCCCGCATTCTCGCTGTTCATTTTTCAAAACCAAAACCTAACAAATTTAATCATGGTTATGTAATAGGTTTCTACTCGATGCGATTCAGTTAACCTTGACCAATCTCTACAGATGGAGACATGGATGGACAAAAATTATCCAATCACTTGATTTAGGCCATACAGTGGTTAAATCTATCAGCTCAAAAATTTGCAGATACTTCCACTGTGACGTTAGTGATGAAGATCAAGTCCGTGCCATGGTAGATTGGACGGTCCAGAATTCTGGTCAGCTTGATATCATGTTCAGTAATGCTGGCATTTACTTAACTACTACTAGATCTGATCAAAATATCCTTAATCTAGACCTTTCTAGACTTGAAAGGGTATTCGCAGTTAATGTGAGGGGTATGGCTGCACGTGTAATGGTAGAAAGAAATGTGAAAGGCAGTATAGTCTGCACAGCAAGTATAGCAGCTTCAAAAGGGGGTGAAAAGGCGACAGATTATTACATATCTAAGCATGCTATATTGGGATTGATGAGATGTGCAAGCAAACAACTTGGGGAGTATGGAATTAGGGTGAACACTGTGTCACCAAGTGGAATTGCTACACCACAGGCGATTAAAGCATTCAACATGGATGTAAAAGAATTTGAAAAGCTTTTTCAGACATCAACTAGCTTGAAAGATAGGGTATTGAAGGTTAAGCATGTTGCTGAGGCGGTCTTATTTCTTGCTTCAGATGATTCTGCATTTATCACGGGGCATAACGTAGTGATTGATGGTGGAGCTACTACTTAAACTGGATTGTATGTTTTGTTTTCAAAATAAAACTGAGGCCATATGCCGGTTAATAATTTACTCGGTGCACATTTGTAGCCGTCCATATTTGAGAATAAAAATTTATTACACTTGAAAGTAATTGGGATACCTCACTACTAATTTTTTTTCTCGAAAACTTTGAAACAGCTCCTTAATTAAAAGATTGAAAAAATAACCGATCAGGGTTAGTTCAACTAGCCAAAGTCTTGGTTATCCTTCTAAACTATACAGGTTCGAACTGTATCAATGACACGAGTCCAAAAAGTGGCTCTCCCATATAACAAAAAGAAAAAAAATTAGAAAATAACTTGTGAGATATCAACGATATATTAATTGGATAAATGAGTATCTCTATTTTTAATTTGAATAACACGATATTTAATATTTCATTTTGTGTCTAACCGTTGATACTCACGGTCTATTTTTTTTAATTAACGGGTGTATTAGTAAAAAAGGATAAACACGGTCACTATACAAAATGTCACCTAACTAGACCCGAACGCTTAAGGTAGCAACTATTTATACACTAATATTTATCTCGAAAAGTTAATTTTCATTATCATTTAAAGATGTATAATAAGAGAATAAAGAAAAAAATATAGAAAAAGTACACCACTTAATCTCCGTGACAAACGCTTCCTTTGATGAAAGCTCCCCTCTTATGGCGAGATTATTTCTCGCCCTCCAAATACAATAAATAGTAGTTACAAAATCTATCCTCCGAATTTTCCTTCTCCAACTTTCTCGAGTCTTTAATTTCCCGAGCCACTTCAATGCACTCAACAACGAACTCATATCTTTCACGATCTCCAACCAATTCTTAATCACATTTCAAATATCTTTGGTAAAAGTACATTCAAGGTAATATACTTAATTGGATTCGAAATATTCACCACACAATTCACAAAGTGGATCAACTCTATATAACTCATCATATCCTTCGTCTTAAACCTCTTATGTATCGGCATCCAAACAATAATAATATGTTTAAGGATAACACAAGAGTCTCACACACGAGTAGACCAAGGTTTAACAAAAGATCGACGATAAAAAATATCATATGATGTCTAATATAAGCAAAAAACTCACCATTAGAAACATCGTTGACAATAGCAAGATTGTTGGCCGAGGAAAATCACCAAGACAAAATATTATTTACTCTCTCATTCCCAAGCGAAATCTCAATCTCATCCTTCAACTCTCAAATTTGCTTCAAGAGAGGTGAATCCAGCTTCTTAACTTGTCACACCAAATGTTTGAATTTTTTAAAATATTCCCCATGAATCCACTTAATCCAGAGTGATGTCTTTTATTCTATGGTCTTCCATAACATTTTCATAAGTAAAGTTTTGTTTCAAAATCCTAAATCCTTAAATGTGAGCCCACCTTCATCTATTAGATTACATATTGTTTTCCATTTAATTTGTGGCGAGTTTTCATCCCACTATAAAATCCTACAAATACTCGTAATATGATCCCGCACATAAACCGGAGACGAAAAGATAGACAACCAAAAACATATTACCCCTTGAAAAACCAATCTAATAATTTCCAATCTTCCCGCAAATGAAAGAGAAGTTGTCTTCCAATCTCTAATATAGCCTTCCTATATATCAATAAGAGACTAATAATCCTTCGAAAGCAAAACTGAAGCACTCTTGGCACACCCAAATAACGTAGTAGCATGGACTCTTTTCGAATTGTGTTGTTTCTAAAATATTTTCAAGCACTTCACTTTTTTTAGCCACATAATAAATATTTGACTTTATCACATTCAAATGAAGCCCCGAACACTCCCCAAAAGCCTTCAAACTATCCATGAGTATCGTACCCGAGTCATGATTACCTTTAGAAAGAAGTATCAAATCATCAGCAAATGCAAGATAAGTAATCTTCACTTTCCCACGAGTATCACATTTATATTTTTTCTTATCACCAAGGGTTTACCGAACCCTCTAATGAAGTAAATGCGGCAACCTTTATTAAGAAGAGAAGATCTAGCCATGAGATTTTCACGATTGATGGTGATACCTTTCCTCTAAAACAGGAATTAAGTTGATGGACGTAACCATTGAAGGAGAGATATTGGTAGAACTCCTGGATAAGAGACTCATAGAGGGATCCTACAATATTTAGGAATTTGTTGAGGCATTTAACTTATAGAAGAGAAAAAAGGATTGTGCCAAGAAAGGTACTCTTATGAACGACACAACTAGGAAGAGGATCATATGCTTTTTATTCATCTTCGTTAAAGCGGGTTTCAAGGTCTACATCCAGAAACAAATCTGGATGAATTTTGATTTCTTTATCGCTATCAGTGGAATGACCATAAAACTTATAACTATCATCAGAATCATTTCAGATAGGAGATGAAGCAGAACTTATAGTTCTAGCCATGTTGGAAGGGGCTAAAAAGGCTATAAAGGATTCTATAGAGGATAACGGCTGGATATGATGATAAAGAAAGTGAAGTTTCCACCATTACATAAGAAATGAGGGACTGCTAGCTTCCTTCATAAGATATTAAGGACGGATAAATGTTGATCCTTAGATGGATGAATGTTTTCGGAAAGAGAGCAAACATCAACATTTTTTGATCAGATTGAAAGGCACTTGGCTCAGATGAAACGAATGAAAATTCACAGACAAAAGGACTTAAAGTACTTTGGAAAGACAATAAGGATCAAATTGACTTCTCACCAAAGTAAGTTATTACGAATGTCCAACCCCATATACTAAGATAAGCAATCAGTTTTTTGCACATAGACTAGTACAAAAACCACCAACTTAATCGATTTAAAGTACAATTACAGTTCCAAGAATGTCAGATATCCGATAGACGAAAAAAATGAGTTTGAGAAGAGGGAAGGATTCTATGATGTCTAGAAAAGATAGGATACTCGATGAAAGTTTGATATTTGAGTAATTTCTAAAGGATATCCAGGAAGATTAAGATAGGTGAGAGCTCCTTGTGCCTCTTTTTAAGGTAAGAGCTCCTCCATTTGAAACCTTTTTGTCTCTTGAATATAAAAATACAAACTTTTACAACCTCTTCAAAAATCAACTTCAAAGGAAATCACAGTAGTCTTATCACCAAAACTAGTAAATCTAGGTTTAATCTCCACTCACAATATACCCCTTCACAAGCCCATGAAGCTTTCACTTGTGTATCACCACATAAATACGAGTAGACAATCTCTACTCATGATCAACCACTTCACATTCCGTGAATCCTTCAAACTTTGTGTATACACGACACAAGCTGTAAACCATTCTTGTCTCGTCTAATTTATGGAAGATAACACTCATTCACCAAGCCAAGAGAAAACCCTAGATTTTTTTTACGGCTAAGTATAATTTACCTAACGTCGACTCTATACTCCTCAATGATTAGATACAAAAGTGTTTAACGCTAAAAATACAAAGAAATATAGATATATAGACTATGGATTATTTGGAACGTTCTTGAAAGATAACTTTCATAAGTTTTAAATTTGATGTTAATAAGAGACACTTTTGGAAGTTCTCAACGCCTCTTTTTATAGGAAAAAGTCTTTCCAACAGACTTGTCCACGTGTCAACTCTCGGTTGGCTGAATTTCAACATTCCGAACATTTAGAATCCTTGGGTCGGATGACCAATGATGTGACTTCTAATGACTCTAGACAAATAGTACACTAACATCTCTATTCCTATCCTTTCTAGGCGTTATCTTTTTCTACGATACCCGCCTTCTTCTTCATTGTATATCTGCTTGGAGTCGAATTTTCAAATATGACGATTAAGCGTTTCGCTTCTTTTTTGGCTGTTTAGTCTTCATTTTCATGTTCTCTCATGTGGTGCACTTCGCTAATCTATGTTTCTTCACTTTCGGAGGTCCGCTCTTCTTCTTTTCTTAGACCTCATTCTCGAATGACTTTGTTTTCTCAATCTTTGGAGGTATGGGCATCTTCACTGCGGAGCCTTCAATCTTAAACAGGTTTAGGCCCTCCGGCCTTTTCAGTCTTCACAGTCTTCAGAGGTTTGATATTTATCTCTTCTTTCGCCTTCTTCAACTGGCCTCCTTCTTGACTACATCCTCTCTCGCCCCACCAATTTGGACCCTTCCGATGACATCTTCAGCATCGTCAACTCTGATTTCGAACACGTCCTCTCCAATGTCCGATCTACCTCTAACCTTGCCGATGATATTAGTGTCTAAGTTCGCCTCCATGATCTGGCTTACTCTCGGGTTCACAATACTATCCCGCGTATCAGTGCCATTGTAAATCGCTCTAATTTCCTCGGTGGTGTGCGAAAGGCTCTCCTATCCTAAGCTGCTATCATTCTGATCATCATCATATGGATGAGATTTTTTCCTTGAAGAAAAAAATCCAAGGTATTGTATGCAAAAAATAATTATCTAGTATTGATCAGTGTAGCCATCCAACTGTCATACGATTTATCAAGCTTTACACTCCCATTGATTTAAAGGAGGAAGCCCTCCAGTCTTATGTCACTTACTTAAAGAAGGTTATATTAATGAGATGCAGATTATAATTTGAGCAATTGATGAGATCAATGTCTGATGATAATTAAGGCTTAGCTAGTCTCTTGTAAGACATATATAGTTATGGCCATGAAATACAAGCATGAGATATTGACAAGTTTGTACAGAAAAGATGACATTGTTTATGCTATCTGCGAACTGTCTTTGATTATTAACAAGTACCTGGAGAGAGAGAGAGAGAGAGAGAGAGAGAGAGAGAGAGAGAGAGAGAGAGAGAGAGAGAGAGTTAATTCTTGTTTATTGAGATTGAACGAGACGAGCAATGGTTTCAAGAATAGCTTGAGTATTGGAATGGAGCAATCAGTTGGTCACTCCAAGAGTACGACCTGTATTAGATAGTGTTGCAACTATCAGATATGATCTCGCAGGCAAAATATGCTAACAGTGAGGTTAACGACCCATAGGCTCAAAGGCTTCTTGTACACCTCCTCATTGATTTATTTGTAAAAAGGCTTGAAGTGATGATGATGCAGAAAAGGTTCAGCCATCTCGGAGGTCTTCAACTTGACAGAGATGTTTAAACTCTGGTTACACACTTCTCTGGCATCACTTCACTACAAAAAATCTTAGAATTAGTGGTGCTTAATTAGTGGCATTATCCTTAACTCCCATCAAAGCTCTATTTCCGTAAATGATATGGTGGCATTAATAAAAAATACTGCAACAATATATAATATTTTTATATTATTTTAAATAAACTAAACCCGATTCATTCTTCCAAATCAATCAAAAGCGTATTTCTCCTCTTTCTCTCCCCCCTAAATAAAACCCTAATTTCTCCTACTTTCTCTCATCTTTCTCAATCAATTCCTGAAATTCTCTCGCATCTCTTTCTTTTAGATTGATTTGGTTTACCATTTCTATTTTACACCATAGAATACTTTAATCAAAGATGGCTAATGGTTCGAGAATTCATAATCGTCAAAGGAGGTTAGCTGAGGAGAAAGAGATCGAAGTTTTGGCTGAACCGCCTCTTATGTCTCCGAAGTAGAAGACGATGATAGTCCCGCCCCTGCTGCTGAGTTAGAGGATATGTAGATGCAACGAGGTATAAATTATTTTATACAAATTTACCTTTTTGAGCCTGTAAAACTGTAATAATTTAATAACGCTTTGGAGCTCATTGCTTTGTGATATTGTGTGTAAATGTTTCATGCGCGTTTGAATAAATGTTAAAATTAGTGAATTGAATTATGTAAGCTGCAAGGATGAAATTTGATAATTTAAGTGATATTTTTGAATAATTAATTGAATATATTCTATATTTATAAAGTGAATTTTCTTGTTTATAAAGACGTGTTTGGTTTATGATTATCGAAGCACTAGGCTTGAACAGTATCGAAATTATGAAAATATCCCTTCTTCTGGTGAAGTGCAGATAAGGTGTTTGCTTTTTTTTCAACTCTTAATTTATCTTCTCTTTTTCTTCACCTAAAGATGATTTTATCTTTCAGGAATTTAAACCAGCGTTAAAAGGTGGAAAATACTACGATTTTTTTCACAATACTCGATTAGTAAAGCCTACAATTCTCCATTTCCAGGTATTTAATTTTTATTTATTTAATAATTATGTGATTTTAACTATTATTATATTTACAGCTTAGATATTTGGTATGGGCTACTTCAAAACACGATGTATATCTAATGTAAATTACTCAGTTATGCATTGGTCTTCAATTTCTCAAAGCTTATCCGAGGTTCTTAATTTTGCTGGACATATAATGCCTACTGAGGTATTTAATTTTTAATTTTCAAAATTGATTTACTATTATTTAAATATTTTTTTGTATTAAGAAACATGCAGGGAGTATATTAGAAGGTTTTACACACACGCAAGTTAGTACAATGGATGTGAGTCATCGTTATTTAATAGTTGGAGGGTTTCATTGAACTTGTTTGAAAGGTAAGTTTGTAATTAGTTAAACTTTGGAGGACCAATTTGTAAATTTATTTATTTATTACAGTCTTTGGTAAACCTGGAAAAAGTTTCTGTACAAGGACTACTCATGAAGATAATGCAATAACTAATGCTATTGAGATATATGACAACTTAAGGTAATGTGTGAAAATGTTCATATTGGTTTTTTTCGAGGATTAAAATGTAATTTTATTTATTTTTTGTAGTGGTGGGCTACATTTTATGGCGTCTAATAATGATTGTGGAGTAAGAGAATATGATATGGAAAAGTTTCAGCTTATGAATGACCAGTGCAATCGACTTAAAAACCTGATTTGGTAATATAGTATCTTCAGTGCAATTAACTCCTTGATTTGCAATTTTTGCATAATATAGGGACCTAATGTGCAATTAACTTAACATTAATAAGTCTTAATGTTTATTCTACAGGGATACAACTCAAAATTTAATGGTAGTTATGGGAGCTTTATATGCTGCAGTTTTATTTCTTGGTGTTAACAATTCATCTTCTGTACAACCAATTGTTTCCATTGAAAGAACTGTTTTTTATAGAGAAAGAGCTGCTGGAATGTACGCTCCTATACCTTATGCTTTAGCACAGGTTAGTGTTTTCATCAGAGGTCCCCCCTATATTTAGTTAATTGCATTATCAGTCCCTACTTTGTTCTCAACCTCTTTTTCTTTAACAACAGGGGCTTGAGGAGATTCCGTACATTGCACTACAAACAGTTATATATGGTCTCATTACTTACTTCATGATCAACTTTGAAAGTACTGCTCGTAAGTTCTTAACTTATTCAAATTGCACCTTAGGTTCCTATATTAAATTTTTTTTTTAATCTTGCAGGGAAATTCTTTCTATATCTTATGTTTATGTTTCTTACATTTACGTACTTCACATTTTATGGTATGATGGCTGTTGGACTTACACCTAATCAAAACTTAGCTGCTGTAATATCTTCTGCGTTTTATTCAATATGGAATCTATTATCCGGCTTTCTTGTTCCAAAACCGGTACGTTAATCTATTTCTTCGGATAAATTGCACAATTAGTCCTTAAGTTATATAGAAGTTTGAAAAAGGGCTATCTTACTTTAAAAGAGATAAAGATACACATCTGTTTTACTGGAGATATATATGGGTGAAGACAGAAATTATTTGTGGTTGCCCTGATTTTTTTTCTGACTTGTTTGCACTATCGGTCCTTATATTATGCAAAATTTGCAATATAGGTCGTTTTATAATGCGAAAATTCCACTTTCACTTTACATGGCCAGTAAATGTTAGTACTTTACTTTGATCTTTCAAATTTGCCCTACAAGTCCCTCATCTTTCATGTGTTTTGTTAAACATGCCTTGATCTTTTGAACTATGCATCTTAGACCATAGGGTCTGGGAAGCACATTTTGAAAGAAGGGGGCTTTGTATCTATTTATTACCATTCTGGGGGTATTGTGTAATTTTAAGAACAAGAGGGACTAATCAGTAAATATGACTTTTAATACAGCACACATCAAAGTTAAGCCACGTAACTTGGTAGGAGCAACCTTCTTGAAGTTTCTTTCAGGTAAAAGTGGTATTTCTTTGTGATTTGTATAGTAAGTTAAAGTATGTGAATTCTCATATGTGTGAATGTTGCAGAAAATGAATCAGCGTTTGATCTTCTATATTGCATCACATTCAAAGCTCGTATACTGTAAAGGTAAGCTTGTGATTCTTTACTCATCTTCAAAGTTCGAATGAATTAAATGTATAAACCCTTATACAATGATTGCATGATTCATTGCAGATTAAAGTGATTCGTCTATTCAAGCTTTGCAGATTAATGAACTCATCCACTTACTAGGGGTAATTATTAAAGCCTATACTTCTCATGTTTTGTTTCTATTCCTTGAATTTAAGATCCTTGTATTTCTTGGACCTATAATGCAATTTCTGCAATATATAGGGACCTATAGTGCGATGAACCTATATTTTTTTACTATTACTGTAATTTATCTCAAAAATATGAAAAAATTGCACCATAGGTGTATCTGTTATTGTTTGGAGTTGCACAAGGGCATTACTTTTTCCTTTCTGAAACAACATTGTTATATTTGGTTATTTTGCATAACACAGGAACTAATGGTGCAATTAATCCAAAAACAGAACTTGATCAGGGAGAAGTGAGACATAGAAGTGATACTGAGATAGCTTCGCATAAAGAAGTTTGGCATAAGCTCAAATGGTAGTAAGGTAAAAGAGAAAACTTCATTTTACCTATTTGGTCCTTAATCTTTCTGTTTTTTTACAATTTAGACCCTTATCGTGCAAACGGCTATAGAGGAGCATGTTCTGTCCATCTTTGTGCTCGGACCAGGGCTTTGTGCTGGTGTCTGGTGGTTTGGTTCCAGTCCCAGGATGCATGACGTCTAGTTTGTAAAAGAAAATTGTAATCTCAGAATTAAAATAGTGTAATAAATCGATTTTTTTATTTTTTTTACCTTTTATCTTGTAGTGGCGGTTAGGAAGAAATTTTTAACTTTCTCCAGGTTCCACTTTATGTAGCGGCAAAGCATAACCGCCACTTACAGATTGTGGCGTTTTTTTAAAAAAACCGCCACCTATAGTATTTGTGGCAGTATTTTGCAACTGCCACCAGAACAATAGGTGGCTCCAAACATGGTGGCGGTCTTTGTGGCGGTTGCGCAAGTGCCACAAATGTTTACGTGGCGGTTATAACCGCCACTAAAGGCCAAAAAAACCGCCACCCTTTCTCTTTTTTTTTGTAGTGCTTACAGTATGTTAGGGACAAGTTTGCACGCTTTACCCTTATGGACACTATCCTAAACTTAGGAAAGGTGTATGAAATTCTCGATTTCTGGGGAGAAAAATCCGTACCCATGACATAGAGATTAACTCCAGCTGAGATCAGAAGAGTCTTGACTCCCAGAGATGAATTTTTATCTGAAGCAATATATAGCCGCTCTTAAAGTGTAAGAAAACGGGAATTAAGAAGCTGTTTGGCGGATTTGTGTTGAAAAGTATTTAGTTATATGTTTATTGTTATTTACAGACTTTCCAGGTGCATCTTTTATTTTACTATTTATATGAATATTTTGTTATTTCTGTGAAAATATGTCAGTTATCTTGCATAACACAGGGGTTTATAGTGCAATTTACTCAAAAAATATCAATTTATGGGACCCATACTTTGTTAATATGAGGAATCTATAGTGTAATTAACTAAAAAAAAAATACTATATTACTAGGAAGAACATGGTACTGTAAACTAGGTGTCGATACTGACATTACATTGTTAAATTCTTACTAGTAAGTGGAATTTAAACAATACAAACAAATTCTAATACAGTAAAATCCTGCTAATTACTACTTTCTGCCCCTAACTTCAGTGTGTTGACAAGTTGGAATTGTTTGAACAATGTGTGGGTTGTTTTCATACTTGGAGCAACAAAAAGGATGATGATTAATTTTTTTGAGATCTAGAAAATTATGCAGGGTGTTAATTAACTTTAAACAGAATATTTTATTCAAGTCAAGCTTGGAGATTCAGGCTGTTTGTGTTTTTTTTTTTATCACCCTCCTTTAATACTCGGTATCTAATTGGATGTAAAAATAAGCCCAATTCAATAGGTCTTATAGCATATGGGTGACTTATGATAAATAGAGTGTTCCAAGTGGTGCAAAAACTGAAGATTGTGAAGTATGAGCTTAAAAAGTTCAGTAAGAAGTATTTTTATCATTCCACTACAGGGATTAATGGTGTTAGAGATAGGTTGGAAGAGATTTAAAAGGTTATTATTTATGGAGGAATTAATAGAAGTTTACTGCATTAGCTCGGAGAATGGTACTCATCTGGTGGATGATGAAGGTATAAATAAGGTTTTTTTGGAGTATTATGAAGACTTGATCGGCTCAAAAGATTGTATGGAGAACTATAGAAACAATGAAAAATCTTCTAAATCAGTCTCTTTCATATAAAGATGCTCAGAGGTTGATATTAGATCTCACTGAAAATATATTAAGAATGGTTTCTTCTTAATTAGTAATACAAAATCACCTGGACCAGATTGGTTTACTACTGTTTACTTTAAGGTAGTTTGGCACATTATTCTCTGTCAGATCCCTTTTCCAATACTTCCTAGCTATGCTCACTACTCTTCTCCCATAGCATAGAGTTCTGTGCTCATCTCATTTCAATCCATCATTAATGCCCTTTTTAAATAAAAAAAAACAATTATATTCCATTAAAACAAAAACATTAGTCCCCTCATTAATTAAAAGTTATTGATATCCGCTAAAATCAAAAGTAGACAGCTGTCATTTACTACCATAGTGAGTAATAGCCAAAGGTTTGACTTAAAAGAAGTATTTGCTCAAGGGAAAAGTGTTACTCATTTTCAAGTTTCCCCTTTCTTTCTCAGTAAATGGCTTCATTTTAGTGATTCAATGGCTTTTTAGGTGTGTGCTCAACATCTTTCTGTAAGTATTCTTCAATTTTAGCTCTTGTAATCAGATAAAAATGCTGCATTTGCTTTTGTTTGGATTGAAGTTTTAATCTTTCTTTTTTCGTTCTGTTAAGGATTAAAAGTTTTGTAAAGTTTCGTGTATGACCATTTTGTTTGAACTCAAAGGTGGTCTTTACCATTGAATTTAACACTATTGTTGGAGATCGGTGTTTTCCGCTTGTGTTGTTCTATGCTGCTTTTGCAGCTTTTCTAGTAGTAAGCAAAGTGGTGAGAGATTCTTTTCTCAATGGAGGCTAAATTAAAGGTGTCAATGAGGTTCTGGGTAGGGGAAAAAATAGAAATTGGGGTTAATTTCTAGATTCAAAAAAACAAAAATAAAAAATAACAATCTAAGTGCCAATTGTATGTCCTTCCCACTCCACCACCCCCCACCCCCCCCCAAAAATTAAAAAGGGTAAAAATTGCACTGTACCCGGGGCCGGAGATTCCAGGCCACATTAGATCCGACGCTGATGGTGTGATAGTTTAGGTGATAACTCATTGTTTTTCTGTTTTTTGGAACAAAATTTTCACCATTTTCTGCAATTTGTAGGTATAAGCTGATAAGCCACTCAAGGAAGGTTTGAGATTCCGGCAAGGATAACTGTTTTTGGTAGAAAAAAACTTCCAGTAAATTAATATCTTGTAATAAGTACTCTCTAACCTGTGTATGTTATTATTGTGGCTTGTCTCTCAAGAAGAAGAAATAAGAAACATCTTTTGGTGAAATTTATGATGGATTTCTTCAGAGTGAATAAGTTTAGGAAAGCTCACAAACCGAAACTCAAAAATATTTCAGAGGATAAACCAATTCCTCTACCTGAAGAGCCAATCAATGAGAATGGTGATGTCTTGGGTAAATCAGTAAATATCGATAATCTAACTGTAGTAGATAATTCGAGTGCTGGTGCTGAGGAGTATGATGGTGATTCTATCACCAATGAGGTTAAGAGGAGGTTGAAAGATGTGAGGAGGAATAATTACATGGTGTTGATACCTGAAGAAGAACCGTGTAATGAAAATGATGAACGAGCAGAACAAGAAAAGGCGGTTGAGGTGGGGTCCACCGAGTTGAGGGATGTAAAATCAGAAGGGAGACAATACTGGTCTGGGATTGATGTTATATATGAAAAATATTGCGAGAGGATGCAATTCTATGATAGCTCAATTTTTCAACTGTTGCATGAAATTGGTAATTCTTCTCCTGAACTTACATTACTTTGTTAGGGCACATAGTACTAATAAATCTTTATAAGCTTGTGAGTTAATGTAAATGAAATCTTTGTGAAGCCGTTATGTAACAATTAGGGATAGAAGTATTAATGGAAGTCGAGATTAACTGCTTAGCTGATATTAAGGTTTACGGATGTACCAGGTTGTCATATTTCTACTACGGCGTCACTTTCTCTCACTTCCTCAGCTCCGTCATCAAAAGAAGATACTGAAAAGTCACGGCAACTGGGTCATGATCCATATCAAGATCTCGAAGCATCTTATGTGGCTCAGATTTGCTTAATATGGGAAGCACTTCACAGTCAATACACACAGCTGAGCCGTAAATTCTTGCATCAATCGGAGAATCGGACTGTGTACAATCAAAGCGCTCAGGAGTTTCAGCGATTTCATGTTTTGTTGCAGAGATATATTGACAACGAGCCTTTTCATGAGGGTTCTAGGCCTGAAATATATGCTCGGATGAGAAATTTGCTATCTAAATTGCTTCAGGTTCCTAAGATCCAAGGTATTTGATAGTTTTGCTTTCTTTTTTGTTTAATTCTCTAGTTATTGAATTAACAGTGGTGGTAGAGGAGAAAGTGGTGGTGGAGGATGGCCATGTGCCGTCTGCTCTTGGTGTATTTGAGCAGCATAGGAAGGTAATCAGGTTGAAATTGCTTGAGAAGATGAGCAAGGAATAACAACTCCTATTGAAGCAAAAAAGAGTTGACAAAGACCCGAAATTGATTCAGTAGGTAGGAGCATTTCTCAATAACTCAAGAAATTTTCCCATCTTGAAATCAAACACATTTAAGTTTCTTTTGTCCAATATTCATGCCTAAATTGCCGCTGAAGAATATGGATATTATGTATGCTTAGGGGATTTTTGGAACTTGATTGTTACTTTTTGTGTACCATTAAACTACATGCTGTTAACAAGAGATTTAACTCTCTCACCAAAAAGCTCCCTATCCCTATAAAATTTCAAAAAACTCAGCCGTAACCCTAGTTGTCGTCGCCTCCAGTATGGGCTCTTTTTACCTCCCAGTGCCGAAGACATCCTTCCCTTTCTCCCTCTCGCCGCTTTCCTTCTCAAACGAGACTTTATGGTTTCAACGAGGTGGGCAAAGCCTTATTCTCAAGCGAGCTTCGCGGCAAACTTTCAAGTTCTTCTACTACAACGGTTGTCTAGCCCCGCTCTTTGTTTTTTCTGGTGATGTAATTTCTTTGTTGTTTTGTCTTGGTGGTGAGCTCTTGTATTTTGCACTTGGCGTTGAGGTTTGGTTTTCTGTCCAAATTTTTTCATAATTTTTCTCTCTCTTGTTTGTTACCCTTTGCCTTAACTCTAAAAAATAAGAGATTATTACCCAAGGCGTCTTGAAGACACCACCCTATGACCTAACAAGACCGGCTCTATAGCCTCTTCTTACTAAAGGCTACAAACTAAATTTAACACTAGTCCAAAATTCTAATTACCTTCTTACCCTTTTTGTGTTTTTCCCATATATATATATATATATATATATATATATATATATATATATATATATATATATATATATATATATATATTAATTTAATCAGAAATATTTTAAAACCTAAACCTCCTCTATTTTTTCTCTCTCTTCTTTCTCTAAAACACATGTTGCTTTTCTTCCACCACATTCCAGCCATGGCAGCTCCACCACAAAACCAAATCTTAGATCTCCGGTCGTGAAGCTTTTGTTTTCATTCGTGGCTGAGAAGGAAAACTACCTTTATTTTCGCGATGCACAAGAAAACTGGAAGCCGTTCGAAAACCCGGCGACCATGGCTTTTCTCTGTTCGCGGCGGACATGGCAAAAATCCGGCGACAATGGCTTTTCCCCGTTTGCGGCGGACATGGCAAAAATCCAGCGACCATGGTTTTTCACTGTGCTGATTGCGTGCTCCAGATCTGTTCTTCGGAAGTTCGTGCTCCAAATCTGTTCGGCAATGGTGGTGAAATTTGCTCAACAGTACTCTTTTTTTTGTTCAAATATCTGCTCAACAATACTCAACAAAGTTTATCAAATTGATAAAAAATTGATGAATATTATTACTATCGGGAATATTGTATCGAAGAATTGAATACAACAATTTGTAAATGTAAACCATGTGGGACCGTGGAGTGTTGTGTGGCCATGTTGGAGTATTCAGCAAAAAGTTTTTTTCAACGATCAGCAAAATGTTAAACTTTTCTTTTTTATTTTAGTGTATGATAACTTTATCATTTTTTTAGAATGGTTAATATCAGCAAATTATGCTCAACACTTTGTATTTTAAATTTTTTTTGTCAACATTATATAGTGTAAGCAATAGATTTTTTTTCTTGTGATGAAACTAATTACTATTTAAATTATATTGTATTGCTTTAATTTCTATCAACAGTTTTATATCGTATTAAACTGTTTTGCCTTAATACTTAGCAAAAATTGCAAAAAATCAATGAATTTTTCCGATACTCAGAAAAGTTACTGAGCATGCTCAGTAAAGTTACTGAGCAAACGAGCATGTTTAGTAAAGTCATTCAACAAAAAAATTCGAATACTCATCAAAAAAATTCGACATTCAGAACTTTGTCCGACACTCAGCAACTTTTTTCATACTCAGTAGCCCATGCTCAATACTTTTTCCATGCTCAGTACCCCAGGCTCAGAACTATTTTCCACGCTCAGAACTTTATTCTACGCTCAGAACTTTATTCTACACTCAGAACTTTATTCTACGCTCAAAATTTTATTACATGCTCAGAACTTTATTCCACGCTCAGAACTTTTTCCGGCGGTGATCGGTGGTTGTGGTCAGAGCTGGAAATTATTTGATAATTATTGAAGGAGAAGAGAGAGAAAATGATAAAGGAGGAGAGAGATTAATGGTAATGGAGGAGGGAGAATAATGGTAGTGGAGTAGAGAGAAATAATCTTTTTTTTGTCTTATATGCACTAGAAGGGTAGTTATGACATTAGATATCTTATTGGCCTTTAAGAAGGAGAGATGAATTGACTAGCTCTTATGTGTCACTACAATAATCTTTAAGACCCTATAGGTAATTGACCCAAAAAATAACCCTTTTAAATGTGGTGATCCAGTTTACAAGTATAAATTAAAGCATGAATTAAATCTTGGTGATTTTTCTTTCCTCATCAATCATAAGGGGTTAACAATGTCGACGGTGAATACCAACATAGGGACATAGTTAGCTAGAATTTATTTTCTTATGTATGAACTAACAAAGTTAGATCGACGAAGTCTTTACGAACAAATAAACAAAGACCGACGATATATCGGTACTCGAAGACTAAGACTGACAAAATCAACCCACTCAAAAGAAAAGACCAACAAAGACTTGTCAACCAATGATAAAAACCAAAAAAGTCTCAACATTCAAAAAATATAGACCAACAAAGTCTTGGCACCTGAAGTCGAAGATCGGTGAAGTTTCGACACTGAAAAGAAAATATTAACGAAGCCTCGACAACAAAGCAGAAGATTAGCAAGTCCTTATATTTCTCGAGTCAAAGGGGTACAAGGCATATAGATAAATCGAGAAATGCAAGCAAAACTAAGCAAGCAGGGGTAGAGGAGCCCTTAAAGAAAAATGAAAACTACAATAACAATTTAAGACCAGGTGTTACATTGCTAAGAATAATATCTGAGAATAATGACAAAACAGGCAAGCGCCTGATGAGGGTGGATCGACGACGTAACCATCATCTCTCATAATAGCTCCGACCTCGGCTCTCTTCCTCGAAGCACCTGAAAGGATATTAGAGTTATCCCTTTTGGGGGAAAACACCGTATGAGGTTAAAATGAATACGACAAAAGAAAGGTAAGGACGACATACGATTATGCCAAAGAAAGCTTGATTAACAGTAACCATCATAAGACCACCTTGACACATAGTATCTACCTTCTCCTTGGAGGCTTCATTTAGACTACGACGTAACAAAGATTGGAAACGAGTCCAAGCAACTTCTACAGTTTCTCCTTGTTCCTGACGGAAACTTACAACATCGAGTTGCCCACTAAGTCTAACACTCTGAGGATAATACCTATCGAAAAATGCAGTCTGAAGTTGCTCCCAAGTCAAAATCTAATCGTGTGGTTGTTGATCATACCACTCACTTGATCCTTCGCTGAGGAAAAATGGAAACATATGAAAGTACATTTGTTCTTGGGTTACTCCAGGGGTGACATATGCATCACAGATTTGCATGAACTTATACATAGCTCTAATAGGATCTTCACGAGCTGCACCACTATACTGTCCAATATTTGTAAACTGATTAATCATACCCGCATCTGGTCTGAATCGAATTCCTTGAATTGCAGGAGGACAGAGTCCTAGTGGTGGTAAACGGAAAGGTCTATAGTTATTAGGTTGGAAGAGTCGCGACCCATAATCTTGAAATTCTACACCATTATTGTTGATTGGTTGTTGTCCTCTGGGAGGAATTTGGAATTGAGCATTTTGGACTCCTACCGGTGGAATTGGTAATACTGGTCGAACTATCGGAAGTCCATTTTAATCCAACAGAATTTCGGGATCTTGAACATTATAAACGTTAAAATCTTCCATTTATTTTGCTTTATTTTCCTCCTTCTTTCTCTTGTTTTGAGCTCGGACTAGTCTCTCAGGATTCGAGAGCATACACCAAACCTGTAAAACCTGAGAAGGAACTTGACAAAGAAAAGCGTAAAACTGAAAATATAAAATAAAAATAACAATTAAACTACTAAAGATTAACACCGGGGTCACACGCTACCCTTCCCGGCAGCGGCGCCAAAAACTTGGTGGGTCCTGGTGTGTTATAAAATTTGAACTGGAAATAAAGGAACCACAATACTGCAAGTGCACGGTTGGCAAGTTGATAGGTTTACTTTCTAGTAAATGTTGTATAGGGTTTGTTTTCCTAGCCATGCTTGTTTTTGAGTCAAAAACAAGTAGGGGTTTGATTTGTACTTGTCATTTTGTGGATATAAAATGGTAGGTTTGATCAAAAAAAAAGTGCACGGTTGTCCAAGTAATATCCGATAAATCGGGTTTCGTTCTCAGGGACGGATTAGGTACAACTCTAGTATTAATCCGATAGTAGTAATAATTGCTTAACAGAAAAGTAAAATAAAATAATTTTGTTTTGTTTTTAAATTTAAGATGCAAGAACATAAATTACTAAAATAAACTAAAGCAAGTAAAAGATACTTAAACTTCATACGAGAGAGAGAGAGAGAGAGAGAGAGAGAGAGAGAGAGAGAGAGAGAGAGAGAGAGAGAGAGAGAGAGAGAGAGAGAGAGAGAGAGAGAGAGAGAGAGAGAGAGAGAGAGAGAGAGAGAGAGCGCGCGAGAGAGAGTACTTGATCCTCTCAAGGGTTTCACCTAACCTATGTAATTAATGTTTCTGTTTAAGGGCTAAAATGGTATTATTGTGCTAGTCGGGAGTCTTATATCTCCTAACCCCCGTCAGGGTGGACTTAAAAGCTATACTAGGGTATTACAAACCCCGTCAGGGCGATTATAAGTTACTTTTAAATGAATAATAATTTACCTCATTGGCTGCATGGTTAGTTAAGCCCGTCATGGCTAATAACGAATACTACGCGTCTATTATCTAAGTCTGTAATTAAACCCCCCGTCAAGGTGATCACTTCCCCACCAAAGTGAATAGCTTAATTACTATGAGCTAAGTTTGATTCATGACTTCAAAATCAGTGATTAAAACAAAATAATAGTCAACACAAAATACCTAGTCTAATTTAAATAATCAAATCCCAAATTCAGAAAAGATAAATTAAATAGAATTGGGATCAACCCATATAGCGATTCTCAAGTACTAAAGAAATTAGTTCATAATATAATTAAATACTGAAATAAATAAAAAGGAATACATAATTCTCAATACATAAAAGAAATAGGATAACCTAATGGTTGGGTTGGTTGTTGTTGGAAGAACAGAATTCCTCCAGCGCTAGCGTCTCCTCTACCTTCTTGCTCTAACTTGAAAACCTTAAGCCTCTTGTGTAATTCTCTGAAGTGTGTGAAAAAAGGAGGCTAAGGGATGTATTTATAGGTGCTAGGAAGCCCTGATTCGTTTACTTGGAGTGGAAGACAAGTAAAGGACTCTCTAGTTCGCAACCCTAAAATATAGGGAAGGTAAGATTCTGTTGCTGATTTGTTTTGGTCATATATCCTTCAATACTCATCCGTTTGACGCGTTCTTTATGTCGAAATCACTTGTATCGGAAAGCTATATCCATTGGTCCACACAATTCTCCTAAATTTCTAGCCAATCTTGAGTTATGGGCTCGTCTTTGAACGTGGCTGAAATTTCAGATTTATTTGGCAGCTTTATCTTTTGTTTCTTTGCATATTTCCTTCCTTAATCTTCCAATTTCCATGTATATCTTCTTTTCTTTACTTCTTAGACTTGACTTGGTCTCTAATTAATTATCATATATCTTTAAAGCTTTACAATAAATAAATAAATAAATAAATAAATAAATCGCATATGCTTTAAAAATTAATAAAACATTAAATCAAGACTAAAAATAAGAAAGTGCACTCTAAAATTAGAAACTCGAATAAAATACTTCCTAACACACTAAAAATAATCTAAGACTTTAATTCTCACCTCTCCTCCTTGTATTGGTTTTCCATGAAATTCAAGAACCTACTAACTTTGCACTTAAAATAACCAAATTAACGCACAAAAACTCTAAAAATGCAAATAGTCTAATTTCAAGTGGAGAAAGTGTAATATGACGAAATAAGCATAAAAGTCTATCAAATAAGTCAAATATTCACCTAAAATGATGTCTCCTAAGGGCTAATATTTAGAACAAATAGGGAGACATCAGGTATCGTGGCCTCATCCCAATTTTCTGGGTTATGTGTTTTTTACGGCTTTTCAAAAAAAATATTAAAAATCAAATTAAAATTAGTTTAAGGAATGATTTGACTGTAGAGTTTGTTAAATGCCCCCATAAGCATACTTTTTGTAAATTAATGACAGAAAATTGTCGACCTTATAGTTAATGTAAAACGCAACTTGAATGCATGTAAACACTAGATGATTGATAAGAAAAATTAATGAACAATGCAAAAGAAGTAAGCTTGTACTTGGTGAGAATGAGTTGTGTGTAGAACGTGAGATCTAAATGAGTAGAAAACCTACTTAATCATGAACTAAAGGTGAACTGTGTATCTAGGAAAATGATAGAGGTAGTTCTTTGATAGCCACTTGAAACCTTTTTAGCTTTCTAACCCGTGATTAAATGTTATATCCTTCTTAGCCCCATTTTTAAGCCTTTAAGCCTTTCTTTTGAATCCACATTATAAGCTTATCCTTTAGATGTTAGGACTATACCATATGACCCGCACTTGAATCACGATTGCTTAAGACTAGTTGTCCTTGAGCTTGAGTTTGGGTGAGGGAATCTATTACTACATATGTTGGGTAGATTTGTGATGTGCTGGAATGATTATGCACTTTATTGTAAATTCCTTTGCCGATTTCTAAAAAGAAAAAAGAAAAGAAAAAGAAAAAAGAAAGAAAAAAATTGAGAAAATAAGTTAGCATGACATCTCCTCGGTAGTTGCCAAGTTCTCCGGTTCGGAAACCGTCCCAGTGTTACCCAAAGGTATACTAATGCTCTCGTTGTTAGTAGATAGTGATTCCGAACCCCATAATTCGGGACTCCATCCGTGACGATCATTTATTTCCCAAACGGCTTTCCAACCCATCATTGATTTCTTTGCACTAATCTCGTCAATGTAGAATACTTTCTTGGCTTGCGATGCTAAAATGTATGGTTCGTCTTCCCACTCAAAGTTTGTCGTGTTAATAAAGGTTACCCCAAGTTTTGTCCTCGATTCAGCCATTTTGTACCACTTACAAATGAATAAGACAACTGAACACCCTTTAGTGTAATTAACCTCCAATATTTTCACTAATTGTCCATAACATGGTCTATCTTCGTACGTGGTACAAACTCCGTAATCCTGCGTCACTCTTTTTTCTCCTTTACCCTTAGTTACCCACTTGACACCATTCACGACACATGAATCGTATCTATCCACCGCACCAAAAGACATGCTTGCCAAGGATACCATCTCAGTGGTAGCTAATACATCACCTGACTCTTTCATTCCATGAACCTGTCATACATAAATAATACTTAGAACTTTGGAAATAAGTAGATTATGTTTAAACCAACGTCTAAAGTACATACCTTTTCCAATAACCAACTCTTAAACCTTTGACGATGCATAATCTCTATTTCGTCACCCGTTCCCGTAAGTGTGGATTTGTGTTCACTAAAATCATAAATGAATATAAATAAGTTAATATAAATGTATAAATATATATATATAAATATATATATATATAAATATAAATATATATAAATATATATAAATATATATATATAAATATATAAATATATAAATATATAGATATATAGATATATATAAATATCTAAATATATAAATATATAAATATATAAATATCTAAATACATAAATATCTAAATATATAAATATCTATATATATATATATATATATATATATATATATATAGATAGATAGATAAGTAAACGTTACTTACGTCCTATATGGTTCGAGCTCGTCGCAGTTATTCAATATATACCAACTGACGTGCTCCTTCTGAAGAGCTGGTAAAGCAACTGACTCTTTCTTGCCAATTGGAGTACACTGAGAATTGAAAACGGATAGCTCTTTCGGTTCTGGCAGTTGTTCGTTATATCACCCTGGATCGTTGAACTTTGTTTTTTCTTCACTAAGATACCGCGATATGAAAGTCAACGTCTCTTCCGCCACGTAACCCTCGGCTATGGAACCCTCAGGCCTAGCCGGGTTTCGAATATACTCTTTCAACTTCTTCAAATACCTTTCAAATGGGTACATCCACCGCATTTGAATCGGGCCCCCTAACAACGCTTCATCATATAAGTGAATCACTAAGTGGATCATGATATTATGATGTAAAGAACCGGCTATGAAGCCTCCTATGTATGCAAAAAAAAAAAAAAAATGGATCATGATATCAAAAAACACGGGAGGTAAGATCATTTCTAACTTGCACATCACTTCAACCACTTTCGCCTTACCATCCACCAACTCTTTCCTACTCAGGTTCTTGTTACAAACGAGTCTAAACACGTTAACTAACCCAATAATTGCGTCGCTAATCGATTTATCATCTAGAAGCCCGGGGAGACAACAAACAAAAAGGTCTTGCATCATAACATGACAATCATGCGATTTCATTCCAATGATCTTCCCCGTATCGGCTTGAACGTTATTCCTCATACTAGACGCGAATCCATCGGGAAACCTCTGTGCCTGTAACCACTCAAGAAACAACTTCCTCTTCTACGCTGACAACGTATACTTTCCACGTTTTAGAATCGTTTTATTTCCTATTGTTGTCAACCACAATTCTTTCCTGAAATTCATTTTCTTAAGATCCTCCCGCACCTTAACGTTATCTTTGTTTGGTTTCCCATCGACTGCTATAACTGTACCGAGAAGAGCATCCCACACGTTTTTCTCGCAGTGCATGACATCAATGTTATGTTTCAACAAATTTTCGGACCAATAAGGTAAACGATAGAAAATACTCTTTTTCTTCCAGTTTGTCTCGCGAGGACCTGTAGTCTTCGTCACCTTGCCTCCAAAATCCTTGTGTTTGCCGGGAAACACAATAGGAAGGCCATCTAACTGTGTCTGAATACTAGCTGAACTATATTTCTTCGGTCACTTAGTAGAATTGGTTGCCGGGTACAAAACACATTCTTTTCTAAACCGATGTCCGGTGGGTAACCAACGTCTATGGTCAAAGTAAACCACACCTTTTTTCACACCCAATGACGGTGTGGAATCCATGCATTCCAGGCAAGCCATGTAACCTTGACCCGACCATCCTGAAGTGTATGACCGAGCGGGGAAATCATTGGTCATGGACAACAGACAAACCTTCATAGTAAAATCTTGCTTTGTATGGGCATCATACGTAAGGATCCCTTTACTCCACAACTCGTCCAACTCATCTATCATAGGGCGGAGGTAAACATCCATGTCCTTACCGGGCGAACGAGGACCCGGAATCAGCAAACAAAGCTGAAATGTGGTTTCCTTCATGCATACCCACAGTGGCAAGTTATAGACGGTTAATATGACAGGCCACATGCTGTACGAGTTGTTTTGCATAGAGAAAGGACAAAACCCGTCGATACCGAGACCCAAAAATACATTACGAGGTTTGCTAGCAAACTCAGGGTATAGCGCTGCAAATCTCTTCCAACTATCACCATCAACCGGATGACGCAACACATCCGGATCGGCACTCTTACCGGTATGGTGCCAAATCATGTCTTCAGCGGTGTGCTTTGAAGCGTATAGTCGCTGTAACCTGGGAGCAATCGGAAAATAGTGGAGCTTCTTATGCGGTACTTTGATACCCTTCTTTGGGTCCCATCTAGACTCGCTACAAACTGGACACTTATCGAGGTCTTTATACTCTTTATAAAATATTGCACAATCGTTCAAACAAACATCGATGGTAATATACCCCATACCCAAGCTTTTCAACTTCTTGTTGCATGCATCATACGAATCAGGCAAAGTGTGAGGTTTGGGTAAAATACGACCAACCAACTCTAATAGCTCGGTGAATGATGTGTTAGTCCACTTGTTCTTTACTTTTACGTGCATAAGCTTGGCAATAAAGTTCAATGAACTCATCGCTTTACAACCCAGATATAATTCTGTCTCCAATTCGTTAAACAATATTTCGAAACTACTTGGAATTTCTGCGTCTCTCATCTCGGTGTCACCCTGATGACCGCCAACATCGTAACTGTGTCTCACATCGTCATAAACCTCGGAAATTTCATTAACTATATTCAGAATAGGGTTTTCTACGGGAACGACCGGCTGCTCACCGTGTTTTATCCAAACCCGATACGACTTCATAATCTCTTCATTATAAAGGTGGTTCGTAACCGTCCGAGAGGCTAATCGACGATTATTTTTACAATAGTTACACGGGCAATAAATAAGATCTTTATATTTCGAATGTTGTTTTGCATATGCGATAAAATCCAAAACCCCAACAAGATAGTTTGGATCGAATAAATCCGTAGCATCCATCCAACTCTTATCCAAAGCCATCTCTTTACAACAATTTTAGATAACTAGACAACTACATTCATATGAAAATAAAATAAATAATTATTACAACCCAATTGATAAAATGAAAAAAAAAATTACAACACAATGAATATAAATAACGCAAATTACAAACCAATGGTTTGAATATAATTACAAACCAATAAATAAATAAAATTACATCACAAATAAATAAATAAATAAAATTACATCACAATAAATAAATAAATAAAATTACAACACAATAAATATATAAACAATTTCACATAATTAAATACACAAATACAAAAATATATGAAACATAATATATGAAATAAATGAATGTATGCATGATTTATACACAATATATAACAAGACAATCAAAAAATATACAAAATAATAACCTATAGCAACTAATACACAATTCAAAATTCATGCATAAAAAAAATTAAAAAGTTTGAAATTTTAAGAAAATACCTTGAATTGGTGGAAGAAATTGGATATTGATGATGAAGTCCCAACCTTGATAATGTATTAATAAACCTAAACCCATAATATTGCAAGAATTACACCAAATATGATCATAATAAAAAAAAATCAAGAATTTACCTAATATTTTTAGATGAAATTGTGTGTTGATGATGTCCCACCTTGATTATAAGCTTGCAAATGGTTAGAGGTGAATTGGAGAAGGTATTGCAAAAAAATTGAATTAGTTTGACTGACATTTTTAGGAGAAATTGGGAGAAAAAATGGGATTTTTGGGGTTTAAGGAGATAAAAATACAGACTGTCCAGCATATATGCACGTCAAATTTACCGACGACACGTAAAGTCGTCGGTAAACGTAAAGTGTCGTCGCTAAATTCTAGAATTTACCCACGACTTTTCTATTTGTCGGTAAATTACCGACGACAATTCCAAGCAAACAATAAATAAAAAATAAAAAGGATTAACGACGGCATTTTGTCTTTTACCCACGAGACCAGTCGTCGGTAAATTATCGGCCAAGATTTCTCGTGGGTAATTACTTGTCGTCGATAAATAACAAAAGTTTGCCGACGACTTTACGTGTCGTCGGTAAACAGTCGTGGGTAAATCCTCGATCTGTAGTAGTGCCAGATGATCTTTTGTATACCTTTTAATGAAATTTGATTTCGACTTTCTTATTATTGTTACAATAAATGATAAAGTTTTAGGCAACATAGTTTCTTGTTTTTCTGTTAATTTTTTCCTTTTATTTTATTGGTTGAATGTATATCCGGTTGTTTCTTTGATCAAATATAGGCTATTTTGCATAATTTAAGGGACATATAGTGAAATTTTTGCATAATATAAGGATCTACAGTGCAATTAACCCTTAGCCCCCGAACAAAAATTCTTCCCTCTACCCCTTCTCCGTGCTTACGGAAAAGCTTATGTCTGTATGTCCTTTTATGACCTTGGTATGCTAATTTATACGATATCTTATGGTCCCTTAAGTTTTCAGAGTCTTCATTTAACTCCCTAGCTCTCTATAATTATATTTGTAGGTTCTGGTTTATTTTACTATTTGTATTTTGTTGTTTCTGTGTATATATGTCAGTTATCTTGCAGCGATTTATAGTGCAATTTACTCAAAAAAAAAAAAAACAATTTAGGGGACCCATATTTTGTTAATATGAGGGATCTATAGTTTGATTAACTAGAAAATACTATATTACTAGGAAGAACATGGTACTATAAACTAGGTGTTGATAGTAACATCAAATTGTTAAATTCTTACTAGTAAGTGGAATTTAAACAATACGAACAATTTATAATACAGTAAAATCCTGCTAATTACTACTTTATGTCCCTAACTTCCGTGTGTTGATAAGTTGGAATTGTTTGAACAATGCGTGAGTTGTTTTCATACTTGGAGCAACAAGAAGGATGATGATTGATTTTTTAAGATCTAGAAAATAATGCAGGGTGTTAATTAATTGTAAACAGAATAAATTATTCAAGTCAAGCTTGGAGATTCAGGCTGTTTGTGTTTTTTTTTTATCACCCTCCTTTAATACTCGGTATCTAATTGGATGTAAAAACTAAGCTTAACCCAATACGTCTTATAGCATATGGGTGACTTATGATAAATAAAGTGTTCCAAGTGGTGCAAAAACTGAAGATTGTGAAGTATGAGCTTAGAAAATTCAGTAAGAAGTATTTTTGTAATTCCACTACAGGGATTAATGGTGTTAGAAATAGGTTGGAAGAGATTCAAAAGGTTATTATTTATGGAGGAATTAATAGAAGTTTACTGCATTAGCTATGGAGAATTAATGGTACTCATCTGGTGGATGATGAAGGTATAAATAAGGTTTTTTTGGAGTATTATGAAGACCTGATCGGCTTAAAAGATTGTATAGAGGACTACAGAAACAATGAAAAAGCTTCTAAATCAGTCTATTTCATATAAATAGGCTCAGAGGCTGATATTAGATTTCACTGAAAATATATTAAGAATGGTTTCATCTCAATTTGTAATACAAAATCACCTGGACCAGATCGGTTTACTACTGTTTTCTTTAAGGTAGTTTGGCACATTATTCTCTGTCAGATCCCTCTTCCTATGCTGCCTAGCTATGCTCACTATTCTTCTCCCATAGAATAGAGTTTCGCGCCCATCTCATTTCATCCCATCATTAATTTCCTTTTTAAACCAAGAAAAACATTAAATTTCATTAAAACAAAAGCATTAGTCCCCTCATTAATTAAAAGTTATCGATATCTGCAAAATTGAAGTAGACAGCTGTCATTTATGGCTTGTCATTTACTACCATAGTGAGTAATAGCCAAAGGTTTGACTTAAAAAAAGTATTTGCCCAAGGGAAAAGTGTTACTCATTTTCAAGATTCCCCTATCTTTTTCAGTAAATGGCTTCATTTTAGTGATTCAATGGCTTTTTAGGTGTGTGCTCAATATCTTTTTGTAAGTATTCTTCAATTTTAGCTCTTGTAATCAGATAAAAATGGTGCATTTTCTTTTCTTTGATTAAAGTTTTGATCAAATAATTAATAAGCCTCATAACGCTTAACACAACCGTCATAACTGCTATCACACAATTCACACAATTCAGCTATATATACATAAAGACTTAAACTGACCTCATAAGGCATATCAAATACAATAGACTATATATCAAAATATCTCCAGTTAAATCATGAAGCGCGAAAGAGATTGCAGTGAGACACAAGGACATAGAAAAAGCTGTAAGTATTTCTTTGAAAAAATATAATCTTTCGTTCCCCACTCCCCCACTGGGCTTGTGGGTACCCACTTCCTCCTTGGCCACCACTTTCACGGGATTGTTGTGAGCCCGTGCCTTCACTGCTTCCTTCACCGTCAGATCTCTTCTTTCTCACCATTTTGTCGGCTGAAGAAGCTGAAAAAAAAAATCATTAGTATAAACATCAGATCGATAATGTAACGAGCGTAATATGTAACTATAGATCAGATTTATGAACAGTCAAGCAGATACAAACACAGATCTATAAATATTATTGAATATTATTCAACTTAGCTTGAGAATTGTGTATTTAGTAGGGGGGAGGGGCGAATTTTAGACTCAGGGAAGTGGGGAACGAAAGATTTTATATTATTAATAAAATTACTTCGGCTTTTTCTGTGTTCTTGTGTCTCACTGCAATCTCATTCGCGCTTCATGATTTAATTGGAGATCAATTGTATAGCCCTCTAAAATATATTGTTTTTCTATTTGATAGCCTTATGAGGTCAGATTAAATCTGTATATATAGCTGAATTGTGTGATACAGTTATGACGGTTTTGTTAAATGTTATGAGGCTTATTAGATTTCTACAAAAGGTTGTTCATATAAGATACAAATGAACTTTTTTACCTTTTCAACCAATTTTATCCTTATTTAATATTTAAAAGGTTATCATTATTAAATTCATTTACTTAATTAGTTGAGGGTAGTTTAGTAAAAGTAGAGAGAATTAATTTCTTTTCTTAATTTGTGTGAAAAAGAAAGATATGACAAACATTGATGGACGGAGGAAGTATTTTAATATATAGCTGAATTATGTGATAGCAGTTATGACGGTTGTGTTAAACGTTATGAGGCTTATTAATTACTCCCTCCGTCCATTAATATTTGTCACAACTTCTAAAAGGTACACGTCCACAAAAGGTTGTCCATTTAAGATACAAATGAACTTTTTTACCTTTTCTATCAATTTTATACTTATTTAATGTTCAAAAGGTTATCATCATTAAATTTATTTACTTAAGTAGTTGAGAGTACGTAGTTTAGTAAAAAAAAAAAAAAGGTAATTAATTGTTTTTTTTAATTTGTGTAAAAAAAAATGTATGACAAACATTGATGGACGGAGGGAGTATTTTAATATAGCTGAATTGTGTGATAGAAGTTATAATGGTTGTGTTAAAAGTTATGAGGCTTATTAATTACTCCCTTCGTCCATTAATATTTGTCACAATTCTAAATATAGATATCCACAAAAGATTGTTCATTTAAGATACCAATTAATTGTTTTACATTTTCTACCAATTTTATACTTATTTAATGTTCAAAAGGTTATCATCATTAAATTCATTTACTTAATTACTTGAGGGTAATTTAGTAAAAATAGAGGGAAATAATTGCTTTTCTTAATTTATGTGAAAAAATGTATGACAAACATTGATGGACGGGGGGAGTATTTTAATATATAGCTGAATTAAGTGATAGAGGTTATGATGGTTGTGTTAAACGTTATGAGACTTATCAATTACTCACTCCGTGCATTAATATTTGTCACAATTTCTAAAAGTAGATGTCCACAAAAGATTGTCCATTTAAGATACCAATGAACTTTTGTATCTTTTCTATCAATTTTATACTTATTTAATGTTCAAAAGGTTATCATCATTAAATTCATTTACTTAATTAGTTGAGGGTAGTTTAGTAAAAATAGGGGGAATTAATTACTTTTTTTAATTTGTGTAAAAAAAATATGACAAACATTAATGGACGGAGAGAGTATTTTAATATATAGTTGAATTGTGTGATAGCAGTTATGACGGTTTTGTTAAATGTTATGACTCTTTTTAATTACTCCCTTCGTCCATTAGTATTTGTCACAATTTCTAAAAATAGATGTCCACAAAAGGTTGTATATTTAAGATACCAATAAACTTTTTTACCTTTTGAACCAAATTTATACTTATTTAATGTTCAAAAGGTTATCATCATTAAATTCATTTACTTAGTTAGTTGAGGGTAGTTTAGTAAAAATAGAGCGAATTAATTGTTTTTCTTAATTTGTGTGTAAAAAAATGTATGACAAATATTGATGTACGGAGGGAGTATTTTAGAAATATAATGATGTGTGTTTTCATTGCTGTAAAGTGAACTGGATTGATTAAAGTGATTTAGCACAACTGTACTCGGGACCCAGGGGCTCTAAGGCCCACTAGAACCCCCTGATGGTGTGATAGTTTAGGTGAAAACTCATTGTTTTCTCGTTTTTCGGGTCAACATTGTCACCGTTTTCTGCAATTTGTAAAGCCGGTAAGCGACTCAAGGAAGTTTTCAGATTCTGCGAAGGATAATTGTTTTTGGTAAAAAAATCTTTCAGTTAATCAATATTATGTACTAAGTATTTTCTAACCTGTGTATGTCATTATTGTGGTTTCTCTCTCAAGAAGAAGAAACAGGAAACATCTTTTTGTGAAATTTATGATGGATTTCTTCCTAGTGAATAAGTTCAAAAAAGCTCACAAACCTAAATTTGAAAATATTTCAGAAGATAAACTAATTCCTCTTCCTGAAGGGCCAATCAATGTCAATGGTGATGTCTTGGGTAAATCAGTAAATATCAGAGCCGGCTCGGGCCCAAGGTAACCAAGGTGGTCGCCTTGGCCCCATATTTTTTAGGGCTCAAAAAAACATTAGCATAGATTATATATATCGTAAGTCTCACAATACTAACAAACGTAGAAATATGGTTCAGTGGTGTTTTTTTTAGCGAAGTAATATAATCTGCAAAACCTTTTCCAAGAAAAAACAGTTAAAAAATCAGTTTTTTTCTTCTTTTTTTTCATATAATTAATTAAATTTTATTTTATATTTTAAGATTAGATTATATCAAAAGAAAAAAAATCTCTAAAAAAATTTCAAACGATTTTTATATAATTGTGTCAAATATAATATCTTGTTTTTTTTTTTAAATAATCGTTTATTTCATAAAAGTTATCAGTAAATATTTTATATATGATTTGTTTGGTCAGGATAATTTTTTGTATAAGGTAAAAGGCTTCATTTTTTTTCTCGCCTTAGGTACCCACAACGCTCGGGGCGGTCCTGGTAAATATCAATACTCTAAGTTGTTAAATTGCCAACTCAACCAAAAGTCCGGACCATTAGGAGGAGGCATTCTATTAATGAGATTTTATATCTCAACACGCCCCCTCACGTGCAAGCTTAGTAGAGAAGATAGCCCATAGAAGGCTAAGGAGAAGAGTGCCCATAGAAGGTTTAGGAGAAGAGCTAAGCTTGCACGTGCAGAATAAAGTGGGTGGCGGTCGAGAGACTCGAACCCAGGATCTCAAGGTCCGTGGAGCTCTGATACCATGTTAAATTGCCAACTCAACCAAAAGTCCGGACCATTAGGAGGAGGCATTCTATTAATGAGATTTTATATCTCAACATAAGTGTTGTAGATAATTCAGAGTGCTGGTGCTGAGGTTAAGAGGAGGTTGAAAGAATCGAAGAGGAATAATTTCATGGTGTCAATACCTAAAGAAGAACTGTGTAATGAAAATGATGGAAGGAGTAGAACAAGAAGAGGCGGTTGAGGTGGGGTCCATCGAGTTGAGGGATGTAAAAGCAGAAGGGAGACGATACTGGTCTGGGATTGATGTTATATATGAAAAATATTGCGAGTTGATAGCTCAGTTCCTAAACTCTTGCATGAACTTGGTAATTCTTTTCTTGAACTTACATTACTTTGTTAGGGCACATAGTACTAATAAATCTTTATAAGCTCGCGAGCTAATGTAAATGAAATCTTTGTGAAGCTGTTATGTAACAATTAGGGATAGAAGTATTAATGGAAGTTGAGAGCAACTGCTTAGCTGATATTAAGGTTTACGCATGTACCAGGTTGTCATATTTCTACAACGGCGTCACTTTCTCTCACTTCCTCAGCTCCGTCACCAAAATCTTTATCCAAGAAGCTCCTGATGTCACCGTTTCGGAGTCTATTTAGTATCAACAAACCTAAAGAAGAAACTAAAAAGTCACGCCAACTGGGTAATGATGATCCATATCAAGATCTCGAAGCATCTTATGTGGCTCAGATTTGCTTAACATGGGAAGCACTTCACAGTCAATACACACAGCTGAGCCGTAATTTATCGCATAAGCGGAGAATCGGACTGTCAAAGCGCTGAGGAGTTTCAGCTATTTCATGTTTTGTTGCAGAGATATATTGAAAATAAGCCTTTTCATGAGGGTTCCAGGCCTGAAGTTTATGCTCGGATGAGAAATTTGCTATCTAAATTTCTTCAGGTTCCTAAGATCCAAGGTATTTGATAGTTCTTCTTTCTTTTTTGTTTAATTCTCTAGATTTATAATATTCACAAAGCGTTCTGGCTTCTTAAATTTCAAGTTCAGATAAGCCGAGAGCTTGAGAAAAAGAACCCGAGCTGTTAGTTCTTGCCCCGGATTTAATCAAGATTGTTAAGGGAACGATTTTGACTTTTCATTCATTCTTGAAGATGGACAAGAAAAACAAGGTGGAGTGCTCAAGTTTTTTGCTAGAAGTAGTCAGAACCAGATGATTACCCCAGTTCAACAAATTCAGTCCTCTCTCGAAAAGGTAAGCCACTAAATTTTGTTCTTGCCCCTCAAATTCTTTAACGGAACATTTTGAATTTAGAAATGTTGCCCCTAAAATTGCAGAAAGTGATAAAGCTGAAGGAACTGAGGAAGAAGAGAAAAAGCTGGAAGGAAAATCATGGCCTACTACACATGAAGATACGCAATTGTTGCTGGGGCTTATTGATGTCGAGGTCCTTACAAGGGTGTTAAGAATGGTTAAAATCGGTAGTGATCGGCTATTTTGGTGTGAGGAGAAGATGAAGAAACTAGGTCTATCTGACGGAATATTGCAAAGAGACCCCTCTCCCATCTTGTTTTAGTGCTCCCTAGTCCCTATCATTGCCAACTTTATTAATTTTTGTTCAGGTGGGTAATATAACGTACAATTCGATTCATATGAAAAATATTATTATCAGTTTTTTGGTTAAAATACATATTATCCGCATGATTATTTTCAGATACATGTATTTGACTCTAAAGTTAAAGCTTATGTCTTCTTTAACAATTTTATATGTTTTGGTGCTAAAGTAAACTTGGCCACAAAGTTTCATACAATGTAGCAAGTCTTATATCACTATTTTTTTATGAAGTTTCATATTACAATTACATTGTCCACCACCATTCCAAACACTCAGCCACCACCGCCAACCTTAGCCGCCGCCATCACCACCTTGGCCGACCTTATTCCAAATGGAGGAAGATCAGGAGATGGAAGTGCTTGGGATGGAGAATGAAATGCAGGTGGTTTTTGGATTGGGGCGTGTTTTTCTATCACAAGCGTGACGGTGGTTCTGGTTTGGTGATAGTGATCTAGATCTTATCAAGGATTAGGATCATCCAGGAATCGAAAGAGAAACACAAGACTTTACTAAGCCTATCAATTTTGTTTCCACCGGAATCATAATGCATAATGAAGACATAATTGTGGTGGAGGATGGCCATGTGCCGTCTGCTCTTGGTGTATTTGAGCAGGATAGGAAGGGAATCAGGTTGAAATTGCTTGAGAAGATGAGCAAGGAATAACAACTCCTATATTGAAGCACAAAAGAGTTGACAATGATTCAAAATTGTTTTAATAGTTAGGAGCATTTCTCAACAACTCAAAAAATTTATCCCATCTTGAAATCAAACATATCTAAGTTTCTTTTGTCTAATAACCATGCCTAAGTTGTCGCCGAAGAATATGGACATTATGTATGCTTAGGGGATTTTTGGAACTAGATTGTTAACTTTTTGTGTACCATTAAACTAAATGCTGTTAACAAGAGAATTAATTATCTCACCAAAAAGCTCCCTAACCTTATTAAATTTCAAAAAAACCCCGACCTTAATCCTAGTTGTAGCCGCTACCGGTGATGGGCTCTTTTTCCCTCCTGGTGGCGGCGACATCCTTCCCTTTCTCCCTCTAGACGCTTTCCTTCTCAAACGAGCTTTACGGCGAACTTTCAAGTTCTTCTACTACAACTGTCGTCTTGCCCCGCTCGTCGTTTTTCTGATAATGTAATTTCTTTATTCTTTGGTCTTGGTGGTGAGGTCATGGGTTATTTTTTGCACTTGGCATTGAGGTTTGGTTTTCTGTCTAAATTTTTTCATAATTTTTCGCTCTTGTTTGTTACCCTTTTTCTTGGCTTTAAAACCACCATTAATTGTGGTGATCCAATTTATAAATATGGATTACGCATGAATTCGTTTTTGGCGATTTTTTCTTCCTCGTCAATGACAAGGGGTTAAGAATGTCGACGGTGAATGACATAACAGCATAGTTAGCTATAATTTCTTTTATTTTGTAGGAACCAACAAAGACAAATATTGACGAAATCTCGACACTTAAAAACAAAGATAAAAGAAGTCTTGGCGAACAAACAAATAAAGACCGGTGAAATCTTTGGTACTCGAAGACAAAGACCAACAAAATCTCGGCACTCAAAAGCAAAGACGAACAAAGTCTTGCTAACCAATGATAAAAACCAACAAAGTCTTGGCATTCAAAAAATATAGACAAACGAAGTCTTGGCACTTGAAGTTGAAGATCAGTGAAGTCTCGACGCTGAAAAGCAAATACCGAAGAAGCCTCAACATCAAAGAAGGAGCTTAGAAAGTCCTTTATATTTCTCGAGTCAAATAGATACAAGGCATGCAGATGCATGGAGAAATACATGCAAAACAAAGAAAAAGTAGGAGTAAATGAGCCCTTAAAGAAAAAAGAAAACTACAATAACAGTCTTGCAACCTGAAAGACCATGTGTTACATTTCTAAGAAGATTATCTGAGAATAACGGCAAAAGAGGCGAGCACGTGACGAGGGTAGATCAAATCCGCAACCATCATCTCTCATAATAGCTCCGGCCTTGACTCTCTTCCTCAAACACCTGGCGGGATATTCGAGTTATCACTTTGGGGGACAACACCCTAGGAGGTTAAAATGAATACAACAAAAGAAGAGTAAGGACAACATAAGATTACGCCGAAGAAAACAAAGGATCGAAAGAGGATAATAACACACTTGGAAGAAAATATAAGAAGGCTCTAAGGGATTCTCAGAAAAATCATTAAAATAAATGCCTTTGAAAGTAAGACAATGTAAAGGAGATAATCTCTATAATAGGTGCCAAATAAAATATGATGGATCAGCAGGAAGAATGGCAAGTATAAGTGACACTCGTCACTTGTTTCCAAGTATGAAAAGTAGAAATGAAACATAATGCACCACTTATAGGTGCTAAAAAGAAGTTAATAAATCAATAAGAGAAGTTCTTCAAGTCCTTCGAGAAAGTAAGGCTAAAATGAAGGGTGTTAGTCAAGATTAGGTATAAGGAGTATCCAAGGAAGACAACCCTCACCTACAATATAAGTCAGAATGCACTAGCATTAAAATACTTGTAGCAAGATCATCACAAGTAAAGTACTTCAACAAGACCGAGTCAACTCTTGAGAAACGAAAACGAAAACAAAAAAAGCAGGAAGAAATATGGCAGTGGAGAAGCATCATATATTCATTCATGAAGGAAAATAAATACATATAAAAAACTCCTATAAAATCTACTACAAAAGAAAAAGTGGTATCACAGGAAGCATCGCCGACAAATGTTGAGAACATGGCAAGGCTAAGTGGCTGGACAGTCCTCATGACGGGGAGTTGCTTCGGGAACCGAGAGAATACGGTCATTAACTAGGCCTGACAAGTGGGTTTGGCGTACTTGAATGTGTTGGATGCATACAAGATACCTGGCTCTCCTCTCGTCAGCATGGTCTGAGGCAATATGATGACACCTCTCTACCATAAATTCCCTTGATGTCAGGTAGTTAGCTATAATTTCATCTTAGGACGGGGTGTGCTCAGATAATATCCTAGCATGCATCTAATAAATCTCTGAGCCGATGTCCCCTTATTTAGCCACTTCCCAGGCTTGAGCTGTCTTAGTTGTAGCTAACTCTCCCCGAGCCTACATACGATGGATATATATTTGGATGGGCTTGGTGTCACTTATTAGCTGCGTTGTGTCTCCAGTGAGCCGCGGAGAAAGTAGAGCGTTGGTAACAGACTACACACATCAAGATGGATTATGGGATCAGGAAAGACTTCAATCGTATTTGCCAGTGTCGAAACTCTTGGAGATTGCCGAGGTGCGGGTAGATCAACTGAGTGGTAGAAAGATTTGTTATCTTGGCAGTATGAAGCAAAAGACACATATTCTGTGAAGTCGGCATCCATAAATTTCATGGAGCCAGACCATGAAGAGGTGTTTGATTGGGGTCTTTCTTGTAAATGAGGTGCCCGCAAAAGGTAAAAGTTGTGATGTGGCGAGCTATAACCTTAATATTAGAGGAGTGGATATAAGTTTGTATCGTCCTTGGTGTGGGGTGGTGGACGAGGTGGAAAACCACATATTCGAGGGTGTGTTATGCATGTCCGCAACAATAACATACCACTTGTGCATTGCTTGATGGTGTGGCTAGTCCATGTCCGCGACTAGAGTTGCATCCACCATGTACGCCGCACCCCCACTAAATGAGAGAGTAGCGTGTGAGGGTTGAGAGGTGAGTGGCTGATGCTTTTGTTTCAGAGTAGGTGGTGTTAAATGCTACTGGTTTTTCAGTAGAAATGTAGACGAGATGCGAAGTTTATAGTCCAAGAGGAGACCACAAGTATCTTTGCAAAATGGAGAGTCCTGTCATGTATTAATTGAAGCAACAATGGGTTCATATTCAGATCTTAGGCCTTTAACTGTCCAGAGAATGAGATCATCTTCATCAACGATTTTTTTTGCCGCTAGCGAGAACAAGAGATAGAGTTTTGACATGCTCGACATAAGAATACATATCTTTAGTGCCTTTATAGTACTATGAATGCTTTTAATGTTCTTAGGGAAGATGTAAATGGAATTAAGGAGGCCATGAGATATTTTTTGGTACAGAAAGGTGGGTTGGAAACTCAGAAAGATTCTTATGAGTTATAATAATTTCAACTTGGAATATAAAAGACCTTAATTAGACATATAAGCAACTGGATGTTGCAAGATATGTATGATAACATTACTAATTGAGAAGAAACTATTCAACTTGAAAAGTGAAGAAATTAGGAGGTGTACGGCCTTAAATTGTGGTGCTTTAGAGTTTGTACAATGTGTCGATGAGTTGATATTGTTTGATCATCTATGTGTGGGTTGTTTTCGTACTTGGAGCAAAAAAAATTATGATGATTTGGTGAGACTAGAAAGAAAGTAGTTTATTCAAGTCCTCGTGTAAAACTCGGTATCCAATTGAATGTGAAAACTAAGCCTGGCCCAGTAGGTTCTATAATATACGGGTGACTTCTGATAAATTCATTCCTTTGGTATATAGAGCATGAAGTACTTCTTTTTATGGTATTGATGTGTTTCAAGTGGGGAAGAAACTGAAGATTGTGAAGTATGAACTTATAAGGTTCAGTAAGAAGTACTTTTTTTCATTCCACTACAGAGATTAATGGTGTTAGACATAGGTTGGAAAAGATTCAGAAGGTTAAATATTAATGGATAAATTGATAGAGGTCGTGAGAAGGAGTTGAGAGATAAGATGGAAAAATTAGTAATGATTGAGAAAGCTTGCTTAAAGGGAAATTCTAAAGTTCAATGGACTGAGGATGGAGAATGTGGCTCTACTTATTATTACAAATGTGTTAAGGCAAGAAGTGTGAGAAACAAGGTTACTGCATTAACTCTGGAGTATTATGAAGACTTGAGCTCAAAATATCAGGAGGAGTGCATCACTATAGAAACAATGAAAAATCTTCTAAGTAAGTCTATTTCATATAAAGAGGCTCAGAGGTTGATATTAGGTCTCACTGAAAACATATTAAGAATGGTTTCTTCTCAATTAGTAATGCAAAATCACCTGAACCAGATGGGTTTATTACTGATTTCTTTAAGGTAGCTTGGCACATTATTCTCTGTCGGATCCCTTTTCCTATGATGCCTAGTTATGCTAACTACTCTTTCTCTATTATCGTGTCGTGCTTATCTCATTTCATCCCATAATTAATGCCCTTTTCTAACAAAAAAAAACAATTAAATTCCCAAAAAAACAAAACCATTAGTCCCCATCATTATTAAAATTATTATAAATTAAAAATGAAATTAGAAAGTTGTCATTTATTGCTTGTCATTTACTACGAGAGTGAATAATTGCCAAAGGTTTGACTAAAAAGAAGTATTTGCCCAAGGGAAAGGTGTTACTCATTTTAAAGTTTTCCTTTTCTTTATCAGTAAAATGGCTTCATCTTAGTAATTCAATTTATTTTTTGGTCAAAATCTTAGTGATTCAATTGCTTTTGGATGTGTGCTCAATATGTTTTTGTAAGTATTCTTCAATTTTTCCTCTTTTAATCAAATAAAATTTCTGCATTTTCTTTTGGGTAGATTAAATTTTTGATATTTTTTAATTTCCTGCTAAGGATTAATATTTTTTAATGTTTCGTTTATGATCCTTTTGGTTAAATACAAACGTCACTGAAATTTAACTCTATTGTTAGAGATCAGTGTTTTCTGCTTGTGTTGTGCTATGCTGCTTTGCAGCTTTTCTAGTGAGTAAGCAAGGTGATCAGCAGGGTGGATTCAATCATTTTTCTCCAAGGAGGCTAAAAATTGAAGTTGCCAGTGGGGTTCAGGGTATCGAGAAAAAAAAAAGAATTTGGGGTTAATTTCAAGATTCTATAGATTTAAATACAAAAGAAATGAAGGAAAATATAAGGGCTAAATGTATGTTCTTTATCCCCAAAAAATAATATTGGGGCAAAATTGACACTTCACCCCGGGTCCAAGGGCTGCATCCCCCCACTAGATCGCCGCTGATGGTGTGACTGTTTAGGTGATAACTCATCGTTTTTCTGTTTTTTGGTTAGGTATAACTGCTGATGAGCCATTCAAGGAGGGTTTGAGATTCTGTGAAGGATAACTGAGATTGGTTAAAAAACTTCTGGTAAATTAAACTTTTGTGCTAAGTATTTTGTAACCTGTGTATGTGATTATTGTGGTCTTGTCTCTCAAGAAGAAGAAAAAAGAACATATTTTAGTGAAATTTATGATGGATTTCCTCAAAGTGAATAAGTTTAGAAAAGGATTAGAACAAGAAGAGGAGGTTGACATGGGACCCACCGAGTGTTTAGATGTGGAAGGTGAAGGGATACAATATTGGTCGAGATTTAATGCTATTTATGAAAGATATTCTGAGAGGATGCTATTTTTTGATCACTCAATCCGTCAGCTCTTGCATGATCTAGGTAACTCATTTTACAATCTTATGTTACATTGTTAGGGAACAAAGTACTGTTAGCTCTCAAGATATGTAGAATCCTAATAAATCTTTACAAGCTCACGAGTTAATATAAATGAACTCTTTCCGAAGCCATTACATAACAATAAGGAGTAAAAGTATTTATGGAAGTCGAAATTAACTTCTTAGCTGATATTAAGGTTTACGCGTGTACCAGATAGTCAAGTTCCTACAACTGCGTCACTTATTCGTGCTACATCAACTCCGTCACCAAAATCGATATTCAAAAAGCTGCTGATGTCACCATTCCGATATCTATCCATAAAAAAACCTGAAGATGGTTATGAAAAGTTAGAGCAGGAGCCGGAAAATGATCCTTACCAAGATCTTGAATCAGCTTACGTGGCTCAGATTTGCTTAACATGGGAAGTACTTCACTGTCAGTACACACAGCTGAGACATGAGATCTCGCATCAACCGGAGAATCAGACTATGTATAATCAAAGCGCTGAGGATTTTCAGCTATTCCATGTTTTGCTGCAGATATTTATGGAAAACGAGCCTTTTCAAAAGGTTTCGAGGCCTGAGGTATATGCTCGGACAAGAAATTTCTTGTCTAAATTGCTTCAGGTTCCTAAGATCCAAGGTATATGATAATTCTTCTTTCTTTTTATTTCGTTCTTTAGTTATATAATCTTCACAAAGCGTCCTCGCTTCTTGAATTTCAGGTTCAGATCAGCCAAGGGTTGATGAAGACAATGAAGAACCTGAGCTGCCCGTTCTTGCACCAGAGTTACTCAAGATAGTTGAGGTATCAATCTTAACTTTCTATTCATTCTTGAAGATGGACAAGAAAAAACCGGGTGGGATTCTCAAGTTTTCACTGGAAGTAGTCAGAACCAAATGATTACTCCAATCCAACTTATTCAGTCCTCTCTTGAGAAGGTGAGCCTCAAAATTTTGTTCTTGCCCCTCGAATTCTGTTAAAAAATGTTTCATTTTTGGAATTTTGTTTCTCAAATTGCAGAAAGTGATAAAGCTGAAGGGAATGAGGAAGAAGAGAAAGAACTGGAAGGAAAAATCATGGCCGACTACACAAGAAGATACACAGATGTTCCTTGGGCTTATCGATGTCGAAGTTCTTTCAAGAGTGTTGAGAATGGTTAGAATTGGTTCCGATCAGCTTTTCTGGTGTAGGGAGAAGATGAAGAAACTTCGTTTATCTGATGGAAATTTGCAGAGAGACCCCTCTCCCATCCTGTTTTAGTGCTCCCTAGTCCCTAGCATTGCAAATGTTATAAATTTTCTTCAAGGGGGTACTATAGCATACAATTTGACATTCATATGAAATTATTATTTTCAGTTTTTTAAGGTTAAGATACATATTGCCCTCATAAATTGTTTGCTATTTGATTCTAAATGTTTGTGTTATTTTTTTTGCTTTAGGCAAAGAGTTTGTGTTATGAATTTTTCATACATTGTGTTAAAAGCAAATCTCTTCTTTAATGTTATATAACTTGGTGTGCTAAAGTAAACTTGGCCACAAAGTTTCATAAACTGTAGCAAGTCTTATATCACTCTTATTTTTTTTCTGTTAAGTTTCATATCACAATTACATTGTCCACCAACACTTTTCCAAACACCCAATCACCACCTCCAACCTTAGCCGCCGCCACCACCACCACCACCACCACTTTGACAAACCTTAGTCCAAATGGATGAAGATCAGGAGATTGAAGTGCTTGGGATGGAGAATGACAACGAAAGTGGCTTCTGGGTTGGAGGTGCTTTTTTCTATCACAAGCGTGACGGTGTTTCTGGTTCCGGTGTGATCTCGTATCATATCAAGGATTAGAGTCATCCAGGAATCGAAAGAAAGATGCAAGAGAATACGATTTTTCTAAGCCTGTTAATTTTGTTTCCACTGGAATTGTAATGTATAATAAAGAGATTGATCAGCATTCTACAGTGGTGGTGGAGGATGAGGGTGGGCATGTGCCTCCTGTTCTTGGTGTATTTGAGCAGTATATGAAGGGAATCGGGCTGAAATTGCTTGAGAAGATGGGTTACAAAGGAGGCGGTCTTGGTAAAAATGAGCAAGGAAATTAGGCTGAGACAGTTAAGCTAATATATAAATATTCTTGATTACAAATTTCTAAATCACTAATTGTAGTATTAGATATAAAGGGGAAAGAAGATCCCATGGGTACCTTCCAAATTTAGAAAAATAGGTACTCAACATTTTCAATGTAGACAATCAGGTATACAACGTTTTTAAAATGGACTTCCTGTTAGTACCTAGCGTTAGTTTAGGTGTTATGTGTGATGTGGCTTCCATTTCCCCCCAAAATGAAGAGCATTTCCGAGATTTCTTAAAGACAATTTAAAAGAAAGCCCTATCATTACACATGTAATTCAAGTTGTTCTAGAAAACAAGAAGGGACTTGTACAAGGATTATATTTTGAAGCACACAATCTAGATTAACCATGTATACGTATTGAAACTCCCAATATTATCCTAGTATTTCAAGTTTTTTCACATCAGTTCCATTCACAATGGGGTGATAATCATTTCTTAATTGAGGGGTTGATCAAGGGCAAAATCAGTATATAGTTTTTTCTATCATAGCATTTGTTGCTTAATAAGTAAAACATTCATCTTTTTGGATATTTCAAGTGGATTCTCGTGTTGGTCTGATCAAAGGGAAAACACGGTGTTTCTTCACAAGCTACTACCGAGAAAAATTATGGTGACCTATTGAGAAAGTATAAATTGTTTCATAACATAGAAAAGAGTAAGTATAAATTATGGTGACATAATGGCTAGGAATTCAAACTTGTAAGCCATATATGTAATGGAACTTTGTTTAGTACTGTTTTATGGCTTGGGTTGTTGATTTGTTGTTGATGGAGTGTAACCGAGTTGTGCATGTGTGATTCTTGTGTTTTAATTCACATGCATTTGTGTTAATAGTGTTATATTATAATTATGAATAGTTTGAAAAAAAAATACGGTGTAATAAATTTCAATATTTTTATGGTTAAGATTTTGCAAAATATTCCCGTGGATTTTAATGCTTAATAGATAGCAAAATAAGCCCGAATGTGATAAATTTCAATACTTTTATGGTTAAGATTTTGCAAAATAGCCACTAGTATAGCTTATCTATTGCCTAATTCGGTTCTTATATATCCAAAGAATTTCACAATGGATTTGTACTATGGTGGAAGATTTAGGGGGGTAGATTTCTCGGTGGCTCGTGCATTCACTTCTACAACTGTCACTACAATAAAATGAATATGGGTAACTTATATAGGATAGTTAAGAAGATAGGTTTTGGTGAAGATGTTGAATTGTACAATAGACCTTACGTGTCTTTAACATTAAAGCTTGAATATTTATCTTGTGACAAGAATCTTCGGAAAATAGTGTTGGTGTTTGAGGGATATGTTCATGTTGAGAAGTAACCCCGGGTGGACCGTGGCGATAGAATCTATCGAGGAAGAATAGACGGGGGATGAGGTGTTTCAGAGGTTATATGTTTGTCTTGAGGCATGTAAGCATGGTTTCATGGTCGGGTGTAGACGTGTGATTGATTTAGATGGATTCCATTTGAAAGGCCCACAATCGGGCATGTTGTTGATCGTGGTTGGACTTGACGCAAATAATTGTATATCTCCAATTGCGTATTGTGTTGTCAAGAGTGAAAACAAGAGTAGCTGGACATTTTTCTTGCGCTTATTAATTGCAAATCTGGGGATTGAGACATACCCAAGAAGAGTGGAAAATAAAGTCCGATAAACAAAATGTAACTTTTATTTTGGTATATCTTTCGTATATTATAAGACTCATCAACGTGTTTATTTATTTCCTTGTAGGGGTTGGTGCCTACCATAGGATATCTTCTTCCAAACATCGAAGATCGCCATTGTGTACAACATATATATATATATATATATATAACACAACTTCAAAAGGGTACACTCGAGTTACAATTTGAAGGAGAAATGTGGTGGACTGCCAATGCACCTAAGGTGGAGGTGTTTAAAATATATATTGATCAGTTGAATCCTTAGATGAGGCACCCTTCGATGGTTGGAGTACTAATACCCAAATTATGGTATTGATCTCACATTCAAACCACGACAAAGTGTGATATGCTTTTGAATAATATCTCATAGAGTTTTAATTCAGTTCTCTTTGATATGGTGGTGAAGTCTCTTATACATATGCTAGAGATGAGTAAGGCCTACTTGATGAATAGATACAAGAAAAAATGTAGTTGGATAAAGTCTTGGAAGGGGGATATTTTCCTAAAGATTTGTAAATTGATTAATAGAAACAAAGATTACACGTCAATGTGGACAACTTCTTTTGTAGGTGAATCAATGCTACACTAAAAATGCGTACATAAGATCCTATGAACCCGTGAAAATGCCACCAATGGTCCATCGTTGTGTCCACATTCTAAGCATTACCCTTTGAAAGTGCTCAAGTCACTCAAACTTCCCGGAAGACCAAAGAATCAAAACAAAAAGAGCCCGCTGAAGGAAAACTGGAGCACCAGCTCAAGTACTTGTAGGTACTTAGAAGTGTACAAATTCAAATTTATATTAAGGTGTTCAAAGTGAAAAAAAAAACTATAAGTAGGTGATGCTATCTACCCTTGGAACCTCTTCAAAGTGAATTCTCTGCATGTTATTTAGACACCTAAAGTTCAAACCCTGTGTCATTATCTAGCTAGTTTAGATCTTCTGGTTCACAAACTATAAAAAAAAATTATAATTATAATTCTACTACCGAATCCCCCTCCCGAGCACAATCTAACACAACTCGATATATGATCAAAATAAATAATTTCATGAAGCAAAAGAATTATAATTACAAGCAATCCACAATTAGTTTTAATTTAGCATGTCATCCCAAATTTCATAGAAAAGTAATCCAAAATCATAGCTAGGGTTCAGGCATGTTCAATTTCAATCGAAAAGATGTTTAGTTCGTGCTTGAATAATGAAAAATAATAATTGAAGATGTAATATGGAGTTTACGAAGAGAAGAAAAATTACAACAGATATAGATCTTGTGTTGTTGTTTTGTTCTTCTTACTTCTCTCTTACTCACCAAACTAATACTAATTAATGAATGATGAAGTAGGTCTAAAAACCTTCAAATTACTAATATATATTAGGAAATATGGAGGTTTAAGTCATGGACCTAGAAAACAGGTCAAAAGTGGCACGTGGACTTCTTTGTTAAAAATGGGGTAGCTAAAATCATCTCACCAAATCGTTCATAACTTTATCGTCACAACTCGGAATTGGACTCCCTTTTTGAAACGAGTAATAGACTACAAAATCTATCATGTGTGCAAGTTTCATGAAAATGTTCATTACCCATTATTTGTTATGTTTTTAACAAGCTGAGACGTCAATTTATTTTAGATTTAGTGCTTTGACTTCTATTGAGGTTCTTGACTCCTTGAATTGTCTCAATCTCATTTTCACTCATATTGTGTATTTCCTTAGATTTTTTAACATGCAAAAAAAAACATGGGCTTTATCACCGAGGAATAGGTGTATCAACCAATATTGAGATCAAAAGTATTTTAAGTTCACGATCAAACTCGAAAGTGTTAGACCTCCTCTGAACATTGAAGAATGATTATATTTTAAACCGGGAGTGGGAGGAGTACTAATGTGTTTTTTTTAGTACTAACTTAGGTTTAGTTGGTACTTCCTCCACCCTATAAAATATGTCAACTTTATTTTTTCACATAAACTAAGAAAAGTCATTGACTAATACCCTTGTATTGTTAAATTCTTACTAGTAAGTGGAATTTAAACAATACAAACATATTCTAATACGGTAAAATCCTGCTAATTACTACTTTCTGCCCCTAACTTCAGTGTGTTGATAAGTTGGAATTGTTTGAACAATGTGTGGGTTGTTTTCATACTTGGAGCAACAAAAAGGATGATGATTAATTTTTTGAGATCTAGAATATTATGCAGGGTGTTAATTAATTGTAAACAGAATATTTTATTCAAGTCAAGCTTGGAGATTCAGGCTGTTTGTGTTTTTTTTATCACCCTCCTTTAATACTCGGTATCTAATTAGATGTAAAAATAAGCCTAATTCAATAGGTCTTATAGCATATGGGTGACTTATGATAAATAGAGTGTTCCAAGTGGTGCAAAAACTAAAGATTGTGAAGTATGAGCTTAAAAAGTTTAGTAAGAAGTATTTTTGTAATTCCACTACAGGGATTAATGGTGTTAGAGATAGGTTGGAAGAGATTTAAAAGGTTATTATTTATGGAGGAATCAATAGAAGTTTACTGCATTAGCTCGGAGAATGGTACTCATCTGGTGGATGATGAAGGTATAAATAAGGTTTTTTTGGAGTATTATGAAGACTTGATCGGCTCAAAAGATTGTATGGAGAACTATAGAAACAATGTAAAATCTTCTAAATCAGTCTCTTTCATATAAAGAGGCTCAGAGGTTTATATTAGATCTCACTGAAAATATATTAAGAATGGTTTCTTCTTAATTAGTAATACAAAATCACCTGGACCAGATTGGTTTACTACTGTTTTCTTTAAGGTAGTTTGGCACATTATTCTCTGTCAGATCCCTTTTCCAATACTTCCTAGCTATGCTCACTACTCTTCTCCCATAGCATAGAGTTCCATGCTCATCTCATTTCATCCCATCATTAATGCCCTTTTTAAATAAAAAAAAACAATTATATTCCATTAAAACAAAAACATTAGTCCCCTCATTAATTAAAAGTTATTGATATCCGCAAAAATCAAAAGTAGACAGCTGTCATTTATGGGTTGTCATTTACTACCATAGTGAGTAATAGCCAAAGGTTTGACTTAAAAGAAGTATTTGCTCAAGGGAAATGTGTAACTCATTTTCAAGTTTCCCCTTTCTTTCTCAGTAAATGGCTTCATTTTAGTGATTCAATGGCTTTTTAGGTGTGTGCTCAACATCTTTCTGTAAGTATTCTTCAATTTTAGCTCTTGTAATCAGATAAAAATGCTGCATTTGCTTTTGTTTAGATTGAAGTTTTGATCTTTTCTTTTTCGTTCTGTTAAGGATTAAAAGTTTTGTAACGTTTCGTGTATGACCATTTTGTTTGAACTCAAAGGTGGTCTTTACCATTGAAATTAACGCTATTGTTGGAGATCGGTGTTTTCCGCTTGTGTTGTGCTATGCTGCTTTTGTAGCTTTTCTAGTAGTAAGCAAAGTGGTGAGAGATTCTTTTCTCAATGAAGGCTAAATTAAAGGTGTCAATGAGGTTCTGGGTAGGGGAAAATATAGAAATTGGGGTTAATTTCTAGATTCAAAAAAACAAAAACAAAAATAAAAAATAATAATCTAAGCGCCAATTGTGTGTCCTTCCCACCCCACCACCCCCCACCCCCCCAAAAATTAAAAAGGGTAAAAATGCACTGTACCCGGGGCCGGAGATTCAAGGCCACATTAGATCCGACGCTGATGGTGTGATAGTTTAGGTGATAACTCATTGTTTTTCTGTTTTTTGGAACAAAATTTTCACCATTTTCTGCAATTTGTAGGTATAAGCTGATAAGCTACTCAAGCAAGGTTTGAGATTCCGCAAAGGATAACTGTTTTTGGTAAAAAAAACTTCCAGTAAATTAATATCTTGTAATAAGTATTCTCTAACCTGTGTATGTAATTATTGTGGCTTGTCTCTCAAGAAGAAGAAACAAGAAACATCTTTTGGTGAAATTTATGATGGATTTCTTCAGAGTGAATAAGTTTAGGAAAGCTCACAAACCGAAACTCAAAAATATTTCAGAGGATAAACCAATTCCTCTACCTGAAGAGCCAATCAATGAGAATGGTGATGTCTTGGGCAAATCAGAAAATATCGATAATCTAACTGTAGTAGATAATTCGAGTGCTGGTGCTGAGGAGTATGATGGTGATTCTATCACCAATGAGGTTAAGAGGAGGTTGAAAGAAGTGAGGAGGAATAATTACATGGTGTTGATACCTGAAGAAGAACCGTGTAATGAAAATGATGAAGGAGTAGAACAAGAAGAGGCGCTTGAGGTGGGGTCCACCAAGTTGAGGGATGTAAAAGAAGAAGGGAGACAATACTGGTCTGGGTTTGATGTTATATATGAAAAATATTGCGAGAGGATGCAATTCTATGATAGCTCAATTTCTCAAATCTTGCATGAAATTGGTAATTCTTCTCCTGAACTTACATTACTTTGTTAGGGCACATAGTACTAATAAATCTTTATAAGCTCGTGAGTTAATGTAAATGAAATCTTTGTGAAGCCGTTATGTAACAATTAGGGATAGAAGTATTAATGGAAGTCGAGATTAACTGCTTAGCTGATATTAAGGTTTACGGATGTACCAGGTTGTCAGGTTTCTACAACGGCGTCACTTTCTCTCACTTCCTCAGCTCCGTCACCAAAAGAAGATACTGAAAAGTCACGGCAACTGGGTAATGATCCATATCAAGATCTCGAAGCATCTTATGTGGCTCAGATTTGCTTAACATGGGAAGCACTTCACAGTCAATACACACAGCTGAGCCGTAAATTCTCGCATCAATCGGAGAATCGGACTGCGTACAATCAAAGCGCTCAGGAGTTTCAGCGATTTCATGTTTTGTTGCAGAGATATATTGACAACGAGCCTTTTCATGAGGGTTCTAGGCCTGAAGTTTATTTTAGGATGAGAAATTTGCTATCTAAATTGCTTCAGGTTCCTAAGATCCAAGGTATTGATAGTTTTGCTTTCTTTTTTGTTTAATTTTTTAGTTATATAATATTCACAAAGCGTTCTGGCTTCTTAAATTTCAGGTTCAGATAAGCCAAGAGCTGGAGAAGAACCCGGGCTGCTAGTTCTTGCCCCGGATTTAATGAAGATCGTTGAGGTATCAATCTTGACTTTCCACACATTCTTGAAGATGGACAAGAAAAAACCAGGTGGAATGCTCAATTTTTTTGCTAGAAGTAGTCAGAACATGATGATTACCCCAGTTCAACAAATTCAGTCCTCTCTCGGAAAGGTGAGCCTCTAAATTTTATTCTTGCCCCTCATATTCTGTAACAAAACATTTCATATTCGGAATCTTGCCCCTCAACTTGCAGAAAGTGATAAAGCTGAAGGAACTGAGGAAGAAGAAAAAAAGCTGGAAGGAAAATTCATGGCCAGCTACACATGAAGATACACAATTGTTGCTGGGGATTATTGATGTTGAGATCCTTTCAAGGGTGTTAAGAATGGTGAAAATCGGTCCCGAACAGCTAATCTGGTGTGAGGAGAAGATGAAGAAACTAGGTTTATCTGACGGAAAATTGCAGCGAGACCCCTCTCCCATCTTGTTTTAGTGCTTCTTGTCTTTTGGTTAAAGATACATATTATCTGCATAAATTGTTTTCAGATGCAAGTATTCGACTCTAAAGTTTGTCTTAAGATTCTCTCAAATATTGTGTTGAAGTCTATGTCTTCTTTAATAATTTTATATATCTTGGTGCTAAAGTAAACTTGGCCATAAAGTTTCATAAACTGTAGCAAGTCTTATTCACTCTTCTCTTTTTTCTCTCTAAAGTTTCATATCACAATTACATTGTCCACCACCACTTATCCAAACACTCAGCCACCACAGCCAACCTTAGCCGCCGCCACCACCACCACCTTGGCCGACCTTAGTCCAGATGGAGGAAGATCAGAAGATTGAAGTGCTTGGGATGGAGAATGACAATGCAGGTGGTTTCTGGATTGGGGGCGTTTTTCTATCACAAGTGTGACGGTGGTTCTGGTTCAGTGATAGTGATCTCGATTCATATCAAGGATTAGGATCATCCAGGAATCGAAAGAAAGATACAAGAGAATACAACTTTACTAAGCTGATAATTTTGTTTCCACTGGAATTGTAATGCATAATGAAGAGACTGTTGAATTAACAGTGGTGGTAGAGGAGAAAGTGGTGGTGGAGGATGGCCATGTGCCGTCTGCTCTTGGTGTATTTGAGCAGCATAGGAAAGGAGTCGGGTTGAAATTGCTTGAGAAGATGAGCAAGGAATAACAACTCCTATTGAAGCAAAAAAGAGTTGACAAAGACCCGAAATTGATTCAGTAGGTAGGAGCATTTCTCAATAACTCAAGAAATTTATCCCATCTTGAAATCAAACAACATTTAAGTTTCTTATGTCCAATAACCATGCCTAAGTTGCCGCCGAAGAATATGGATATTATGTATGCTTAGGGGATTTTGGAACTAGATTGTTACTTTTTGTGTACCATTAAAGTACATGCTGTTAACAAGAGATTTAACTCTCTCACCAAAAAGCTCCCTATCAGTATTAAATTTAAAAAAAACTCAGTATGGGCTCTTTTTACCTCCCGGTGGCAGAGACATCCTTCCCTTTCTCCCTCTCGCCGCTTTTCTTCTCAAACGAGACTTTATGGTTTCAACGAGGTGGGCAAAGACTTATTCTCAAGCGAGCTTCGCGGCAAACTTTCAAGTTCTTCTACTACAACTGTTGTCTAGCCCCACTCTTCGCTTTTTCTGATGATGTAATTTCTTTGTTGTTTTCTCATGGGTTGTATTTTGCATGCACTTGGCGTTGAGGTTTGAATTCTGTCCAATTTTTTCATAATTTTTCTCTCTCTTGTTTGTTACCCTTTGCCTTAACTTTAAAAAATAACCCCTTAATTGTAGTGATCCAGTTTACAAGTATAAAGCATGAATTCGATCTTGGACAATTTTCTTTCCTCATCGATGATAAAGGGTTAACAATGTCGACGGTGAATACCAACATAGCGACATAGTATGAACTAACAAAGCTAGATCGACGAAGTCTCGACAGTTAAAAACAAAAGACAAACGAAGTCTTGGCGAACAAACAAACAAAGACCGACGAAATCTCAGTACTCGAAGACAAAGACCGACAAAGTCTCCCCACTCAAAAGCAAAGACCAACAAAGACTTCTTAACCGATGATAAAAGCCAATAAAGTCTCAGCATTAAAAAAATATAGACCAACAAATTTTTGGCACTTGAAGTCAAAGATCGGTGAAGTTTAGACACTGAAAAGCAAATACTGACGAAACCTCAACAACAAAGCAGAAGCTTAGCAAGTCCTTATATTTCTCAAGTCAAAGGGATACAAGGCATATAGATGAATCGAGAAATACAAGCAAAACTAAGCAAGCAGGGGGTAGAGGAGCCCTTAAAGAAAAAAGAAAACTACAATAACAGTCTTGCAGCCAGAAAGACCAGGTGTTGCATGGCTAAGAATACTATCCGAGAATAATGGCAAAAAAGGAAAGCGCCTGATGAGGGTGGATCGACGCCGCAACCATCATCTCTCATAATAGCTCCGACCTCGGCTCTCTTCCTCGAAGCACCTGAAAGGATATTAGAGTTATCCTTTTTGGGGGAAAACACTGTAGGAGGTTAAAATGAATACGACAAAAGAAAGGTAAGGATGACATAAGATTATGCTAAAGAAAACAAAGGATCGAAAGAGGAGAAAGACGCACTTAGAAGGATATAAGAAGGCTCTAAGGGATTCTTGGAAAAAACTGTAAAATGCCTTTGAAAGTAAGGCAGAGTAAAGGAGATAATCTCTTAAATAGGCGCCAAATAAAATCTGATGGTACAGCATGACAAATGGAAAGTATAAGTGACACGGTCACTTGCTGCCATGTATGAAAAATAGAAACAAATCATAATGCACCACGTATAGATGCTAAAAAGAAGTTCCTACATAATTCAAAAAGAGAAGTTCTTAAAGTTCATTGAGAAAGTTAGGCTAAAACGAAGCGTGTCAGTCAATATTAGGTAAAGGAGTACTCGAAGAAGACTACCCTCGCCTACAATATAAGTCAGAATGCACCAGCATTGAAATACTTGTAGCAAGACTATCACAAATAAAGTACTTCAACAAGACCGAGGCAACCCTTAAAAAGGAAAACAAAATAAAAAGCAAGAAGAAATATGGCAGTGGAGAAGCATCATATATTCATTCATGAAGGAAAAATAAAAAACACTCCTATAATCTACAACACAAAAAAGAGGGGTATCACAGGTTGCATTGCCGACAAATGTTGAAAACATGGCAATACTAAGTGGCTAGACAATCCTCATCACATGGAGTTGCTTTTGGAACCGAGATAATACGGTCATTAACCAAGCCCAACAAGTGGGGTTAGCGTACCTGAATGTATTGAATGGATAGAAGATACATGGCTCTCGGGATCAGGCAATATGATGACGCCTCCCCACGATAAATTCCCTTCGATGTCAGGTAGTTAGCTATAATTTCATCTCAGGATAGGGTGTGCTCAGATAATCTCCTAGCCTGCATCTTATAAATCTCTAAGCGAATGTCCCCTATTTAGCCACTTACAGGCTCGATCAGTCTTAGTTGTAGTGGCCTCTACCCGAGCCTACACCCGATCATTATCTACGTGAAGCTGGTTACCTGAGGCCTGGCTTCATCCCTCTCCTAGTGAAGCTGACCAAGTCTGTTTGTTAAACTCCCAAAAGAAGGTCAGAAGTTGATGGCAAACCTTCCCAGGATGAGCGTAAAAAATCTTAAGCTCGAGTTATCTATAAAAAAAGAGTCGAAAGAGAAAAAGTAAAAAAAAAAAAATGTAATGGTAAACTAGGAAAAGATCAAAAAATTAAAGTTTCAATATCGAGGAAATAGTTTTTCCCATCAGATTAGAAGTTTCCTCCTCATTGGAAGATTGGGAGACTTGGACAGTATGAGCCCAAAGGGCTAACTCCAAATGGTGGATAGATGTAGAAAAAGGAGGCGATGACCTCCTACTCTTTGGTAGAGGAACTAAGGGTTAGGCAACATCTAGAGAAGCGAAAGCTGTGGAACCAGAATTATCAACCATGATAAGGGAGATCATTATTAAAAGGAACAAATAAAAGTGGTGACAATAATGGAAAATAGTGACCGTTTGTTTCCCCCAAGATAATTAATATAAAAGACAACCTCTCACATCCCCATAGTAATCATTCAAAAAAAAGTAACTCCTTGTATATCTTGTATATCGAACGGTGATAATACCGGCGTAGTTTCAGCAAACAGAGTTATCTAAAAGAGCGACCTAGTCTCAATAATTAGAGTTATCCATAAGACTGTCATAGCATTGGCAACTAGAGTTATCTATAAAACCGACGTAACCTCACCAACAAAGTTATCCGTAAGACCGACATAGACTTGGCAAACAGATTTATTCTAAAGACCGACGTATCCTCAGTAATCAAAGTTATCTGTAAGACCAAAGTAGCCTCAAAAATAAGAGATATCTGTAAAACCAACGTAGCCTTGGAAAACAGTGTTAACCCAAAAACCGGCGAAGCCTCGACAAGTAGAGTTATCTGTAAGTTTGACATAACCTCAACAACCTAGAGAGAGAAGTGTTCAAACCCTAATATAATTTCGGCAACCGAATCCCCTCCTAGATATGTACTCCTAAAATAAAGTGTCAACAGCTATAAGAAAAAATTCTTTAGAATCGAATTAAACTTATCTACCAAGCTCATCGATAAAGACCAATGTAGTTCTTGGCAAAAACACATCTGGGGGAACAAAAAGGGGACAAGTGATGAGTTCCTTTCGATGAAATCTTAACAGAATATATTGATCTCATAGATTTAAAGGAGTATTAAATCAAAAGAACCCCGACCATAACAAAATCAAGGAAAAATGATGATCTTCGAAGGGAATACATAGACACCCGAATAAGAGAGAAATCAGGCCTATTTTTAGCCAACTTACCATGGACGAGTTCCACGCACAAGCATCATGAGGTTAATATGTCGTAGCAGCAGAGTAGCTTCCATCGGGATTATGTTGTGCACTCTCCTTTGAATCAAACTACGCCCAAGCAGACTTTTGCGTTTCTATTGACATCTATAAATACCACATCCCACTCCAACGGAATAGACACTCTAGGTACTCTCTCTCTCTCTCTCTCTCTCTCTCTCTCTCTCTCTCTCTCTCTCTCTCTCTCTCTCTCTCTCTCTCTCTCTCTCTCTCTCTCTCTAAAGTTTATGGTTAATACTCATCCAGCTTAAGTTTCTATATCTTCTCAGGGTAAAAAATTTCCGTTAGCAAAAATGCTAATGTAGAGTGTCGGAGTTTCATCCGGAGCGCACTTCCGTTTCATCCTGACTTAATGTCTGCTATCAGGAAGGTTGTGAGAAACTAGTGGATCCTATAATTTCATTTATATCCTAAGAAAGACTAAAACAAAGCTTCTAACTCAATCATCAGGAGTGAGGTATCATATTATCTACTCTCTTCATTGTACAATTCACTATTCCAAGCTCTTCACCCCTTATTTCCTACACATACACATCTCTGTTGTTATGTTTTGCTTATGTTCTTATCCTCGAGCCAAGTATTGTCCTGGGTTGATAGTAGCGTGGTTTTCATGCTCTATCAGAGGACCAATTAGGTAACTTCAAATGTTCAAGGACCATTCAGAAAACTATCATATACTTTGATGACCACAAACAAAAATTTATCAAAAACAAAATATCATGCAACTGAGTTTACTAAAGCATGTGGAAACACTTCGGTATGGGTTTAGATCAATAAGGGACATGTAGAGTCAGTAGGTTGGTGCAATATGAGTCATGAATGGAAACTTAATACATATGGGAGTGTTAACTACAAACGTCAAGTCATTGGGATAGGTGGGTTGATTAGAGATATGAGTGGTAATTGGGTGAGAGGATTATTGAGGAAAATATATTGTAAATTGCTGGAGATCACGAAATTGTTCATGCTCTACGAGGGACTCATTATGACAAAGGAAAATGGAGCTTTGATCCTTTGCACAGAGGTTAATTCAGAGGAAGTAATTACGACTTTGGCACATGTAGCTCATTGAAGAGGACCAGGGAAATTCTAGATTAATGGAATTCATTATGTTTTATCTAGAAGTTCATTTTTCAAGATTAAAATATGCATAGAGAAGCGAATGCATAACTGGTTATGTGTGCTAATTGGTTGGCTCGTACTGTGTCGTTTCGTTATCCACAAGTTGTAAATTATGTTGATCATCCAGATAGGATTTGCAATTTGATCATATAAGATAGACGTGACAGGCAAAATATGAGAATAAGGTATACTCCGCGATATTGTGTAGTTATGTTGGTAGAAATGCATCTTAGAGCCCGTTTGGGATTGATTATTTTAGAGCTAAAAGCGCTTTTTGATTAAAATTTAAATATTTGTAAAAAATATTAAAAAATATTTTGACATCTAAAATCACTTTAAGTGATTATTTTAATAATCACTAATCTAGTGCTTTTCCTAAAAGTGATTTTTAGAGTCTAAAATATTACTATGGATCTAAAATCACTTTAAGTGATTATTTTAAAAAGCAATCCCAAACGGGCACTTAATCTCGGTCACGTGACCTACTTATGTAGCCACTTATGTTTTTCAAGCTAATAAATTGCACTTATTAGAAATATAAAAGAAAAAAATGTTAATATAAAATACTAAGAATTTAATATTATTAACTAAACATTTTTTTCAACCGTACGTGCCTCCGTTATATTAAAATATCTTCTTTTTTACTATAAGTGAATAGCTTATAAAGATTTTTTACTAAAGAAAGAAAGTCATAAGTTTCAAACATATATCTTCTTTTTTTGTGGTCTCTTTTTTTGATTTGTTTGGATTTTGTCTATTTTCTTTTTTAGTTCCTTTATCATTATGTTCATTCTTTTTCTACCGGTTGCTACAACTTACACAGTTACACTGATGTAGTTACTTTAAGTAGAGGCGTTTTTTTTTCGTCACTGATGATATATGATGTTGTCAATAATGACATGTATTTATCATTAGCGATAATATTCTTATTAGTTTATCGTAATTCGTAACTAAAAATACGTGTTAGCGATGAAATAAATCGTCATTAATGATACATACAATATTGACAACTAGTTATCTCTAATTATTATCTAATTAGCGATGATATTATTTTGTCGCTATTAAGCACTCCATAGAGACGAAATAAGTAGTCGCTAATGGTTAGATATTAGCAACGACTGTTGTCGTCGATATTGAGTGTATATTATTGTGTCATTTGCAAAGATATTATTATGTCATTAGCGAGGACATTTTCTCCTCACTAATGTGTTTTATATTATTAATTTATATTAGCTTTGTTTTTAAATTTTTCTTTTAATATTTTTTTTTATTTATAATTTTTTTTTACCGAATATCTCATTTACTAAAAAGCCAATAAGTAAAATACTAATCGAATTAAAATAAGATATAAATAGATAAAATAAAAAATTTAAATAATAAAAATATACAAACCATAAATAGTAAGAATTAAATTAAATAGTACGGAGAGAAATATTATAAATACGGTGTCTGAAATAGAGAATACTATTTGTCATCAAGGTTTTCATCTTCTTTTTCGTCTCAGAGTTTATGAGTAGTTACGAGAGTAGGACATGTAGAAGGACCCTGAGGAGGAGTGGGAGGTCGGTTGGGATCGTAAGTTGAAAGGCCCTTGACTGTTTTGATTTGATTGATCCAAGCGAGTAATCCACTCCTTTGCTCGAGTGGAAGATGTAGAGCTCGTAAATCAATCGGTTTCGCATGCCCTTGGAAATCAAATAATCATTGATGGCCCCCCATCATTGCTATAAAATTCAACATAATATTATATTAGGTGGTTTGGAGTCTCACGAGATTTTCTATCTTTGACCTTCGGAGGTGGGCCAACACTAGCCACCCAACTCCGGCTACCCGGTCCCATCGCATTTTTAGCAGAACCGATCACTGGTTCGACTTGATCCTTCCGCGTCAATAAAGGGGTGGATAATAAATATCCCGAATATTACATTTTGACTCCCTAAAGTTTCAAAAATTACATCTAACCCGCTAAAACTTTGAAAATTAAATTTAACCCTCCTAAAACTTTGAAAATTACATTTAACTCCGCTAAGAATTTTACATATAACATTTATCCCCCTAAAACTTGCGCACATTATATTTAACCCCTTATAGTTTTGAAAATTGCATTTGACACCCTAAAAATTCAAAAATTGCAGTTATCCCCCCTCCTTTCAAAACTTTTGCAATAACCTTTAAACCCCTTAATACTTTTTCATATTACACTTACACTGCCTCTCTCCAATAAAACTTATAGGGACTTATAGTGGAATATATGACATTATACTTTTCAAAGTAACCCTATATTACGATAGTGAACTAACTAATTGATATTGTTCAAAATTTTCAGTATATTAAGTGTCTATGTTTGTGCTCAGAAACACCATTTTGTTCAGGTGTAAGAGGGCAAGAAGATTGGTGAATGGTGTCAAAAGTTTAAAAAACAGTTTTAAACGCAACACTCACATATTTTCCACCATTACCCGACCTTAGATTTTTAATTTGAGCATATAATTGAGTAAGAATCATGCGAGAAAAAGCTTGATACACCAAACAAACATTTGTTTTTTGTTTAATAGGATACCCAAAAAAATCGACTAAAATCATCACTAAACAACACATATCTAAACAAAGAGTAAGAAATAATTGGAGATGGACCCCAAACATCACTATGAACAAGTTCAAAAGGTTTACAGCTTTTTTTGATAGATTAAGTAAAGGGAAGCTTATGAGCTTTTGACACAACATATGAATTACAACGTGTACCATAATAATCTAATTTAAGTTTCAAAGTAGAAGACTACGGAAGAGAAGCGTGTGTGGAAGGATGACCCAAATGATAATGCCAAAGCATAGCCAGAGAAGAAGTCAACGTAAAGGATAGACATAACAACGATGAAGATGGAGTACTTGAAGAAAATGATTTTGCACCAAACAGTAAGGGATATAAGCCATCTTTACAGGGGCCTGAAATAAAACACGACGAGTAAAAGCATCGGGAATTTACATAGAAGAAGAGGTAAAAGTTATATAACAGTTGTTATCCAATGTAAACTTAGGAATAGATAGTAAATTTGACGCAATATGAGGAACATGGAGAATAGGTTTTAAAGAAAAGGGGAAGAAGAAAAAGATAGCTTACTATGTCAAACATGAGTGATGTCTGGAGCTTGACCACAACCAACTGAAACCGAATTACCACCATGATAAGGCGTAGATTGGTGCAGCGGCACAAGATCATTCATGATGTGACTGTTAGCACCCGAATCAAGGTAACAAAGCTCATGACCATAAGTGGTTAAGGATGAGCTGGAGGCTTGAGAAGCGAAGGCAACTCTATTCGGGCTTTAGGTGAAGGATAGGTAACAAAATCCGTTCTAGACCAACAATCAATCGCAGTATGACCAAAACGTAAGCAAATCTGACATGTAGGTGCTGCAGAGGGAGAAGATTGCATACCATGTGATTGATTTGAAGGTGGTGTACCCAAAATAGAAGATGTATGAGAGTAATTACCTCAAGTACGACCACATCCACGTCCTCGATTTGAATAACCATGACCACGTGCATGAGATGGAGAAGAATTATATGATGAAGAAAACAGAGTCATGTGAATAGGTGAAGAAATGTCACACATATCATAAACTTTCATGTGTAATTCTTCAAAGACAAGCAAGCTACCAGGTGAATGAAAGCTAAGTGTAGAGGATTGAGCATTTGTGATCCTAATACTCGAATTAAATTGGTTGTATTCAGCTGACAACCCTTTTAAAGTGTACATGATAACATCTTCAAGAGATAGAGTTAATGCAGCGGTATCCAAACCATCACAAATGTCTAAAATCTATGCAAGAGAATTACTCATAAGGCCATCACCCCTTGTGATGTTACACATCTTCATTTTGAGTCGATGAATATGGGTGCGACATTGATTAACAAAAATCTCCTCTAATTCGTGTCAAAGACCAAATGAGAATTGTAATTTAACCCCCTGTGATAGAATTCAAGGAATTATAGAAGAAAGTAAAGAGGCCTTCAATTGGTGATCCTTAATGAGCCAAATAGAGAAGAGGGGATCAGATGATAGAGGAGCTTAACATGAACCATTGACATGGTTAAGATAACCATGAGCATCAAGGACAACCTCAAGTTGCACACGCCATAGAACATAATTCGTAGAGTCCAATTTGATTTGAATCAACGATGTCCAATTTCGTCGAAGAAACAACCATCCAGTTGGAAGCGACGAGTTAGAAGTGATTTGAGGAGTATAAGAAGAGGAGGAATCCATGAGAAGAAACGCGAAATGATCGTTGAGCAGAGAAGCAATAAAAACAGCTTAGAAAGTAGCCATTAATGGCGAAAAAGAGAGTTTCTAAAACTGTATCCTTCTTTGGCTTTGATAACATATTAAGAAAGAGAAAGGAAGAGAGAAATTGTTTTGTATATTTTCTATGTTAATTTCTCATACAATATGTGTAGGATATGTATATAGACTACTTACATCTATAGTACACACGATACACAAATATTCCTCTAGCTAACAACACTAGGTAAGTTACAAGTGTTTTGTTACTATGTGTATCAATCTAATGGTTTTATTTCCATGTGATGCACCTTTATGTTGTAGATGTTGGAGTATAATATCTCACTAATATAATACCTTTTTCTAAAAGTTCGGACTTTTGGTTGAGTTGGCAATTTAACATGGTATCAGAGCTCTACGGTCTGCACGTGCTCTTGAGAGCTTGCACGTGAGGGGGCGTGTTGGAATATAATATCTCACTAATATAATGCCTTCTCCTAAAGGTTCGAACTTTTGGTTGAGTTGGCAGTGTAACAGTGGAGTCCTTTATGTATGTTGTGTAATCCTGTAGTGCTTATCAATTTTCTACACTGGAATAGCATACAATCTATACACTAATAGTATAGGAGTCGTACTTGTTATTTACAATCTACACAGCCTATTCACCATCTCTCTAAATTATGCCTGAAAACTAACTGTTACAGGGATCTCAGACTATAGACGAGAACTTGAGTAACCATTTATTAAAACTTCTCCTCTCCAAAGTGATTGTCATGGTTAAGCCCCAAGATTTCTTGATCATATTTACAAGAGAACTAAACTGAACTGTGGTAGAATAGATAATTTTTCGACCGGCTTGGCTTCTACATACAGAGAGTACGCAGACATTAATTGGGCCAGTAATGTGAACTAGATCGTCATTTTAGTTATCCAGATGGTTTGATGAGAAGAATTTCTTCCTCCAGCTAAGTTTAAAACTGTAGACAAGAATGAAAAGAAAGGATAAAAAAGGTATGAAGGCTGGAACTGAGAATTGAAAAGAAGCGCTTGAATTGAGGCTAAAATTTGGAGAGTTACTCTTAAAAAGAGACTCAGTTTTGTTTAGGTGTGAAACTGAATTCAACACTCCAAATCTTAAAAGCTACTTCAAGAATGATAACAATGTGCTGCTTCTGACAAAGCCTGCGAAATAAGTACTCAGTGTCAACTCGCCCAATCATACGTGCAAAGTTTGTCAGCATGCTTCTTACACTGATTTTTGGTCTTTCACTACATGAAGGATGTCATAACATACACTTATGATGAATTGGAAATTTCTTGTATGACTACATTTTATGACATCCTATATTTATTCTCAAAGAATCTAATGATCTGTGTAATACCTTTCATGAATTGAGGCTTTGAGGCCATCTCCATGCTCTATGATGAATAAATTGTTAATAATTTTTTTTTAGAATAATAGCCTAATGCATTCATCATACTAATCTCTAATTCATTGAAAATTTCGCACTTTGATAACCACCTATCCCACAAGAAAAAAGTATTATATCTATTTCCTAGATGGTGTTCAATGAACTGATAGGTCACTTTTCTTAATTTGAGGAGTTTTCTCTATCCTTATATGCACTTTGAGGAATTTATATTTTCCAGAAAGATTGTTCCTTGAGTAAGTTTGTGTACACCTATTAGAATTTAGGATTTTGGGGGTGGGGGCTGCAAAATTTTATCTCCCTAAACCCCGCGGTTGTTGCAGTCTTTAGCCCCCTCCGGTTAAAAATTCTGTGTCCGCCCCGGGCTAGTCCCTTTAAAATAAAAGAACACGCTTTTTGCTCTTGATCACTTACATGAGTTTTTTAAAAAAAGAAAATACACCATATCAATAAACAGTAAAACTACATAACACTTATTTAATTAGCTTTTTACTACATAACACTTATTTAATTAGCTTCAAGATAACCATTTGGAAGTGTAACTATCAATTCTGTTTTATTGAGTAGACATAAATTGTGCTGCTACCATTAATTGTGCTGTATCAGTACTGTTGATAGTACAATACAATAGAAGTTAGACACAACACCTGTTGTCATCTTTGAATATTACTCATAAACATAGCCACCATTCTTGACTAATTTGATCTTTGAATTGTATTCAAAAGCCACTGTTAAATCAATCGCACATGCTCCCGCATTCTTGCTGTTCAATTTTGAAAACCAAAACCTAACAAATTTAATCATGGTAATTATGTAATAGGTTTCTACTCGATGCGATTCAGTTAACCTTGACCAATCTCTACAGATGGAGACATGGATGGACAAAAATTATCCAATCGCTTGCTTCTTTAAACAGGTCTCTATATATAAATAAAAAATCTGAAGAAAAAAAAACTACTTTTCCTTCTCCTTTAATAAACATGGCAGAATCTTCTCCTTCTATTATGAAATTACAAGACAAAGTTGCCCTAATCACTGGAGGTGCAAGTGGTATCGGGGAGGCAACAGCACGTCTATTTGTAGATCAGGGTCCACGTGCCATTATTATAGCTGATATTCAAGAAGATTTAGGCCATACAGTGGTTAAATCTATCAGCTCAAAAATTTGCAGATACTTCCACTGTGACGTTAGTGATGAAGATCAAGTCCGTGCCATGGTAGATTGGACGGTCCAGAATTATGGTCAGCTTGATATCATGTTCAGTAATGCTGGAGTTTACTTAACTACTACTAGATCTGATCAAAATATCCTTAATCTCGACCTTTCTAGACTTGAAAGGGTATTCTCAGTTAATGTGAGGGGTATGGCTGCTTGCGTAAAACACGCTGCACGTGTAATGGTAGAACAAAATGTGAAAGGCAGTATAATCTGCACAGCAAGTATAGCAGCTTCAAAAGGGGGTGAAAAGGCAACAGATTATTACATGTCTAAGCATGCTGTATTGGGATTGATGAGATGTGCAAGCAAACAACTTGGGGAGTATGGAATTAGGGTGAACACTGTGTCACCAAGTGGAATTGCTACACCACAGGCGATTAAAGCATTCAACATTGATGTAAAAGAATTTGAAAAGCTTTTTCAGACATCAACGAGCTTGAAAGATAGGGTATTAAAGGTTAAGCATGTTGCTGAGGCGGTATTATTTCTTGCTTCAGATGATTCTGCATTTATCACGGGGCATAACCTAGTGATTGATGGTGGAGCTACTAATTGAACTGGATTGTATGTTTTGTTTTCTAAATAAAACTGAGGCCATAGGCCGGTTAATAATTTGAGTAATGATATATGTCACCCCTTTTCATGTCACCTTTTTATCACTCTTCTATATATATGTATTGATTTCCTTGAATAGAAGATAGAGAAAAATTAAATAGGATTGAGAAATCAATTCATTGGTCCATGTAGGCATACACGTGGAAGGTAATAAAAAGGTGATACAAAAAGGGTGACAAATATCATTACTCTAATAATTTACTCCTCCAAGGTGCACATGTGTAGCCGTCCAAATTTGAGAATAAAGAATCTTGAAAGTAAGGGATACCTCGCCACTAATTTTTCTATCGAAAACTTTGAAACTATCTCCTGAAATAAAAAATTGAAAAATGACTTTGACAAATATTAACTATACGTTAATATGAGTACTAGGGCAATAAATAAACCGAGTCGAGCCAAATACTAGATGAGAATATTTGTTTGATAAGATTTACGAATCGAGTCGAGTCGAACTCAAATTTTAACTAGTCGGGTCAAAAAATCTAAAGCTTGTTCTTAACATATCGAACGATCTTTTTGCGAAACGAACTCGAGTTATTAACGAATAATTTATTTTTTTATAGGTTTGATAATCTTTTTATTGATAACTATAACATTAATTCACGAATCATACATATTAATGAGTTAAGAACGAGCTCGAACGAACTCATTTTTTAACGAAGGAGTTCGAACAAATTTTTTTGTTCGTTTGTATAAACGAACGAGCTTTTTCCGAGCCGAGTTCAAACGGCTCGCAAACGGCTTGGTTCGTTTACAGCCCTAATGAGTACCTATACTTTTAAATTGAAAAATACGTTATTCTTTTTTTTTTGGACAAGGAAAGGTGCCTAAGCACCAAAAAGAAAAACAAAAATCAGCCAATGCCAAGTTTGGAAAAATAACACGCCAATTCAAAGATGCTGATGAAAGCATCTTTCTTGATAGTTGCTCCGTGCCTAGCTAGTTTTGCGATCTTGTTCGCTTTGCTATTGAGGTGTCTACGATGAAATTGAAATTCCACTGGTCCTACCTCCCTAGCTTGAGAAATAATTCTCCGGACTATCGGTTGTGTTTTCCAACACGTTGCTGACACCTGCTTAATACCTTGGATAAGCCCAAGGTTGTCTGACACAATTGTCTTCTCTTTCCCTTTGAAAATTTTGCTCAGGTGGACGGCTTCGAGAATAGCAAACGCTTCCCCTTCCGAGGTTGTTTTACAAGTCGTACAAATAGCCTTTTCCAGGTACTCGCCAGTCTCTTTATTCTCGCAAATTATACCTATGCCTGTAGGGCTTTCCTTGTCCTTGAAAGAGGCATCTCAGGATATGACGCTGCTTGTTTTTTATTCTTCGGACACTACATGTTTGGTTGCTTTAGGGGATTCTTGTTGGGGAATCTGTGGTGTTGGTTTACTCTTTTCCAGTCAATTCCGTGGATTTCTGCCATAAGCTTGTTGGTTAGGTATATAATATTTTCCCCATCTATTGGAGTGTTTTCGTGTACTGCTTTCATCTTAGCCTTCCAAATGTTCCAACTTGTGATCATAATGTAATCTCTTACCATTTGCCGATCCCATCCCCCCTTTTCAAAAGTTTCAATGGTTTTAAGGAACTAGTGCTCATAGTCTTCTTCCAGAATTTCATGAATTTTAATCTGTTGTATTGTTCATGCCCAGATTTCTTTACACATTTTACATTGAAGAATTAAATGCTTGAGAGTTTCTTCATCCAAGCCGCACCATGAACAATATTTAGAATCTGCGCACTTTCTCTTATATAGGTTGCCTCTTGTTCGTAATGCATTTTTTATAATTCTCCAAGAAAACAGTTTTATTTATTTTTTGGAATGTTTGATTTCCAGATTGTCTTCCATATTTCCGAACTCTTATCAATCCCGTCCGTTGTTGTAAAGGGTTTATTCACTACCTCTTCGTCGGTTAATATTTTGTATCCCGTTTTAGTGTTATAAGTACCATCAAAAGAGAGAGGCCATATGAACATATCGTTACAATTAGTGTCATATAATTTGAGGTTCTTTATAATTGAAATCACAGGCTCCGGAAAAAGGTCGTCCAGAAATTCCGTGTTCCAATTAATTATAAGTACCTTGAATAAAAAGTTCTTTAAAAAAATGTACCTTGCAATCTACAGGTCTTTCCGATTTCCAATTTGTGTCTTGCCATTTATCATCCCAGATATTAGTTTTTGCTCCATTTCCAATGATATTGATACCATTTTTTTTAGAACATCTCTCCCTTCCATAAGGCTTGCCCAACTCCACGATCTATTCTGACATAATTTAACATTGATAAAAGAGGATTTGTTGTAGTATATACCTTTCAAAAGTTTTGTCGCTAAATTATCCGGATTATTCATAATTCTCCAGGCCTGAGCTGCCAATAGTGCTTTATTCGTCCTTTTAAAATCTCTGAATCCCAGTCCTCCCAAGAGTTTCCCAACTGCAATTTTTTCCCAAGCTACCCAGTGAATCCTATTTCTTTCTCCTGAATTCCACCAAAAGTTAGAGATGGCGGAGATTAGTTTATTACAAAAAGATATAGGGAAAGAGAAAATTGACATATAATAATTAGGTATAGTTTGTAAAATAGCTTTAATTAAAACTTCCTTCCCTCCTTGAGAAAGGAGTTTTGCTTTCCATCCTTCCGTATTTTGGAATAGTTTTTTTGCAATCCATTCTAAAGATTCAACCTTTGATATTTTGTGACACAATGTATTCCAAGATAGTTCCCCAAGTCGGTAGCTTCTTTTATTTCCAAAAAAGATGTAAACTCTTGTTTAATGTTCTCTGGCGTTTCTTTGTAGAAAACGATAGCTGATTTGTCAAGGTTGATTTTTTGCCTTGAGCCCGAGCTATGTTGTAGATCTCGGTTCCGCGGCCTAGGCGGTCGACTGGGGCCTAGCGCCTAGGAGGGACTACGCGGGGCCTAGGCGGGATTACGCGGTTTCGAATCCTTCCATGTAGTTTTATATATTTAGTAATACATGTGTATAAATTATAATCATTTTATATATTTAAGTCATAAAATTCATCTAACACCACTATATTAAATACGAAAATACAAAAATTAGAGTTATCATATCATTTCAAGAATTTTTGAGAGTAAAAAAAAATTAAAAGAGGGACTAGGCGGCTATTTGTTGCCATTAATCGGTGCCTAGGCGGGTTAGGCGCCTCTTCCACGGCGACTAAAGCGCTAGCCTAAAACGCCTAGCATTTTTACTAGGCGTAAGCGGCTGAGGGGGGAGTTGACGCCTAGGCGGCGCCTAGGCGCGCCTAGGCGGCGATATCTACAGCATAGAGCCCGAGTAGTAAATATCTAAGCATTCCTTGAAGATTTCTAAATTTGTTTCTTCGATATCTAGAAAGAAAAGTGAGTCATCTGCAAAAAGAAGGTGAGAAATAGATGGGCAGTTACGATTTATTTGAACACCTTTGATGTCCCCTGCTTCGATATACGATTCAACGATATTAATTAAAGACTCAGTCATAATAGAGAAAAGAATGGGAGATAAGGGATCGCCTTGTCTCAAGCCCCTACCAGGTTTAAAGTTATCCAGTCTATCACCGTTAAGATTAATATTAAAAGAGACTGTGGTGATACAATTTTTTATCCAATCGATCCATTTTCCACAAAAACCCATTTTCTTTAAAACATTAAGTATAAAGTCCCATCTAACCTGATCGAAGGCTTTAGCCTTATCAAGCTTAATGGCCGCCAAGTATTTAGCCTTTTTCATCTTCCTTCCCATAAAATATGAAATTTCCTGAGCAATTAAGATATTATCTTGGATGGCTTAACCTTTAATAAAGGCTGTTTGGGTAGGTGAAAAAATTTTGTCCATGATGTCCCTCAATCTATTGGATAGTATTTTTGCTATTATTTTATAAATGAAGTTAGCGCACGATATAGGTCTAAAACTTCCAAGGGTTTCATGTTTGATTCCCTTAGGGATTAGCGTGATTAGAGTATCATTGATCTTATGGAGGGAGTAATTAAAAGTAAAGAAATCGATAATAAGACTGATAACATTACCTTTTTATAATTTCCCAGAATTCTTTATAAAAAACTTACCATTTAGGCCGTCTGACCCAGGAGCTTTTGAAGCTGATAATTCTTTAACTGCAGTTTCTATTTCTTCTGAGTCAGGTATTCTTGTGAGTTCTTTATTCATATCATTATAGAACTTTGGTTTAAGAAAATCGACTGCTCTTTTAATGTTGTCATCCGTTGTTTTATCTTCCTCGTATAGATTTTTATAAAAAAATTGGAAACATTCTTCAATACCATTGGGATCCTCGATCCATTTGTCCTCGTTGTTTTTGATTCGGGTAACACGGATTATTTTTATTCTTTGAATAGTGGATAAGCGGAAAATTTTTGTATTTTTGTCACCGAATGTAAGCCAGTTCACTCTCGATCTATCAAACCAATATTTTTCTTCTTTTTGATACTCGGTTTTGATTTTTTCTTTTATTTCTTTTTCCTCTTTAATGTTCTCCTCATTAGGTTCACTATTGTTGATGATAGTTAGTTTATTTTCAAGTTCTTTAATAGTTTTGGCATGGTTTTTAAATTTTCCCTTACTCCAATTAGTGAGTTCTCTCTTAGTGTTTTCTCTTTTTTTATATACGTGTTCATATTGTTGTTATCGTTGGTTATGTTCCAACCTCTTTCCATTATATCTTTGCATTCAATATCATCAAGCCATTGGGTTTCAAATTTGAAAAATTTGCGCCCTGTAGTACGATTAATATCAAGATTAAGAAAGAGAGGGGAATGATCTGAACCTATTGCTGAAGGAATAAAGACTTGCGCTCTTGGGAAAACATTCAACCAATCATAGGTGGAGAAAGATCTATCGATACGAGTTTTGACAAGCTCTTCCCCATCCATCCTGTTTGACCACGTAAAGAAACAACCATTAGACTTAATTTATACAAGTGAATTAACATAAGCAAAGTTAAGAAATTCGTTAATATGGGTCACATTTTCTGGGTTTTTGCTTTGCTTTTCGTTTACATTCAAGATATCATTAAAGTCACCGAGAATAGTCCAAGGGTCTTTAATATCTCTACCCCAGTCTGTGATTTGTTTCCAAGTTTCTTTTCTATCGTTAAAATCATTGGGGCATGAATAAAAACCATATAGTACGGAATAGAAACTTCATTAATCCGAATAATAACAAAAAAATTACAACTAAGGACAACTTCAACTTCCAAAAAAGACTTCCGGGACACTAAGAACCCCCCGGAGTGAAAAGCGCTCCTAGTGGGGTCCACAAAAAAGTTGTTTTCAAAACCAAATCTCGAAACAATGTCTCGAGAATCCACTTCTCTGAGCATTGTTTCACAAAAAACCACAAGAGAAGGACGAAATTGACGTATCAACGAGCTAATATTAGAGAGTGGCAAGGGTGATCGAATACCTTGCACATTCCAGAAAAGGTAAGTCATAATTGCTTCGCGGCTTTGATCAAGGAGTCGCCGCCTCCACTACTGTTCGCCATGTGAAACTCCTCCTCCTCCTCTTCAGCATCTGCGTATTGAAAATTTATATCATGGTCCTCACTGCCACCTTCATAGTCTTTCTCGAAGTAATCATCATCTTCCTCGTTGCTGCCTTGCTTCTCCTCCTCTGGTTCGTATTGAGGATCATATTCATCGATCATTTTGCCCAGGCTTTCCATGTTATTCTTTTTCCTCTAGCTGCTAGTATCATCACCTTTACTGACCTGGTCCAACACACTAAATTGGTTCGTAAAATCCATGCTTTATTCCACTACTCTGAGTTTTTTAAAATTTCCATCTATACTTGGGCTCCCTTTATAGTTAGAGGGTTCACCAGCTCCAATATTCCCTTTACCATCTCTTCTTCTTTTAACCTTATGCGTGTACTCAATACCTGTGTCTTGCAATTCAGAGTTGTCTGGGACTAGATTTACGATTTGTTTCACAGCACCTTTCCTAATTTCGTTCTGAAAGAGTTGTGCCTCCCTCTGAATACCTGCCAAGCTCATCTCCTCATCTTCGCTTATTCCATGAAGTTTTTTAAAGGCTTCAATTTTCCTGGTTGATTCATTTAGTTCATTCCTTAACTCCTCAATCTGCTTGTTCCACCTCTCCCAGTCTCTCTCCTCACTCTCCTTGTCTTCATCAATGATAGCTTTAGATGTAAACCTGCTTGAGCCCGCTCCCTTCACATAGTTAAATTTCCTCAGAACATCTTCTTCTTCCTCACGAATAACGATACCTCTATTACTTTTTTGTTGAATTGGAAGTTTACCTACGCTAGTGATGTGGTTATCATTATATGAGAAGTTAACAAAATTACCATTTATGTTAAGGTGGAGCCCATATATGGGGTTCAATGGGGGAAATTTCGCCACGTTGTCGATTCTCTATGTAACTTTCCTCCTCTCATCAATATCTTCAACTTGTTTGATCACCTTGATTGGACAATCACCGTATTGGTGACCAACGAAAACAGAAGAGTCCAGTATTCTCATACTGGAAAGTAACCCAACCAGCACCTTCATCTTGCAAAAGATATGTCCCTGGGGGGAGGGGGTATTTGATGTTGAACCTGACTCTGGACCTAAGAACTTTAATGTCACCATTTGTAACCGTGGGGAAATCAACTGCCTCCACTTTGATGAAACAAATTTCAAGGGCTTTAACAGTTGAGATTGTGTTTTGCTTGAAAGCAAGCCCTTTGATCTGTACCCAGATGGAAGAGTGGTCAATAGGAATGTCAGTAAAATTAAGTACCTGGGGCCAGAGTGTCATGCTAATATGCATTTTAGAGTAGATACTATGCCTCATTTCCCAAACGCGCTTGAATTCACGGTTGTTGAAGACTTCCAACTTGAACATATTTGACTTAATTTCTGAGATTCTGAAATTGCCTTGGATGCCCCATTTTTCCTCAATGAACTTCCTTATCATAACAGCGTAAACTGTATTATCTCCCACCACCCGGAGAATGATAGCTGTTTCTTCCTTCATACTTTCTACCAAACGTGCTTTAATTCCAATGTTTATAACCCCCAGCTTTCTTGCTTTGTGATCGGTAAGTGGGATAATAGGCAAAGCGTTACATTCTCTTGTCGCCATAGTGACCCTGTAATTAACAAAGTCTAGCACAGTAATAAGGACGCAATATGAGCGAGTGTGAAGAGAAAGGGGTTGAAAAAGGCTGAAAGATGATAAAGTAAGAATATGTAGTTGGGCAGGGGGTAGTAGAGGGAGTATAGATGATGAATAGAGTGGGAAGCATTACCTGGTCTTATATAGCCAATGAAAAAGAAAAAGTAGCTGGTTACCTCGAGAATCATGGAGAGAGATGAGCTTACAAAAGTGATCTTACCCATATTGCGTATAGCAAAGAGTCTCGCTGCTGAGAGCGTTTGAGCGAGAATTTCCAGGCCATAATTGACACTAAGGTTAGGGGTAATAAATGTGAAGCCTGTCCTAAATAGAAACCCATAAGAAGCCCTAATTGGCCAACCATTGGCACGCTTACTTTGACAGCTTATGATTACCACGTTAACCAAATGGGGGGTCGATTCTTGCAAAGCTTATGGGGTAAGAGACATGATGTGTAGGGTAGGGTTTGGCCAGATCAATGCATCCTAGGGCAGATTTCCATCCTGCTTTCTTGAAGACACCATTTCCTAATATCGCTTCGAGCCCTTTCTTGAAATGATTAAGGCTAGGGTTCTTGGGTTAGGCCATAGAGGCGTGTGGTTAAGTGGTTTTGATTCGCTTTGGGGAGAGTAATCGTTGCCGTCAGAGGAGCTACTCATCCTTCTGTGTGAGAGAGAAGCAGATAGACCAAGCCGCCTTTCCACTATCCAAGATCTCGAGCTAGAAAAGACAGAGGAGGAGGACTGAAGAGACGAGGGTGTGAAAACCTAAAGAGAGTTTAGAGCGTTTAGAAAGAGAAGTTTATAAACTAATTATTTATCCATAATATGTTATTCAATTATATATATATATATATATATATATATATATATATATATATATATAGGGTAAGACTTCCATCCAATATTGGATGGTCCAATATTCATGTCACAACCATTGATTATTATAACAAAGCACATGTCATTAGATTAATAATTTAGTTACTTTTGCAAGTTTAAAACATGGGGTATGTGTATTAATATGATTGGTGTAGGATCATCCAATATTGGATGGAAGGATTTTCCATATATATATATATATATATATATATATATATATATATATATATATATATATATATTTTTCTAATCATTGATATTTAATGTTTATTTTTTGGGTAGGTAAACGGTTGTATTAATAAGAAAGGATAAAATGTACGCTATACAAAATATTACCTACCTAAACCCGAAAGTTTAAGGTATCGACTATATATGTACTAATATCTACAAACTACACTCACACTATCATCCAAGAAGGCATTATAAGAGAATAAAGAGAAAAGTATAGAAAAAACAGTACACCACTTAATCTTCTTGACAACGGCTTCTTTTGATGAAAGGTCACCTTTCATGGTAAGATTATTTCTCACCCTCCAAATAAAGTAAATAGTAGCTCCAAAAACTATCATATAAACTTTCTTTATCTAGTTTTCTCGAGTCTTTAATTTCTTGAGTCACTTCAATGCACTCAGCAAGGTACTCATATCATTAACGATCCCCAACCAATTCTTAATCTCATTCCAAATATCTCTAGCAAAAGTGCATTCAAAATATATATACTTATTGGATTCGACATTCTCACCACACAATTCACAAAATAGATTCAACTCCATATAACTCATCATATCCTTCTTTTTAAGCCTCTCATGTATCGTCCCAAACAATAAAAGCATGTTTAGGGAATACACAAGAGTCCCACACATGATTAGCCCATGGTTTAACAAAATATCAACGACAAAAAATATCATATGGTGTCTTATATAAGCCATAAAACTCACCACTAGGAACATCATTAACAATAGCAAGATTGGTGGCCGAGAAAAACTGTCTTGACAAAATATTCTGTCCTCCCTCATTCCCATGCTAAATCTCAATCTCATATTTCAACTCTCAAATTTGCTTCAAGGGAGGTGAATACAACTTCTTAACTTGTCACACCCAAATGTTAGCATTTTTGAGATATTACACATGAATAAGTGCTTCATAAACTTGAGACCTCGAAGTACTAACTTCTCCATTAGGACATTCGTCTTTGTTTACTTTTCATTATTCCATGAAAAAAATAATTTACACCTATCACTCTTTATTGTGTACCCAAGATTATCTATTCAAAAATTACTTAGTTACTGTTAATTATTGAATTAAATAATTCAGAATGGATTAAATCTCCCCAAGTAGTATTTGAACCTACGACCAATCAATTAACAGTCGGCTGCTCTATCACTGAGTTACTGAGGAACAATGGGAAGAAAGAAGTCTTTTTCTATTAAATTAAGTAAGAAAATGAATTAGAATCTCGTATGGTAAATGAATTAAATCTCATATGGTAGAGAAGTGTGTGAATCAAATATTGTATTAATTCACGCGGTTCGAGCTAATTTACACAAAGTTGTTTATATGTGTTGTACTCTATTGTATTTGGAAGGCCCCTTCTTTTCTTTAATTTAAGAGTAATGCTGGGTATCACCCAAAAAGACATCACCTAAACATCACCCATGATGTGGCGGTTAGGTGGTCCAATCATGGAGGAGAGAGAAAAAAGTAAATCTGGAAAGAGAAAATCCATGATTGGGCCACCTAACCGCCACATCATGGGTGATGTTTAGGTGATGTCTTTTTGGGTGATACCCAGCATTACTCTTAATTTAATTAGATGTTACCATAACTATGTAGCCCTATTATTAATAGATTGACCCCAAAATATCCTAAGCCTATAAACGCCACCCTCATTGATAATAATAGAAAATATTGGACGTATGTTATTATATCGACCTCCCGAATGGTATTCAAAGAGTGTAGTTAGCGGTCCTCACTCCGAGGATTCACCTTAGGTTACTCAGTTCCCTTCCTATGGTTTAATAAGAGCTTATAAAAGGAGTTGGTGTGAAACACCGAAGATAATGAATTATAACTAGAAGATATTTGAATTGGAAAATAATCAACTTTTATCTTAGAAAAAAAGTTAATATTGAGTCCTTGACCAAGATCGATACCAAGAGTAATCAAAGTACTACTAATTATCAAATAATTGATAAAATGGATTAAAATGATCTTTTTTATCTTACGATTCATCAAGATCCAAATATAAATTCAACAATACTTCAAAAAGTCATTTTTCCCCTAGTGAACCATAATAATTAGTGAACAAGTGTAAGCTTCGCTTCCCGACAGTATGTAGTACTGAACACACCAAGGGATAGGCCCTAAAGCGAAGGACATGAATGAGCAAAATCAATGTTTTACAATTTCTGGCCTTGCACCGACCTTCCAATGGACCATGGACTAAACGGACACTGCCTGGATTCTTTTTCGATTCATCCTTGGAGTTGATTACCTCATTCAAGAATTGTGTTTGATCCAATCTGTAGGAATATAAAAGGCAAATCCCTTATGATACACTAAATTCTTGCCGGTTAAGTATCATGAGATTGCCCTTAGACTTCTATTAGTTACAAAACAAACTCAAACAGATAAAAAACAATAAAAAGCAAAATGAACAAAAAAAAAGGAGTTCAATTTTGAACTCCTTTTTCTTTTTGACTTTACTATGATTTCTTGGAAGATGGGAGGTGTGATAAAGATGGGGCCAATGTAAAAGATCTTCTTACTTCTTATAGTAGAATTCATATTTTATGGCTTCTTAAGACTATTAAAACAAGCTTTTGAAGATGCTTATATACAAAACCCAAGGAAAGTACTATAAGATGTTATAAGCTCATATAATAGGATTCTAGAACAGATAGACTTCATAGTGGACAAGAACAACAATCCTTATTTTATGCCTTCTTTGACCACTCTTTTTTAAGTATAGAAAGAACGGGAGTTGGGCTTCTTTTAAGGTAAACAGCTGATTCTCAAGCACGGGATTCGTTGAAAACAACATATTTGTCTACTTGCTTTCAGTTCTTTACCCATGTCGATCTTAGCGTAAAGCTCTCAACCTATTCTTTCATAAAATAAGTTCACTACCTACACTTAGGATCATTTTCGATTAAACAAACCTAATTCATCCTATCTCAATAGCTCAATAGACTGGCCGGCTCTTAACTGACTGGTGGTAGGTTCAAATTCTACTTGAGAATAGGTGTAAGAAGTGTATAACTTGTACAAATCTTTCCACTTTTCAAGTCGATCCGATCCAATTCGGTCGTAGAGCTATTTAGTCGATCACATAATTTCTGGAACAACTGTAACAGAGGGACAATTAGTCAATTTTGAAAGAACTTATTGTCAACCTCTTTCAGATATGAATCTATCTTATTCATAAGGGAAGAACTTGCATCAGTATCTCAATTGAGATCGCTCAAAAAGGGAACTCGAAAGCCTAACGCGGGGGTTCCATACCTCACCTAAAAATCAAGAAACCTCCGAAGAGGAGCTATTAAAGCTCTTAAGCCAAGGAGGAGTTTCAACTCGAAAACCAGCCCGAAACAGAGTGAACTATCCAAAAAGCCCAGGACAGGAGCTATTACGACTCAAGCAGGAAGTATAATTTCTTCCTATATCGAAAGAGAAAGCACCCTTTACCTAGGCCTAGGCCAGGGAATCAAAAACCAACTCTGATTGAGTCATCAGAGGAGTTATTCCTGCATTTGTTGACTCCCGAGCTTCATGCAAACACGTGTCGGTGCGATGTAAAACACATCACATCCGCATAAGATTTGTAAAATTTTCGTTGAAAAATAAACTTTCTTAAATAATCTTTCACTCATGCATTTCCTTTCCGGCAAGAAGAATACCTAGTTGATGCAGTTGCACACGTTTTTTCTTTTTTCCTTGGATTATGAATTTTATGATTATTAGAGGGAACATAATGTTGATCTCGATCTAGTCGACTCTATTGATTCAGTAGATTAGGTAGGTTGAACGGGTGGAGCTAGCAGCAACAAAAGCAGTGGTAGTGGGAAGGGGGTTCGCCCGCTGCCCCTTGATTCCGTCTTTTCGACTTAGCAGATCTAACAACCGCTGCCACCGATCAATGTTGTGGAACTGCCCTTTTGGTCCTTCTTATGGTCCTTTTCATTTCTTTGGGTTAGTTATATCCAAATTTCTGTTCCTCAATCCCCTCATTTCTACCTTTCTATACGTACCACACGATAGTGCATAAGAGTTCTCAAGTTGTCCAAGCATAATTTCAAGCCAGACATCAAACCTGTTACATATTTGTGTATCAGTTTTTGTGTTTAAATAACTCATATACCAAGTTGCTTTAGCCTAGTAGCATTGAAAAGTAAATGTTCTAAGTTTTCATTATGGCTATTACATACTTTACAGTATTTTTCTTTTGATGTTTTCTTTTTATTTATGTAATCTTCGATGTGGAGAATATTTGTACAAGCTAGGGGGTGTTTGTTTGCACTTAATGAGATCTTAATCTGGTTCATTAAGACACTGGATCAATCAGACTGTTTGTTTTTCCTGGCCAATTCAAATCTGAATGCCTCTTAATTGGTCTGTTTCATTAAGATTTCAAACTAAGGGGGTGTTTGTTTGCACTTAATGAGATCTTAATCTGGTTCATTAAGACACTGGATCAATAAGACTGTTTGTTTTTACTATCCAATCCAGATCTGAATGGCTCTTAACGGGTCTGTTTCATTAAGATTTCAAACTAAGTCTGAATCATTCAGACACGGCCTCTTAACAGAATAAGTCCTATTCAGATGTTCATTCAGCATTCTGCACTTATTACTTAAAAAAACAAACGCCACCTAAGTCTGAATTCATTCAGACAGTGCCTCTTAACAGAATAAGTTCTATTCACATGTTCATTCAGCATTCAGCATTTATTACTTAAAAAAACAAACGACACCTTACTCTTGGGGCGCACTTAAGAGGCTCATATTTTTTTCAAAGTTTATTATTAGGTTTATAGAAAGTAGTGGGATTTTATCCTTAAGTTTTTTTTTCAACGTTTTTTTAGCTCCAGATAAGGTACCTTAACTGAATATATTCCATTTTTAGCAAAATCCCCGAAATAATTATCCTTATACTCAAAGTTGGGTATACTAATATTTAGAATTTTATTTTCACACTCAGGTGTAAAATTGTGTTTTATTATAGAGTAATGATATTACCACCCAAGTATATCATCCATGACGTGCCGTGAATTGGTTGGTTATAAATCGTTAATCTATTTATTTTCTTGATCAGATTAACAATTTATTGTCAACCAATTCACGCCACGTCATGAGTAGTATTTAGATGGTATAATTTTGAGTAGTATTTGAGTTGCATGATTTTCTCATTACTTTGTATTTTATTTTTGTTCAAGATTTTTTTTTTTTTTTTGTCAGCTTCAAACAATAGTGATTGTTGTCATTTTTTTATCACCTACAGATTTGTTTTCTTTATTTTAATTAACTCTTTTTTATCTTTTATTTTAAAAAATCAAAAAATATACAAAAAGAGGTTCTTATTCAAAACATCCTCATTAATCTCTTTAGTAAGTTTTTTAAACCTTCAATAATTTATTTTATAAAAAATTGTCTCATAAAGTAATTATTTATAGAAAATATTTTTTATATTTTTTATACTTATACTATCCTTATTATTAAATATATTATTTTATTTTTAATAGAATATTAATTTTTAAATATTAAACAAATAATAGGATATTTCCACCACCACCACCACCACCGCAAGCACCACCACCATCACAACAACAACAACCACAACCACCACCACCACCTACTACTACTAATTCGATCACACACGCGCGTGTCTGTGAATTTTTTTTAAAATTGTCATAACTAATTTTTAAATAATCAAAAAAATATTAAAATTTGCATTTTTGGATAAAGCAAAATAATATTTACGTCTATGATTTTTTTTTTTCGTAGACACAGATTTTCATGTTTAAAACATGAAATTCCATGTTCAAAACATGAAGTTCACTTATTGAAATAGTGATTTTTTTCGCAGACACGGATTTTCATGTTTAAAACATGAAATTCCATGTTCAAAACATAAAATTCCGTGTCTGCGAAAAAAAAATCAAAAAAAATCAAAAACTTCCAAAAAAATCATAGACGTACATATTAATTTGATTTATCCAAATATATAAAAAAATTATTTTTTGACTTTTTTAGAATTAGTTATGACGATTTTAAAAAAAAATCACAGACGCGCGCGTGTTTTATTAGTTTTTGTTTTTTTCTAATTTATTTTTTTTAATTACTATTTGTAGGGGTATTTTGGGTTAAAACGTTTTTTAATAAAGAATTTTATTCTAGGTACATTTTTATTAATAGTTTTTTAATATGCATTTTTTGATAATTGGTTCATATAAGAAAGTTAAAAAGATAACATAAAAATGGATGACATATACCAGTACCAGGCAGTGGGGACTTGGGTCTCTTGTTAATGGAAGACGACAAGCAAGGTAGACTCCCAAAAACAACGGAATCCATACCAGCAGATCCGGGTGAGTCAGAAGCATCTTCTGATGCAGATACTCAACTGGATGACCAAGAATTCGATGAGCTGATGGAGTACGTGCCGGAAACCGGGAAGGACGAGAGACAGGTATGTTGCTAATCCTCTATTTCCGTTTTTCACTAATTAGTTTGCTTTATGTGTACACAAAACAGAATTTTTGAAAGCTGTGGAGGTCTTTCCCAGCCGCTTAACATCCTGATCTGGAATTGCCATGGAGCTATGGCTGATAATTTTCAACGCGTGGTCCGAGAAATGATTAATATTCATAAAGTATGGTTGACAGTGATAGTAGAACCACGAGTTAGTGGAGATAAATCAAATAACATTATCTGTGGGCTAGGCAAGAAAAATTCGGCAAGAGTAGAGGCGTTAAATTTTAATGGAGGGATTTGGATGTTGTGGGATGATTCAGAGATAGGAGTTCGAGTTCTTTCAGCATGTAATCAAGTGATCAATATTGAAGTATCGAGAGAGAATTGTGAGACATGGATCTTTTCTGCTATTTACGCGCGACCTAAAGCACAAGACAGAGAACCGTTGTGGGAGGTTTTAAGCCAAACATTTAGCAGTATTAAAAGGTCGTGGTTAATAGCTGGTGATTTCAATCAAGTAGGGGAAGAAGCGGATAAGAAAGGTGGGGAACAGGGTATTACTCGTAGAATGATTAAATTCGAAGAATGGCGACAGGGTTGTAATTTGACGGATTTGGGATTTGAGGGTCCTAGATTCACCTGGTGTGATTCGTGGAATACGGGTCAGAGAATTCTCCAATGCCTGGATAGAGCTTATGGAAACTCAGAATTTCTATTGCTTTTTCCAGTTACTAGGGTTTTACATTTGGACCGTAGACACTCGAACCATGCACCTATTCTAGTTCAGTCACGGCCTTTCGAGAAGACGAGGATACATCGTATATTTCGATTTGAAAATGCATGGTGTTTAAACAAAACCTTCAAGAAAGTAGTACAGAATACGTGGAACGATCAGAATGCGGATTTGGGAACGAGGTTAGCAAAAATAAAAGAGGGTTTATCGGTATGGAAAGAAGAAACTTTCAGGGACTTACATAAGAAGAAGAGGAGGATTTTAGCAAGGCTTAAGGGTATTACTACATCACTTCAAGTTTCGTATAATTCATCGCTTTTCGACTTGGGGAAAAGACATCGAGGCGAATATCTTAGTGTGCTTGCAGAGGAGGAAATGCTTTGGTTTCAACGGTCAAAAGAGAAATGGATAAGGTCAGCGGAGTGTAATACAAGATTTTACCACTTAGCTACACTAAAAAAGAGGAAAAAAATAAAGTCACACGGCTAAAAGATTCGGAGGGCAACTGGGTGTAGGAAGAAACGACGTTAAGCGCATTAGTTCGGGATTATTTTATTAATCTTTATACCGGGAGAGATAGATTTGTGGGTCTGTTTGCTTTGCCACACGGAAGTTGCTTGGAAGAGGGGGAAAGAGAGTTAATTTCAGAAGATTTCACAGAGGAGTTATTAGGGTAGCGGTCTTTCAGTCTAATCTGAATAAGGCTCCAAGGGGAGATGGTATAACAGCAGCTTTTTACCAAAAATGTTGGGATATTGTGGGACCAGATACTTGTAGGGAGATAAGAGATGTTGTTTGAAAAGGGGTGGTACCTAGTTCTCTGAATGGGAGGCTAATTCATCTTATTCCTAAAGTCATGGATCCAGAAAGTGTAGGACAACTTCGCCCGATTATCCTTATCAACGCTCCGGTAAAGTTTGTCATGAAAGCTATGGTGAATAGGATTCGCCCATTCCTCGCGGAAAGGATTGGTCCTAATCAGAGCAGCTTTCTCCCGGGTCGCTCTACTATAGATAATGTGGTTCTGGTGCAGGAGGTTGATCATCGAATGCAAAAGCTCACATCGGAAAAAGGTTATATGGCACTGAAGATAGACTTAGCAAAAGCTTATGATAAATTAAGTTGGAGGTTCATAGAAGACACAATGTCCTTCTTCGGCTTTCTGAAATCGTGGGTAAAACTTATTATGTCGGCTATGGCTACGAACATGATTAATGTACTTTGGAATGGAGAGCCACTTGAGGCGTTCACACCACAGCGAGGAATTCGGCAGGGAGATCCTCTGTCCCATATATTTTTGTTATTTGTATGGAAAGACTATCTAGATGGTGTCGCCTAGGGTGTGATAAAAATAAGATCAATTTAAGTATGGAAAACTATGCACTCTCACCCTAGACAGGCAAAGTACTGCAAGTATTACAGGACGTATGCAAGTTTTAATGATAAGTAGAGTTCGTTCTCAGGGACTTAAGTGTGTTAATCGCGTAGGAACAGATAACGAGTAAAAGTAAATAATTAGAAGACAGAAAATAAAGCAAGTAAGAATTCGAGAATAGCAATTAAAAACTAAGAAAATAAAGACAATAAAGTAAAAGATTAAGAATATGAGATGAGAGGTATAGCTTAGGTTTTGCTAGTATGCTCTAATCCTTCTAATTCTATCTATAAATCTAGTTCATAAGGGAGAATATTAGCTCTTGGTAATACTTAGTCAGGATTCTAAATTCCACTACCTTCGACCTTGAGAGCGACTAAGGGGGCTACGGCACAACCAAGAAGTGATTTCAAATAGGGTTATCAAACGCCACTAAGGCCCTAAGCAAATACTGCAATCTTGGTGATATGGTGATTAAAACAAACCTTAATGACTATTTAGTTAGAAGTATGTTTTGTCAGAACTGCTATCGACACTAGACATTATGTGGTGGTTCAATAGTTAAACACCCTGTCAAGGAGACCATCTAACTACTCTTAAAACAATCCTAAAGTGATCAGTTCTAGGAAAGACGTTAAATCAAAACACATAAGCAAATATAAAGTAAGAAGCTAATATCAGATTAAAACATATAATTCCCAAAGAAACTTAGATAGAAGAATTAGAATTCATAGATTATACATATGCAAAACCCAAGCTATGGGAGGTTTAGTTCATACCTGAAGGAAATAAACTAAAAGAAATTACAAAAGACATCCTCTTGCTCTCTACAATAAACTGGAAGAATAAAACCTTAAGAACTAATTACTATGAGGCAAGGATGATTTACAAGTGATATAAGGGTGTATTTATAGGTGTTTAGAATACCTAATTCGTTTTCTTGAGGAATAGTTAAGGTAATGGACTTCTAGCCCAACTCAAATTCGTATGGAAATAAAGATAAACACTGCTGCACTATTTTGAGCGTATCTTCTTCGTTATTGGTCCGATTTTGCTCCACAAGATACCAAAAGAATCGCGACAGAATTATCTAGGCCCTGTAGAAGGAAATCTCCAAATTCGGCCTATTTCTTAGGTAAAAACACCAATCTTTAGACGAGTGTGCAGAATCCCAGATTTAGACAGCTTTTCCTTTTCCATCTTTTTAGCTTTTATTTCCTTTTTTTCCAATTACCATGCTAATCTCTTTCCATAAGTTGTTGTCTTTGACTTGGACTCTAATTAATCTCCACAATTATCTTTAAAGCTACACACTAAATAAACAATTAAACCCAATATGCTCTAAAAACATTATTTCTACAAATCAAGACACAAAATAGGAAAGTGCACTAAAACTAAAGAAAATCGACATTATTGACTCTAAAACACTAAAAATGATGTCTCATCTTAACATAAATCTATCACAAATGAGGAGACATCACTAGACTAATTCAAGGACTCTATGATGGGGGTGAATGGTTACCCATTCGTCTCTATCAGCAGGGTCCTCGAATATCTCATATATTTTTTGCAGATGACCTTTTTCTGTTAGAGGAGGCTACAGAAGCGCGGGTGGACCTAATTAAGGAGGTGTTGAGAGTGTTTTGCGAGGAGGCGGGACAGACGGTTAGCGCAGAGAAACCACTGATTTATTTCTCGAGGAATATAGCTAATGAAACCGCAGAAGAGCTTGCGAACAGAAGTGGTTTTACGAGAAGTGACTCATTGGGTGTTTATTTGGGAGCACCAATTCAATCTACACGGTTACCAAGAGGATTCTTTAGAAGGGTGATAGCTAGTATGCAAAATAAATTACCTAATTGGAAGAACCAGAACCTATCAATCGCGGGTTGAGTTACTCTTGCTCAATCGGTGTTAACAGCTATACCGACCTATATTATGCAAACAATGAAACTTCTGATTCATGTCTGTGACGAGATAGATAAAATAATCCGCGATTTTATTTGGGGATCGTCACCGGAGGGTATGGATATTCACTGGCTTGCTTGGGAGTCCTTGTGTCGATCTAAAAAACACGGAGGATTAGGTTTACGAAGTGCACGGAATATAATAAATCCCTCATGGCCAAGCTAGGATGGATAATATTGCATCATGATCCGGCCTTGTGGTTGAGAGATTTGAAACAAAAGTATTTTCGGGAGGGGTTTATGAATCGGGTGGTGAAACCGGCGGATTCGAGAATGTGTAAAACTATTGTAGCTGGCCGAGAAGTACTTAGAGAAGGAATTGTTGAAGTAGCGGTGGGTGAAGAGAATTATGTGAAATGGAGGTTTGAAAATTTAGGAGAATTCACGGTTAATTCGGCATATAATAAGGTATTAAACGTAGAAGGTGAGGCGAGTTTTAATTGGAAATAGGTATGGGCTTTAAAATGTCCGCAAAAAATTAAACTTCTCTTGTGGAGAGCAATATGGGATCGTCTCCCAACAAATAGTAATCTTAAGGCGAGGGGAGTGAAAGTGGATGAGATATGTAGGAAATGTGGGTTAGTAGAGGAATCAAATCCTCATTTATTTCGCTTTTGTAATGGATACAATAGGGTGGTGAATGGTTGTCTTGGGTTATCAATTGGTGACTTAGGAAGGGAGCAAGTGATTGGGAATTTGGAAGATCAGAGGCGGTCAAATATTATAGGAGCGCCACGTAAACATAAAAGACAAAATAGCTTCTGCTAGCAGAAGCTATTTTCGCCAACAGGCTTGGTCAAAGGAGCGAATATTCAAGGCTTGGTCAAAGGACTTCACGTGCAGCTCCAGGGATATTTGTGGCCGAAAATAGGTGCAGTAATAATAGAGAACAAATGCCAGCTAATGCAAGGCAGATTAGTGTGATAAATAATGGTACTTGGTGGACTAAAATGTTGACTGATAAAACCATGGTGAATGGATTGGAAAGGAGAATTTTGTTTGTGGCTTGTGTTTGGAAAATTTGGGTAGACCGTAACACCCGAATTTTCGACACATTAACACCAAAGAAAGATGGAGAATTGATGGCGGTTGCACGTTTTATGGCAAGGGATTTCGTGAGAGCTTGGGGACAAGAACGGGATGGTGGCCTAGTGGTGTCGCCTAATAATATACTCGTGAAATGGGAAAAACCGAGTAATGGTATCAAATTAAATACAGATGAGTCTTTTAATGCAGAAAATGCTAAGAGTGGAATTGGAGGACTTTTTCGCAATAGCAAAGTCTACTTCCTGTTTGGTTTTTCAGGTAGTTGCACTGCAAGCTCTCCTTTCGAAGCGGAGTTGATGGCTCTACATTTTGGGTTGATTATGGCGTTAGATCGAAGCATCTATTCCTTGATAATTAAGGTGGACTCGAGTGAGTTGCATGCGCTAGTGAAGGGCGATGTGAATTCAAGAGGGCCACCGAGTAGTACATTAAAAGCTTGTCAAGATATGTTATAAGCGAACCAGAATTTTGAACTCGTTTGGGTGTACCGTGAGGCAAACAAAAGTGTCGATTGGTTGGCAAGATATGGGGCATCTAGTTCGGAGGTCGCCCGTTCTCATAAGGATCTGCCTGATGGACTTTGGCGACTGCTTACTAGGGATAGATATGGTTGGGCTGTGCCCCGCGCATGCATTGTTAATCAATAAATTTTAGGGAGTTTTAATTCCCGGTCTTGTTTAGACCTCCCATGTAATAAAAAAAACAATAAGGTAAAAAACCTAAGGCCCCGTTTAATTTGTGAAAATAATAGGTATTCTTTCTTTTTATTTTATATATTTTTCAAAATACTAATGAAAATGTGTTTGGCTAGAGAAAGTGAGAATGATTTTCTAAAAAATTAAATAAAAACGGTGTTATATTAGAGAACATGAAATCGATATTTTCCATATTTTCTAAAAATTTGAAAAGAAATCGGAAATTATTTTTTAAAAATATATTCTAAAAACAAAAACTGAAAATGTTTTTACAAACTAAACAAGGCCTAAGCTTTTGAACGGGTTTTCTTAATATTTCGTTGGTACAAGCAATTATTTTAAATCCGTAAAAAAAACAATTATTTTAAATATTTGTATTAACAAAAATATTAATAAATTTGGATAATGTGTAATTTATATTACAAATTTCATTGAAATTTGAAATCATGAAAATGATTAATTGTAACTTACATGATTAACTAAAATTTTCAATTTATAGAACTTCATTTATTATTTATTTATTTTTATTTATACAACAATTTTCTATTTGATAAATGTATTGACGAATAAATAAATAATTTTGAATATATTTATGAGTTAATGCCCAATAGGCACCTGTCATCTTACCTCCTGATCCATAAAAGACACCGTTTTTATAAAGAACAGTGAGTTATAGGAAGTTTCTCAAAACTCAAAATCTAGAGATAATTGCACCTAGGGTCTTGAACACACACCCCTCTTCAAGATGGGGACCCGGCCTAGAGCCTCTTCTTACTAAAGACCTAAGCAACTTTTTAACACATAACCCCCAAAACCCCTATTACCTTGCTGCCCTTTTAGACTAATATATATACTACTTTAGAAACCACCCATTATAATTTCAGCTCATTATTCCATCACCTCCCCTCCTCCACTATCTCTCTCCTCCCCCATCTCCCAAACCGCCACCACCATCTCCATCAACCACCGTCGGCATTAGAACAACCACCACCACCACCACCTTCTCCCTCCTCCCCTATCTATCTATCCTCCCAAACAGCCCCTACTGCCGACATATTCACGAACGGATCTGTTTTGCTGCAAGAAAGCTTCGGATCTTCAACCACAGGGACGAAATAAAGCTCGATCTGGAACTGTTTTGCTGCAAGAAAACTCCGATTCTTCAACCACAGGAAGGCGAACGGTGGTGGTTGCTTTCGCAGTGGTGGTGGTTGCCTTCGCAGGGGTGGTAGGTGCCTTCTTCTCTGGCGACGCGATCTGCTGCAGGCGGTGGAGGGAGCAGATTTCTAGAGCTTCACCAGCGGCGGTGAACCAGCGGCCATCACCACCATTCGCTGCTTCTTCAAGCATGGTCTTCTTCTCCGCCTAGCAGTCCAGCGCCAGCATCCATGGTCTTCTCCGTCGAACTGGTTTCTATTCCCACTGCGCTGCTTCGTTGATTCGCCGGACTGGTTTTTTTTTTTTTTTTTTTATACTCGCGTACACAGTACGCTTTAGATTAGTTTTTTTTTTCTTTTTTTCAGATCTGGTCATCTGGTTTGACCAGATCTGGTCAACTTGTAATTAGTTTAGGTTTTTTTTATTTTTCTATTGTAAATGGTTTTAATTATTGAATAGAAATGTTTATTAAATGATACACATGGTTTTATAGAGTATTTATGTAATTTCAAAGAGTACTCTCTCTATTTCATAGAGTACTCTCTATATTTTATAGAGTACTCCGACTTTTTTTTATAGAGTATTCGTTTAAATTGTTGGAGTATTCTTTTAATTCTAGGAGTACTCAACAAATTGTCGGAGTACACAACAAATTGTCGGAGTACTCTCAGTTTTTTCCGATACTCTATGTTTTTTCCGGTGACTGGGTCCTCAGCAAATTTAGAGAGTACTCTCAGTTTTTTCCGATACTCTATGTTTTTTCCGGTGACTGGTGGTCGGAGATCGGTGGTCGGTGGTCGGTGGTCGGTGGTCGGTGGTCGGTGGTCGGTGGTCAGTGGTCGGAGGTCGGTGGTAGGTGGTGGGAGGTGGAGGTAGGTGGGTAGTGGTAGGTAGAGGAGAGAGAAATAGTGACATCACATTTTTTTGTCTTTTAGTAATAGTAAGGGTAGGAAAGACTATTGTCAAAATTGAGGTCCCTAAGAAGAATGCCATTTAAGAAACTACTCTATAGAGAAGAAAGTTTGTCTCCAAGACCCTATATATAATTCACCCCAAAATCTAAGTTTTAAAAGCTTCCCTAACTCAAAATTTTGAGTTCTGAGAAGTTTCCCATAACTTTAACGACTTTTTTATAGGAAAGAAAAAGCAAAATGTATATTGCTTTTTATGGGGGAAAAATGATGGTTAAGGTGAGGGGAAATTAATTCTAACTTGAAGTATTTCTTAAGCATTAATCCTATATTTATATTTATCAGAACCGACCCTAACGCAAGGAAACACACCATATTATCACCAAACTAATATCACTATTGTAGTTTATATATCTAAATTAGGTGTGTGTGTATATATATACCGAATCCCACCAAATTAATGATAAAAAGTTGGGAATCCGAAACAGTCGCCTATTTAGCCTACCTATGAAACCGATCATGATATTTATATTAACAAATTGATTGAAGAATTCAAATTCATTATAGTAATAATAAAGAAATATAAGCATTCTTAAAAAAATATTTAGAGTTAATTGCCTTTAAAGAGGGTTCAAAATGTCTTCTTCATTCTTAACCCTGCCTAAAAAAAATTCATTCCTAACAATAGAGGATACATTAACAATTTCAACAAAAAAAAGATATAGTAACATGAAAAAATATTTAAATTAAGGTCCATAACCTTTAATAGTTGTAATCCGGAAGCAATTCAACACACTGCTTACATTCTCATGTTTTGTATTCAGTCTAAAGCAAATAAGATTTTTTTTTTTTTGTTCCAAAAGCTTATATTAAAACCAAAACATTACAAATTGTGTTAGCCTATCCCCGTTGGGGACGAATCAAGGCCTAACAAATGAGTTAAAGTAGTAGGGAATGGGCTTGCGCAAAAGTCATGAGACTCACCAAAAGGTAAATTCTTGCAAGCCCAACCCGCTATCATATTTCCATCTCTTCTAACAAAAGAGAAGGATGGATTACAAAATTCAGAAACATAGTAGATACTTTTAATTACATTTTAAATACATGGAGAAATAAAAGAAAAATTGCTAACTAGTGGTCCTATAACTAAAAGGCTGTCGCTTTACACAATGCAATGAAAATTTTTGAGCTCCTTAGCCCATAAACACGCCTTGAGGATACCCAAACTTTCAGCTTCTAGGACATTGTCAGCATTAATTCTCCAAGCTTCACATTTTAGTACTCGTCCTTTAAAATCCCTGGCAACACATGAAATTATAGACCTGCTCTTAGTATAGGAAGCATCACAGTTAATTTTAATAGAATTAATAGAAGGTGGAGTCCATTTACTAACTTGTTTCTTCGGTTCCGAGGTTACAATTTTATCCAAATTTGAATGTTTTTTACCCTTCAGTTTATAAATCACATCATTAGGGGTTTTTTGTATGATATTTTTCCCACATTGTTTTTGTCCTTCAATTTTGCTATCAAGTCCCTCCCTAAGGTGGAACTATCATTTTTGCCCAAAATTGCAAGATATTCGGCCCAACATATCTCTGCTTTCCTTACAGTACTTAGAGGGTCAATTTGTGTATAATTAAATATATGCGCATTCCTATCTTTCCATATGTGCCACGCAAGTATACATATTTTCTCAAATAAGATGATCAAAGAGTCTCATCAATTAAGAGAATTTGATGGCGTGAGGGTTTGGGGACGTTCATAATTTCTTTTTAAGGATTTGGTTGCTTTCTATTTATATAATAAAGGATCCTCAAATTATTCTTTAGGGATTTACATTATAGTTATTAATTTCAAAGAAAGTTAATATTTGTTCCAATTCAAAATTCATTAAAATTTTATACAAAAAGTAATAATATTCTAGATTTTTACAATAATATTTATTCTTCTAAATCACCTATACATATGTAGACATTAATTATACAAAAAAAATATCATTTATATATATAGAACTAATAAGTACCATGATCAACAAATTAAATGTAGGCCCTGTTTAGTTTATGAAAACGTTTTCTGTATTCGTTTTCAGAATACATTTTCAGAAAATGATTTTCGTTTTCAATTTCAATATTTTTAGAAAATATGGAAAACGTCAACTTCACGTTTTCTAATATAGCATTGTTATCATTTTATTTTCCAGAAAACTATTTTCATTTTCTTTAGCCAAACACGTTTTCAGTAGCATTTTGGAAAATATAGAAAATGAAAACAGAAAACACCCATTATTTTCACGAACCAAACGGGGCCGTAGTATTGCCTTTAACAATAACTATAATTTATATAATATAATTAAAAATCAATATTTCCAATCTCTTGAATATGAGAGTATTTGGAAATGTTGTTGGATTAAATTGGATTTTCAACGATATCCATTTAATTGTATTAATTTGAGTAAAATGTTACAAAAGAAGTTTTAAGAATTTTATTTAATTAAGATTCTTTTTATAACTTATGATAAAATTATAATATAAAGTATGGAAAAATATTTTTTCAAAAATGCCACTTATATAATATTGGTCTATTATATCACTGGATATACTCGATAGAACCTAAAATCCAGCCTTCTATTCGTTATTTTCCTCTCTTCCCGACATTCTCCCGTAACTCCTCTCCTCTCTAGAAGATTTTTGAAACGCAAATACTCAGTAAAAACACGTCTTGGAAGACAAAATCAAGCTACGATTAAGTGAGAAGCACCATAAGAGATGAGGTGTTAGTGGTTGTGTCTCGCCCTAAGATTTTCCAAGTTAAATCTCAGGATATGATTGCCGCAAGCCTAAGATTAATGTTCCTAAGCCTGCAAGGTCACGTTCACTTACATAGTATTTTGAATCTGTTCATTTTATAAAATCAATTTAAATAATTCTTGTTCGTAACTTTACATATCTTCCAAAACCATCATAATAATATACAAATAAACTTATCAAAATAAATCATTTACAAGCTTTACCAACCGTAGGTGTATAAACAAGTGGAAAAAGTTCCTTTATATTATCAGTCACGAGGTTGTAAAATATTCTCTCTTTTCGTTCCCGTCCATTTATGTAATACAGAGTAAAAACAGAGAGATAATAAGATGGTACAAGTATTTCTCGTAGTAATGCAATATTCCTTTAAATATGCAGTGAATTTTTCCATGATAGAAGCTCCCTAATTGTTATGCTTTAGCTACATTAATAAGTTCTTGTAATATCTTCTTTAAGTTTCCATTAACATAAAATATAGTGTTATTCAAATCTTCTTATTCGTGGTCACTAGATCAGATATGTTGGTGTCGCCTAGGGTGTGATAAAAATATGATAAATAAATATAAAAAACGATGCACAAATCACCCTAGACTAAACACAGTACTGCAAGTATTACAGGACGTATGCAAGTTTTAATGATAAGTCAGATTCGTTTTCAGGGACTTAAGTGGGTCATACACAAGGATTAACAGAATAGAGTGGCAATTAATAATTAAAAGGCTGAAAATAAATAAATATAATTAAGGAGATTAATGATTAACTAATAAAATTAAAATACAATAAAATAAAAGATGTAAGAATGAGATGAGAAAATATAGCTTAAGTTTTGCTAATTTGCACTAATTCTTCTAATTCTTTCTATCAGTTCAGTTTATAAGGGAGATAATAGCTCTTAGATACATAGTCAGGATTCTAGATTCCCCCTATCCCCGGAGAGCGAACTAGGGGGCGACCTCACAATCACGAGGGGACTCGAAATAGGGTGTTCTTGCGCTACTAAGGTCCTAGATGCAGTCTGACCTACTAATGATGATTGGTGATTAAAATAAACCTTAATGGCTATCTAGTTAGGCTGGTGTTGTCAGGACCAATTCCGTACACTAGACGTTTATGTGGTGTTTCAATAATTAGACACTTTTTCTGGGTGACCATCTAACTACTATTAGCAAAGCCCTAAATTGATCAGATTTAAGACAGACAATAAATCAAAGCACATAAATCAAATATATGGTTAAGTGTGTGTTGTGTGGTGTGTGTGTCGCGTGTGTTTGGTTTTCTTTTTTTTTTTTTTTTTAATAACCGTTTTGTACAAATAATCTTTTAATTTCTTTTTCTCTTTTTTCAATTATTATTTATAGAGGTATTTTGGGTTGAGTCACTTCTCTATAAAGTGTCTTATTCTAATTACCTTTTTACTAATAATTTTTTTAATAGGCATTTCTTAATAATTGGCTAAAAAAATATATAAATAATTATTTTATTATGTATTTTTTTATAAAATAAATTATTAAAAACTATTTTTAACAATTAACTAATTTATTAGTCATATTTTTTTGAGCCAATTAGAGATTAATGCCTATTAAAAAACTTATTTAAAAAAAGGTGCCTAGAATAAGATTTTTTATAGAAAAATGCCTCATCCCAAACTACCCTTATAATTAACAATTAAAAAAAAGAAAGTAGAAAAAAAACAAAACAAAAACTAATAATCACACGCGCGCGTCCGTGAAATTTTTTTAAAATCGTCATAACTAATTCTAAAAAAATCAAAAAAATCAAAAAAATAAAAAAATTATATATTTGGATAAAGCAAATTAATATTTACGTCTATGATTTTTTTCAGAATTTTTTGAATTTTTTGATTTTTTGAATTTTTTTGAATTTTTTAATTCGCAGAAAATGGAATTCCATGTTTTAAACATGGAATTCCATGTTTAAAACACGGAAACATGGAATTCCATGTTTATATAAGGAATTTGTTTTTCCGCAGACACGAAATTCACTGTTTAAAACATGGAATTCCATGTTCTGCGAATTAAAAAATTAAAAAAAAATCAAAAAAATCAAAAAATTCAGAAAATTCCGAAAAAAATCATAGACGTAAATATTAATTTGATTTATCCAAATATGATTTTTTTCGATTTTTTTGATTTTTTTTGAATTAGTTATGGCGATTTTAAAAAAATTTCACGGACGCGCGCGTGTGATGAAATTAGTAGTAGGTGGTGGTGGTGGTGGTGGAGGCGGTGATGGTTGTGGTGGTTGTAGTGGTGGTGGTGGTGGTTATGATGGTGGAGGCGGTGATGGTGGTGGTGGTGGTGGTGGTGGTGGTGGTGGTGGAAATATCCTATTATTTGTTTAAGATTTAAAAATAAATATTGTATTAAAAATAAAATAATATATTTAATAATAAGGATAGTATAGGTATAAAAAATATAAAGGGGATGTTTTCTATAAATAATTGTTTTTTTTTTTTTTTTTTGGACAAGACAAAAGTAAAAGAAATAAAGAAAAGAGCTAGGAATCTAGCCAATTCCTAGCTTGATAAAGCATCCAGAAAGGGTCCTGATCGTATCTTCCGTTCTTCTGGCTCCGTGTCTAGCGACTTTTGCAAGATGGTCAGCTTGACTGTTCACCTTCCTTGATATATGGTAGAAGGATATAAGTCCTGCCTGGGTATAAATAATTGTTCTATTAGACATTTATCTCTAAATAAGAAAATTAGAGGCTTAAAAAAATGAAAGGCATCATTAAGGAGGCATTTATCTCTAATTACCCCTATTTTTTTTTAGCAATAACCTTTTTATAGGAGTAATCTTAAAAATAAAAAAATGAAGAAGTATAAAGACGAGAAAGTTGAGAATAACATAAAACTCAAATTCAGCTCTTCACACAACCCAGCCGCTCTCCTGCAAATTGAATCGCCGCCACACAGAGCTCATTCTCCACCATTATCAACACTGCTTCGCCAAGCATAGACCATCGAAGAAACCAATTTAAGGTAAATAAATCACTCTCTTGCACTTGAAACTCTAATAGGTAAAAATAAAAACTTGATTTAATTTCAACCTAATCTCATCACTTTTACAATTATTCTGATTTAAATTAATGTTTAATTGCACTTGTGTATATTATACTTATACACAAATCCCCCTTTTTAGATAATTATACCGTATGAACAGTGATGCGCTGAGAATAGCGTACCTGGAGAGGTGATATCGTATGAGTTTTGTGGTGCCCATGATTTGCCTGGGCTGTTGGAATTAGCAATTTGCATATTTTGAATTTTTACCAGTAAACTTCCATCTACAAAAAATCATAGTATATACTATATTTAATAATAATTATGTTCTTTGTGCTGCTGCGTTAGGGTTTCTTCAATAATTTCAATTACTTTGTCAGATTTTGTTCTTTTATTAATATATGAAATTGCTACAGTTATACCTTTTTCTGTCTTTAGATTAATCACGCTAGGGTTCCAATTTGATCATTATTGATTTTTCCCATTATTCTTTTGCAGTAATTGTTTTTGTGAGTTGAAGAAAAAATGGATGAAGATCAAGAAATGGAACGGTTTAGCACAGATAAGGACTTTGAAGGAGGTGAATGGATCGGGAATGAATATTACTATAAAAAGCGTAAAGAGAGGAACAACGTTCAAACCAAAGAAGATTCACTTTACGGTGTTTTCGCTTCAGGTGATAGTGATTCCGATTCTTACCAAGGATTAGGATCCAAAAAGCGAAAAAAAGATACAAAAAAAGCCGATTTCACTAAACCAGTTAATTTCGTCTCCACCGGAATTATAATCCCCGATAAAGAAATCAACGAGAATTCCAAGGAAAAGATGGCGGTGGAGGTGGAGGAGGAGGTGGCGGTGGAGGAAGATGGTGGTGGTGTTAGTCACATGGCAGCTGGTCTCGGATTTGCTTCCACCTCTTCTGCTACAAAAACCGATCAAATCGATGATGAAATTGATTTCTTACCTAGTGCTTTTGGTAAAAAGATCATGGAAGGTGCAAAGCTTCGTAAAGAGAAGGAAAAGGAGATAAAAGCTAAAAAAGTTACCGAAACAGTAAAAAAGAATTTACCTTCTGGAAATGTCGGTGTATTTGAGCAACATACTAAAGGTATCGGGGCAAAATTACTCGAGAAAATGGGTTATAAAGGAGGAGGTCTCGGTAAAAACCAACAAGGAATTACTGCTCCAATTGAAGCAAAGCTTCGTCCAAAAAATATGGGTATGGGTTTTAACGATTATAAAGAAGCTACTCTCCCAACATTAAAAGAAATGGAAGAAAAACCGTTACCTTTGAGGGCCGGGCCTGGGTCCGGGTCCGGACCCGGGCCCTCGCGTTGGTCAAAGCAAGCTAAGCGTCAAAAGAAGGTATACATAACAGCTGAAGAGTTATTAGTGAAGAAACAAGAACAAGGTATCGAAGTTGTACAAAAGGTATTCGATATGCGGGGCCCACAAGTTCGAGTGTTAACGAATTTAGAGAATTTAAACGCGGAAGAGGAAGCGAGAGAGAATGATATACCTATGCCGGAGCTTCAACATAATCTTAGACTAATAGTGGATTTAATTGAACTTGATATACAAAAAATCGATCGAGATTTACGAAACGAAAGAGAAACTGTAGTAGCTTTACAAAAGGAGAAAGAGAATCTTCAAATCGAAGCTTCTCGTCAAAAAAATCAAGTTAATAGTATGGAAGAAATATCTCTTGTACTTGATAAAATAAACGAGGAAAGCTCTTCAGGTTTATTAACACTCGAATCACTTGCGAAAGCTTTTTTAAACTTACGTACATCTTATTCCGAAGATTATAAACTATGTAACTTATCATGTATCGCGTGTTCATACGCTGTACCTTTACTTATTCGTGTTTTCCAAGGGTGGGACCCGCTTCAGAATCCGACACACGGACTAGAAACAATGTCTGAATGGAAGAATCTATTACAAGAAGAAGATTCGTATTATAATTTCTCGGATATGTTTTCAGATATGGCTTCACCTTATACACAGTTATTCATGGAAGTAGTTTTTCCAGCTGTAAGAATCTCTGGAACAAACACTTGGCAAGCGAGATATCCCGAACCGATTTTACGTTTTCTCGAAGCTTGGGAAAAGCTTTTACCTCCACCTGTACTTCAATCGATACTCGATAACATAGTTTTACCGAAACTTTTATCCGCTGTCGAAACGTGGGACCCACGTAGAGAAACTATTCCGATACATTCGTGGGTACATCCATGGCTTCTTTTACTTGGGAATAAATTAGAATCTTGTTATCATACGATACGCCATAGATTAGAATCTGTTCTTCATGCTTGGCACCCGAGTGATATGTCTGCTTTTTATATTTTATCTCCATGGAAAAATGTTTTCGATTCTTCAAGCTGGGAACAAATAATGGTACGTTTTATAATTCCGAAACTATTAGGGGTAATGCATGAATTACAAATAAACCCAGCGGATCAGAAATTGGATCAGTTTTATTGGGTGAGAACTTGGGCTAGTGTACTTCCGATTAATCATATGCTTCATATAATGGATATATTCTTTCATAAATGGCAAGAAGTTTTATATCATTGGCTAAATTCAAACCCTAATTTCGAAGAAGTTACGAAATGGTATTTAGGTTGGAAAGATCTTATCCCACCTGAGCTTTTAGCGCACGAGCATATTAGGTTTAGACTAAATGTGGGTTTGGATATGATGAATCAAGCTGTTGAAGGTTCGAAAGTTGATCAACCAGGTTTAAAGGAGAATATTAGTTATTTAAGGGTGCTTGAACAAAGACAATTTGAGTCACAGAAGAAAGCACAAGCACAAGCCCAACAAAGAGTTGCTGCGGGCTTGGTTAATGGGCCTGAGATGAGTTTGAAAGAAGTTATTGAAGTTCATGCACAGGAGAATGGTTTGTTATTTAAACCTAAACATGGAAGAATGCAAGATGGGCATCAAATATATGGGTTTGGTAATATAAGTATAATGATTGACTCGCTTAATCAGAAGGTGTTTGCTCAAGTTGAAGATAAATGGTCTTTGGTTTCACTTGAACAGCTTTTGGAGTTACATAAGAGACGATGATTTTCTGTTTTGGGAATGTAAAACTGATTTGTAGCGTATATTTGTTTGAATTTCGAGTTTTGTATTATTACACCCTTGTTGAGTTGATTTTATCAGATATTGTTGGCATTTTTAGCATTGTAATAGTAATTAACACTATGATGATGTTTTTTTCTACGGTTTTTTACGTGATCCATAAAACTTTGAGTCTTTGAGGGCCAAAGTAAATCTCTTGTTTCAGTTTTCTAAGGAATTTAGAGGTGGGATGGATATTGGCTAAGTTGTCCTTGTTATGTCATGCGTCTTGTCCATCTGAGAGGGGTAATATGGTCCTTTTTTTTCTTAATCTCACTTCATCTTTTCTTGATGACAAGACAAAGGGTGTAAAGAATTAATAATATAGAGTAGAAACAGGAAAAACATGATGTTAGTGGGTAGATCATTTTAGTGAATGCAACTTTGCTTATGGAGATTATATGAATCAGAGCCATTTTTTCCTGCTATTCTTGTGGGAATTAATATCCATTTTGGAGCAGAAACAAATGAATGAAGAATCTGTGCAAGAAATGGAAGTGTAGTTGTAGTATTTTTGTCCTAAATCCTAATGTGAAGTCTAGGATGTTGTAAATTAGTTGAGGTTGAGATAAAAGAGAAAAAATTGATAATATATTGGCATTACAAAAAGAGAACAAAAGAAAAACAGCATAAAGAAATTACAAGTTTGGAGAAATGGCAGAGACTAATTATTAGGCCAAACATATTTAAAAGACGCATAAAAGTTCAACATAAGGAATTGAATTAGAATCAACATAATTTGCTTGAACATTTGGGGACCAGAAGTGGCTACTTATTCATGGTAATCAGTGCAAAAGCTTGGCAACGTTTAATGAAGTAACGTTTGTATTCAGCGTAAGTGCTAGGAATGCTGTCAAAAGAATGAAGAATACGAGAAGCAAGGTGGAATATAATACGACAGTACACGGGTGTAGTTTTGTCATTTCGTAATTACGAAAAGAATGATAAAAAGAGGTGGACTTTATTGTTATTTTTTTCTAACAAGTTAGAACGAGGGATTAGCTGAAGATATGTTATCAAAAATGTACTCCTACAATCGACTTATAAAGGCGTCATTTTTTTTTAATTTGACCAAGTCACGAGTATATATATTATATATAGAGAGAGAAAGAGAGAACGTGCCAAGGTGTTAGAGAGTTGAATGTTGAACGTGCTTAAAATGAAAAGACGATTAATGTGAGGACAGCCTAGCCATATCATATGTCCAAGTCAACTAAAAAAAATATAGATACACCTTAACACATAAGTATCATGAAAAAAACGCTCACAGGCACGACTTTCAAAAAACCCTTTCCCCTATTCTGAAACCCGATCCACCACCTACCTCCGTCGCCCCTCGCCCTTACTCCTCCTCTCTCTCTCTCCCGTTAACGTTTCATCTTAAGATCCTTACAAGGATCTATGAAATTTAACATCTTATACTTCTAGTTTGTTTCGATTCACTATCTTAAAATCACTGTGAGGTGCTTTATTGAGTTCTCGTTCACGCTTATTTTCTAGGGTATGACATTTATTGTGGGTAAAGATGAAAAGGCAGAGGTTTCGGAAGATGATTTCTGCCTTTCACCAGATCGAGATGCTATTTACTCGAAATTTGACGAACCAAAACTCTTGGTTCGTATCCTGGCTTCATGTATTGTTAATCTTAACTATCTTAAGAAGATTATTATTCAATATTGGGGCATCTCGGGACGCATAACTATTGAAAAAAAAGGTGATAACATGTGTACGATTCAGTTCGATAAGGAAAAAGATCTTGAAACTGTGTGGGCTAATAGACCATATCACGTTTTTGGTTTTCATGTTTTGGTTCAAAAGTATGAAGAAACTATTTTAAACCCTACTCTTTTGGAGGAAACTTCTTTCTAGGTTAGATTGGCTGGAATTCCACCACTGTTTATTAAGGAATCAAATGTTTTTAAAATTGCTTCAAAATTGGTAAAGTGACAGAGGTAGTCTTTCCTGACCCTCTGAAATTCAAAGAAAATTCATGTATTAAGGCTCGAGTTAATGTGTCTGTTTTGAAGCCTCTTATTGCTGGTTTTAATTTCAAAATTTCTAAAGCTCAATCAGTATGAATTTCATTCAAATATGATAAGCTCTTTGATTTTTGCTTTAAATGTGGTTTGATTTCTCATGAGGAAAGAAATTGTGATAACCCAAATAAACTTGCTATAAGATTGGGAAATTGGATAAAGTTTACAGAAATTGAGAAAAGAGAAAAGAATTTTGTTTTCAAAGCTATTGAAGTTATTGAAGGTGTTACTTTTAAACAGAAATTCTTTTCTCTTCTTACTCCAACAGTTAAGCTTGGTGATAAAGTTATTGAAGGTGTTACTTTTAAATCTGAAATTAGACCTCTTTTATCTTCTGAGGTCTTACAATTATGTGGTTCTAATGATGATAATCCAAAGTTAAGTCCTATTTCTGACTTGGAAGAGAAATTTATTATTGATCCTACTATTACACAAAACTCAAGTGATAAAATTTGCTTTGGCTCTCTTGAAAAATACAAAACTAGAACAGAACAAGTGAGAAAGGACCTTGGCCTTCCACTTGAGGATGAAAAGTTAACTCAAAATTCAGCAACTCTTGTCAACCTCTATGAGGCTGATGATGAGATGGCTAAAAATATTGAGGTGGATAATAATGCTACAGATGATGGAATTGAACAATGGTATGAGGATGGTTTACTTGAAGGGATGGAAGCTGAAGAGGTTTGCGGGGTTGACCCACATCAACCCCAAGACCTTCAATGATACAAGCCTGGAACTGTCAAGGTATTGGCACAGCCTTGACAGAACTGAGCTTGATTGACATGATCAAGACTCATCACATAGAGCTATTATTTCTTTCTGAAACTAAACAAAAATTTAATTTTATGCTTTCTTTGAGTTCTAAATTACACTTGACCCTTGTTGCTCAAATTGACCCTATTGGTTTAAGTGGTGGGCTAGCTGTATTTGTGAAAGATGAAAGTAATTTCAATTTAATAAGCTCTGATAAGAACATTATACAATGTACTTACTTGGGCTTAAAGAGTGGGAATTGTGAACTCATTTTTGTTTATGGTCCTACTGCAGATGAGGAAAAAAGTACTTTTCTGAGAAAACTTAATGTTTTAAAACATGTGGAGGATAAATGGTGTATTTTGGGAGACTTCAATATGATTAGATACCCCTCTGAGAAATTAGGGGGCAATTTAAACTCGGTTCATAAGAATAACATGCTACAGTTTAATGCCTTTATCCACTCAAGCCTTTTGTTTGATCTACCAGCTCTTGGATGTAATTGCTCTTGGTCTAACAAGAGAAATGGCAACCAGCTGATTAAACAAAAACTTGACTGAATATTGGTAAATCAGGAATGGATTGACTCCTTTCCAAACTCTTGGACTGACACATTACCCCCTCTGGGGTCTAATCACTCTCCTATTTTACTTAATTTGGGTTTACACCCAAAAGTTCATAAAAAAGGTTTATTTTAGAAAATGGTTGGTTATTTGATAAACAACTTTGCAAAATGGTAATTGAGAAATGGAAATCAGGTCACTTAATGGATTTGAAAGGTATTTCAAAAATGAGATACAAATTATCACAAATTCAAAAAATCATTTCGAAATGGGCCAGGCAAAGGATTATGAATAATAGACTTCTTATTCAAAACAAGGTTAAAGAACGGGAAAAATTGTTTAATGAACCTCACAATGATGGGTATGAACTTAAATTCAATACTCTGAGTTTGGAACTTGGGGAGTATTGGAAAAAAGAAGAATTATATTCGTCCCTAAGATCAAAATTTAACTGGCTTAGGCTAGGAGACAGAAACACTAAGTTCTTTCATGTTTCTACTAAAATGAGAAGGACAAAAAATAGAATTGTTAAAATTAAAGACCTTAATGGTCAGTGGGTTTCAGATAATAATGAAATACCTGGTATTATTACTAGATATTACAATGATGTGTTCAAATCAGAAGGGTCTAGATATTATCTACCAATCTTGAGTAAAATCAAGAAAGTTGTCACTGATGATATGAGCAAGTCACTTATTAAACATGTCACTTGTGAAGAGGTTAAAAATGCTATATGGTCATTGGGCAGTGATAAGTCACCAGGCTCTGATGGATATGGAGGTTTTTTCTTTAAAAAAATTTAGGATACATTAAAAGATGATCTTGTTGAGATGGTCTCAGACTTCATCTCAAACAATACATCTTTAGAAACTATAAACTGTACTATTATAGCACTTATTCCTAAGTGTGAGAACCCAGATGTGGTGGCTTCTTTTAGGCCAATCAGTTGTGCAAACTTCATTTATAAGATCATATATCAAATCTTAACTCTTAGACGTCAGGAATGGATTGGTGATTTGGTCTCTGAGACACAAACTGCCTTCATTCCTAACAGGTCTATTTTTGAGAATATCTTGATAGCTCAAGAAGTTACCCACTACTTAAATAATAAAATAACATCAAAAAACTACTCATTAGCTATAAAAGCTGATATGAGCAAGGCTTATGAAAATATTGAGTGGGATTTCTTGTTGGACTTATTATCTAAAATGGGTTTCCACCCCATTTGGACAGCTTGGATCAAAAACTGCATCTCCTCGGTTACTTATAAAATTCAAGTTAATGGTGAACTCTTTGACCTAGAAAAACCTAAAAAAGGTCTCAGGCAAGGGGACCCCCTCTCGCTATATTTGTTCTGCTTAGTAACTCAGGCTTTAACACATCTTTTTGATTACTTTGTAGACCAGGGCCACTTGATGGGCATTAAAATAGGGTAAAAGAGCTTTTAGGGTCTATCACTACTAGTGTTTTATAAACTAGGGCCCCAATTGGAAACCAACTAGTCCAATTAAAACCCAACTAAAGAAAACACATATAACCCACCCCCACCCCCTTGTTTCTTGACAGAAAACCCCACCCCGTTCCCCTCATCCTTCTTTCTCGACAGATTGTTCCCTCCCCCTCCCTCTCACCCTTCTTCCTCGCCAGCGCTGCTGCTGCTCCGTTCAAGCGAGCTTCCCAGATCTGCTTCGTCATCACAACAACAGCACCACCGCGACCTCCGTAGCAGCGCACCACCACCATCATCGACCTCCGTAGCAACGCACCACGCCAGCAACACCACCACTACGAACTCCGTATCAGCGCACCACCACCACCATCGACCTCCGTAGTAGCACACCACCCCCCTCCCCCTCACCCTTCTTCCTCTCCGGAGCTGCTGCTGCTCTGTTCAAGCGAGCTTCCCAGATCTGCTTCGTCATCACAGCAACAACACCACTGCGACCTCCGTAGCAGCGCACCACCACCACCATCGACCTCCGTAGCAGTGCACCACGCCAGCAACACCCCACCAAACCACTCAACACCACCCATCGCAGCTAATCCAAAACCCACCAAAACTAATCTCAGATCTGTTTGTTTCCTAAGTTTGTATTTTGTTTTTTAATTTTTTTTTTGCAGGGGTGCTTTTTGCAGATTTAGATATTCATGGGTATAAACCCCTCGTTTTGCTATTTGAGGGGGTAACCATTTAATTGAAGGGGTAAACATGATTTTTAGGGGGTAAAAATGATATTTTAGGGGGTAAACTTGTTATCATACGATACGCCATAGATTAGAATCTGTTCTTCATGCTTGGCATCCGAGTGATATGTCTGCTTTTTATATTTTATCTCCATGGAAAAATGTTTTCGATTCTTCAAGTTGGGAACAAATAATGGTACGTTTTATAATTCCGAAACTATTAGGGGTAATGCATGAATTACAAATAAACCCAGCGGATCAGAAATTGGATCAGTTTTATTGGGTGAGAACTTGGGCTAGTGTACTTCCGATTAATCATATGCTTCATATAATGGATATATTCTTTCATAAATGGCAAGAAGTTTTATATCATTGGCTAAATTCAAACCCTAATTTCGAAGAAGTAACGAAATGGTATTTAGGTTGGAAAGATCTTATCCCACCTGAGCTTTTAGCGCACGAGCATATAAGGTTTAGACTAAATGTAGGTGATGAATCAAGCTGTTGAAGGTTCGAAAGTTGATCAACCGGGTTTAAAGGAGAATATTAGTTATTTAAGGGTGCTTGAACAAAGACAATTTGAGTCACAGAAGAAAGCACAAGCACAAGCCCAACAAAGAGTTGCTGCGGGCTTGGTTAATGGGCCTGAGATGAGTTTGAAAGAAGTTATTGAAGTTCATGCACAGGAGAATGGTTTGTTATTTAAACCTAAACATGGAAGAATGCAAGATGGGCATCAAATATATGGGTTTGGTAATATAAGTATAATGATTGACTCGCTTAATCAGAAAGTGTTTGCTCAAGTTGAAGATAAATGGTCTTTGGTTTCGCTTGAACAGCTTTTGGAGTTGCATAAGAGACGATGATTTTCTGTTTTGGGAATGTAAACCTAATTTTTAGGGTATGTTTGTTTGAAATTCGAGTTTTGTATTATTACACCCTTGTTGAGTTGATTTAATCAGATATTTAGCGTTGTACTAGTAATCAACACTATGATGATGTTTTTTTCTACGGATAGTAACTGATTTCTTTTTTTTTTATCATTTTTACGTGATTCATAAAACTTTGAGTCTTTGAGGGCCAAAGTAAATCTCTTGTTTCAGTTTTCTGAGGAATTTAGAGGTGTGATGGATATTGGCTAAGTTGTCCTTGTTATGTCATGCGTCTCGTCCATCTGAGAGGGGTAATACGGTCCTTTTCTTCTTAACCTCACTTCATCTTTTCTTGATGCTAGCTAAGAGAAAAGGTGTGAAGATTTAATACAGAGTTTTTTTTTGTTCTAAATAGGATTTCATTAATACGAATAAAAGAGTTTTAGCCAATAATACAGAGTAGAAACAAGAAAAACATGATGTTAGTGGGTAGATCATTCTATTGAATTCAAGTTTGCTCATAGTGATTAAATGAATCAGAACCATTTATTTCTGGTATTCTTGTGGGAATATCCATTTTGGAGCAGAAACATATGAATGAAGAATCTGTGCAAGAAATGGAAGTGTAGTTGTAGTATTTTTGTCCTAAATCCTAATGTTATGTTATCACATAAACTAGTTAGGAAGTCTAGGATGTAGTAAATTAGTTGATATTAAGATAAAAGAGAAAAAATTAATAATATATTGGCATTACAAAAGAGAAGAAAAGAAAAACAGCATAAAGAAATTCCAAGTTTGGAGAAATGGCAGAGACTAATTATTAGACAAAACATATTTAAAAGACGTATAAAAGTCCAACATAATTAGAAGCAACAGAATTTGCTTGAACATTTGGGGACCAGAAGTGGCTACTTATTCATGGTAATCAGGGCAAGCGAACGCCGACGTTTAATGAAGTAACGTTTGTATTCACGGTAAGAAGGAATGCTGTGAAAAGAATGAAGAATACGAGAAGCAAGATGGAGAATAATACAATAGTACACGGGTGTAGTTTTGTCATTTCGTAATTACGAAAAGGATGATAAAAAGAGGTGGGTTTTATTGTTAACAAGTTCCAACGATGGATTAGCTGAAGATATGTTATCAAATGTACTCCTACAATCGACTTATAAAGGCGTCTTTTTTTTTATTCGACCCAAAAAAAAGTCACAAATATATGTAGTATATTATACTCCTATAGAGAGAGAAAGAGAGAACGTGCCTTGGTGTTGAATATGCTTAGAAATGATAAGAAAATTAATGTGATGAACAGCCTAGCCATTATCACCTTTCCAAGTCAACTATATTAGTAAAAAGAAAGAACTGATTAAGCCTATAAGGCCTTCAGTTAACAAAATGCAAGCCCAAACCATGTAACCCCAGTAAAAAAAATAGCTTCTGGTCTTTAATGTAAGAAAGTTCCCATACTATTTTTATTATTCGGGATAGGTATTGAACTATTTTTTAGATTGAAGGATTGGGAGGAAAAAAGTTTGTAACGTATTGTAAAATTGTTTATGATTTTATATATTTAATCTTTTTGATTTGATATTTTTAGAAAGCGAAATATTATCCGTATCCTGCTGCTTCTTTAAAAAGTTTTGGATCATCAACATCGTTCTTGATGCTAAAATATCCCTCTATGGGTGTCGAGTTAGTATATACTAACTAATGTTATTCTCTATTTATAATATATAGAGTAAATATATACTTAGACTTTTATTTATAATATATAGAGTAAATATATACTTAGACTTTCATTTATTATGATGTGATTGTTAATCTACCTTTTTTTTTTATGAATTACTTAGTTAGTCTTGAAGACCATCTTTGTGTATAGAGAAGAATCTTTTAACTTATTTTTCTCTTAATGAGTTTTTAAAACTTTGTGGGTTAAAAATACCCCTTAAAGTATATATAAGACAAAAAATAGATACACTCTTTTTATCATTACCATTTTTCTTTCGCCTCCTTCATTAAGTGACAACGCAATAAGTATCAATACTTTCCAACTTCGAGCACAACCCACCGACCATCGCCATGTCGCTAGAAAAGTACTGAGTACTCGAAAAAAGTATTAAGTACTATGACAAGTACTAAGTACTCGAAAAAATACTGAGTACTGAGTAAATAGGGGTTGTTATCTAATTCTAGCAACCTCTCTCAAGTGAATATTAAAAATTATCTAACACATAAGTTCTAAACACTATATAGATTAACTAACTACAATAGATCTTCCGATTCTAAACCAAGTTAAACGTGTATAATTCTAGTTTTGGAAATACTTAAACCCCTCCTGGTGTAGTTCAATACCTATCATGAATTCAGTGTATGGACAAACAATTGAATTTAATAATAATCATAAGAATTATAAACAACAACAATTCCACAAATTGTTTAAATCAAATTAGAATCCCAAATATCATTCAAACAATGTCTAAATCATGTCCAAGGTTCATACATAAGAAATATCAAGTTACAAGATGTTTAGTTCATACTAAGATTATGAAATAAAATGTTTAATAAAGACAAGATTAAACTATCAACTTAAAGAGAATGAAAATTACACTAATCTAATGGTTAAGAAGATGAAAAGTAATTAAGTATGGAGTGGAACCCTTGCCCCTTGCTCTTCCATTTGCTCGAAGCGTGTTTCTCTTGATGTCTAGTCGCTAAGTCCTTTTTCTAATCTTCAAAAACGGATATATTAACTCTCAAAAATGTTTTTCGTACGCTGGCCTACTTAAGTGGGTCAAAAATGGTATAATGGTCTCTTTGTTGACATTGGACAACTTGGATCTTTGTAGAAAAATGTCTATAACTTCATCGCTTCAACTTGTATTTTCATGATGTTTCCTCTCATGCGAACTAGACTTAAAGGGCTACCTTATTCCAGAAGGGATTTCTCAGAATGGTTACATATTAATTATCATGAGTTTCCAAAGTTGACAATGACATTTTTCTAACACTTGTGCTCGAAATTCTAGTGAAACTTTTGGTTCTTTTGCTTCTCTCATGCTCTTTGCAACTTGAATCAGGTTTTTCACTAACTATTTGACTTATTAGCTTCACCTTTGGTTCTCTTATTCTCAATGTTCCTATGAGATGCTTAATTAACACACAAATTATCTCATATTTCGCCATATACACATACATTACAAAAATTAACTAAAAACAAAAATAACTTCAAATAAAGGGATAAATGCCACTTTTACTCTCAAAATCCCCCCCCCCCAATCCCCCCAAATGATTTATTTTATGTTCCAAAATGTATCACAAAAGACGAGACATCAAGACCTTCAACTCAAATCTTTATCGTCCTGACAAAATAAATACAAACTAGGGTCCAAGAATATAAAAATATTCAACTAAAATCATGTAATGACCCCTAAGAAATGTACAAGAAAATTCTCATAAAGTCATGCTCAAAAAATAATCCACAAAGATACTATCTAAACAAAAAATTAATAATGTTATGAAATCAAGAAAGATTAATTTTATAATGCAAAATAGGTTTGTTTTTACTTAGCTTGAAGTAGCGGATATAGTGGTACTGTCTTTACTTTTGTGATAGATTTATAGATTTAAGAGAGATAATTTGGGTTGGTTTTTGAGGTTTAATTGTGTGATTTGTCCCTGTATTTTATGTTATTTGAATTTTAGCTAATCGTGGGTGATATATGTATTTAAGGAAAAATTTGAGATAATTTGTGTATTAAGTGTGAAGCTAATAGGTAGATGGATGATTTTATACCAAAATATGAAGCTAGAAAGTCAAAAAGTCATGAAGAAACCCGATACAAGTTGCAAAAGAAGCCAATAAATCCATTTAAAACTCAAGAAAAATTGCCGATAAAATGCTTCCATTTACTTTTGAAGATCATAACTCATAATTGGTGAGGATTTTGCTTATGAAAATCACACTAAATATATACCTTAAAGTGTATATTGTGTGAGAAGAAACATGTTTAATATTGGAGGTAAATTGAGAAGACCTAAATCTTTCCAAATTCGGATGTGTCTGTTGGGCCACTTTTGACTCACTTAAGCTGGACGGGATTGAGGTAAAACATGGATGGGGACTATATATACTATTTTTTAGCCTCAAAACACATCAAATATCATATTATAGAGCTTTGTAAAGCTTGGTAGAAAGGTAAAAATCAAGCCAACTTATTTCTCCTCTTTTGTTCTAATTATATGCCCTTAGGAGACATCATTTTGGGTGATTATTTGACTAATTCGATAGACTTTTAGTGTTAAATTGTTATATTTCATTTTCCCTCCTTGGATTTTAGTATTTTTCATTAATTAAGCTTTTACGCGTTAAATGGTTTGTTTTAGTGTAAAGTTTGTAGGTTTTTAATACTAGCAAGTAGAGGAATCAAGCATTGAATTCTTAGATCGTGTAAAGAATTCAAAGGCGAAAAGAAATATCCCGAAGAGTTGACAAGTTGAATCTGCAAATCTGAAATGCTGATGGTAATTGCTGATTTCGAGATACTTAAACATGGATTCAGCCTCTGAGTTGTAAAGAAGATTTGTTCCTTATCGAGTTACGAATATTTATCAAGTTGAACGGGTCGATTCGGAATAAAATTGAGAAAGTTACATCCGTTTTAGTGGAGGGTGTACACCAGTTATGGGATTTGGATTTGAAGAGTGGACTTGGGTCATTTAATATTTCATTAATTCATTTAAAATAGGCCCAAGTCCGAATTTCTGAGTATATATAGACCTTTTGACTTTATTTTTACAAACAACTCAATTCATACAAGTCTAAAGCGCCAGAGAGAAAGTTAGAAGCTAGGAAAAGGAAGAGGCCAAGAGCTGGAGAAATTATCTTCTCCAATTCACAGCCCAAACCCAATTCCCAATCAGGTTCTATCTTTTTATTTCTGTAATTGACAATGAACACCTTTAATTTTATTTCTTTCGTTTTTATTCAATTATGAGCTAATTTCCCTTTGTACTTGAGAATCGTATATTGGGTTGAACCCAAACTAGGTTAATTTATATTTTTCCGATTTGGGATTTAAGAATTTAAATTGAATTATTATTTTATGTTGGATTTTATTTTATGCTTTATTTATGAGCCAATTGTTGATTGATGCCTATTAAAAAACTTATTTAGAAAAAGGTGCCTAGAAAAAAATATTTATTGAAAACAGCCCCATCCTACCCTTATAATTAACAATTAAAAAATAAGAAAAAAACTATTAAACACGCGCGCGTCCGTGAAATTTTTTTAAAATCGTCATAACTAATTCAAAAAAAATCAAAAAAATCAAAAAAAAAAATTATATTTGGATAAATCAAATTAATATTTACGTCTATGATTTTTTCGGAATTTTCTGAATTTTTTGATTTTTTTTTATTTTCTTAATTTTTTTTTCGCAGACACAGAATTTCATGTTTATTTCACGGTTTAAAACATGGAATTCCGTGTCTGCGAAAAAAAATTAAAAAAATTCAAAAAAATTCAAAAAAAATCAAAAAAATTCATAGACGTAAATATTAATTTAGATTTATTCAAAAATATTTTTTTTTAAATTTTCTGATTTTTTTTGAATTAGTTATGACGATTTTAAAAAAAATTCACGGACGCGCGCATGTGATGGAATTAGTAAAGGTATAGAAAATATAAAGGGGATGTTTTCTATAAATAATTAATTCATTAGGCATTTTTTTATAAATAAGATTATTGAAGGCATAAAAAAACAATTAGAGAGTTTAATGAGAATGTTTTCAACAATAACCCCTTTATTTATTATCCTTAGAGTCATGAACTAAGGTTGAGTTTTAGTATCTAGGCTATTCAATATAGTGGCGTATTGATCACCTTGACGGGGGGTTTAGATACAGAACTAGGTGATTGTCGTTGGTATCCTCCAATGACCTTGACAGGCTTGACTAGCCAATAGCCAATGTGGTAAGTTTTAATCATTTAAAGGTAGTTTTAATCATCCTAACTAAGTTTAGAATACCGTAGGAGAGCTTTTAGGTCCACCCTGACGGGGGCTAAGAGACTTTAGAATCCCGACTAGCATAAATATAATGCTTCAGCCCTTAACTGGAAATATTAATTAAGAAGGTTTAGGTGAATCCCTAGCGAGACTCAAGTACTGCTTCTTTCCTTGCGTCTACATCTTTCATTTGCATCATTTTATTTCAGCTTAATTTATTTAGTCTTTAATTTACTTTTGCATTCTAGTTGATAAACAAAAACCCAAAACAATCTTTTATATCATTTACTTTTCCAGAATTGCAATTATTCCACTATTTGATCCACACCTGAGTTGTACCTAATCCGTCCCTGCAAACGAATCCGATTTATCGGTTTATTACTTGGACAACCGTACACTTGCGGTTTGTGAGTCTGTAATCTTTATCGCATTAATTTATAACACACAAGGACCCACCACCAACACCTTGATCAAGAACAAGAGTGATAGATCCTCGACACTGGAGCATCCAAACACTTCTGCTCAAACAAGAACTTGTTCAAGAAGTTCAAGGAAGTGGTTGATGTAGAATGTGTTTACATGGGGAACTAAACCATTGTATGGTAAAACCTTTGAGTTAAATGATGATCTCTTTGTCCCTTCCGTCCGTAGGAACCTACTTTCTGAATCTCTTCTCAATAAGGTGGGACTTATACTAGTTTTCTGGGGTTGGAATATAGGTATAACTAGATTTGGTGACTTTTTTGGGAAAGGTTACCTTATGGGTGTTTATTTGTATTGAATACCATAAATGTGAATGAGAATGCATAACTTCTGTATATAATCTTTATAAGTGTGTCATGGTAGTCGGTATATTAGGACACCTTAATATTTCTTATGCTAAAAGATTAAATACACTCGGACTAGCCCATGTTCACAACATTGATGATTTTGTAAATTTCAAATATGTTTAGAGTCCAAGCATACAACAAAACCTTTTAAATCAGTGACCGCTAGAAAGACTAACTATTAGAACTAGTGTATATCAACTTAGCTAGTTTTTAGAACACCGCTAATATAGTAGGTAAGACATACTATATAATAGTTTTCGATGACTACTCTACGTTCACTAAAGTATACCACTTGAAAACTAAATATGAAGTTGAACCAGTGTTTTAAAATATAAAGTTGAGGTCGAAAATAATGTTGATAGCAAAATCAAGAGGCTTGGATACAATAGGGGGTGAATATTGTTCAAATTCTCTTCAATAATTTAGTGAAATTTTTAATATCATACATGAGCTTAGTGACCCATACTCACCCCTAAAAAAATAGCATAGTAGAAAGGAAAAATAAAGTCCTTAAAAAAATGATGAATGGCATATTAATTAGTTCAGGTTTACCAAACAACATGTGGGAGAAGTTGTCTTTTCTGCATGTTATATACCTAACTTGAAATACTTAAAGCGTGGGGGTGACTGGCCAGGGTACGGCTAATCGACTTTAAGAAAGTCATCCTCGGACCCAAGACCATAGATTCAATTCTCATAGGATATTCTCATAATAGTGTTGCATATAATATCCTATTGCTAGATGATAATTATATTTGTGAATCTAGAGATGTTGAATTCTTCGAACACATATTTCTTTTGAAAAATATGAATGATGTTAATACCTCTTTACTTTTCAATAACTAATCTGAGTGATATTGATGTGCCTATAAGTGATAATAAATGAATGAAGCAGAAACAAATGAATGAAGAATATCCATTTTGGAGCAGAAACAAATGAATGAAGAATCTGTGCAAGAAATAGAAGTGTAGTTGAAGTATTTTTGTCCTAAAATCCTAATGTTATGTATCACAGAGAAAAAATTGATAGTAATATATTGGCATTACAAATAGAGAAGAAAAGAAAAACGACATAAAGAAATGCCAACTTTGGACAAATGGCAGAGACTAATTATTATAAGTCCAACATATGGAGCCATCAAAGAATAAAATTAGAAACAACCATTTGCTTGAACATTGCGTGTGTGATGGAATTAGTTAGTGGTGATTGGTGGTGATGACGGTGGTGGTTATGGACGGTGGTGGTCGGTGGAGAAAATTAGAGACGGTGGTGGTGGTGGTGGTGGTGGTGGATGCATGTGGTGGTGATAGATGCATGAAGCGGTGGTGGTTATGGACAAAGATGGTATTATTGGTGGTGGTCGTGGTCGGTGGTAATGTATTATATATGAGGTGGTGGTGGTAGTCGATGTAAGTGCATGAGGTGGTGGTTGGTGGTGGTGGCCGGATTTTAGAATGAAAAAAAATAAAATAAATAATTAATATATTATGAATATTATATAATAAAATTTAAAAAAAATAAAATGATATTAAAAGTAGGGATTATTAGAGAAAGTATCCTCATAAAGTAGTCTAATATTTTTTTAAGCCTCTAATTTTTTTTATTTTATAAATAAATGTCTCCCTAATTAACTAATTAGAGATAACATCCCCATAATTATTTGTTTCCTTTTTTACCCTTTATAAATACTATATATATTAGACAATAGGTAATTAATTTCTCATTATTCCTCACACCCTCACGCACAAACACGTACACACTCTTCTTCTTCTTCTTCTTCTTCTCTCTCTCTCTCTCTCTTCTTCTCTCTATCTCTCTCTCTCTCTCTAACTGATTCTTCGTCAAATTTCTGGTTACACACGTTAACCTCTCGCTGCTCGGCTCTCACTCTCTCTATCTCGCAATTATCTCGCTCAAGGTTCTTCTCAAGGTTAATTTTTCTGGTTACACACGCTTTGTCTATGTTTTTGTCTTTTTTTTTCTAATTTTTATTTCATTTTGTTGTTTTTTTTATTTGCAGGATTTTGTTTCTTATAATATGTATACATGTGTACGTATTGTCCATTTTGAAAACATTTTGATTCACAATTTTCATCCTACTTTGCAATTTCAAGCCATTCTCCTGGTTTCAAGGTTTTTCTATTTTAATTGTTTGTTTTGTTATGATTTTTTGTTTATATTTTTCATTTTGTTCATATTTTGCTTCAATATTGCTAATTTTTGTGTTTAAGCTATTTTTGTTATGATTATGTGTTTACATTCTTCATTTTCTTCATATTTTGTCTCAATATTGGTAAATTGTGTGTTTATATTCTTCATTTTGTTCATATTTTGCTTCTATATTGCTAAATTCTGTGTTTAAACTGTTTTGATCTGAGTAGAGTGTGTGTTTGAGCTGTAATGCGGTGAAGAGATTTGTGCAGTCTCCGAATTCCATGTTTTAGACATGGAATTTGGAGACTGCACATAGTTTTTTCCCTTTTCTACTTCTTCCTTTGTTTGTCTGGTCATATTTTCTACTTATGTCATGACTTGTTTTCTGCAGATGGTTATGGATGTAGTTAGGTTCGGTTCTCAACGTTCTATGCGTTCGTTTGATCTTTTCCCGAGCCTCGATGTGGACGTTGCCACACCGAGGACACCATGACGCGAAATCCTGTCGAGCTCCTTTATGAGTGATGTTTTGTTTTTACGGTCTTTATATTCTTGTAGCGGTCGATGAATATTCACGTATTTAACATTGTTGACATTTGTATTGTTAAGTTTTTGAACCTTTTTGTGTTTATATTTGTGTTGTGTTTCATTATGTTAGTATTTATTGTCTTTTTATACAGGTTTCGAGCCATGTAGCTTAAGTTTCTTCTGGGTTTTTATGTTTTAAACATGGAATTTCATGTTTCAAACATGGAATTCCATGTTTAGCACATTCCGTGTTCAAAACATGAAATTTTGCGTCTGCGAAAAAAAAACAAAAAAATCAAAATATTCAAAAAATCCCAAAAATTCCAAAAAAAATCATAGACGTAAATATTAATTTGATTTGTCCAAATATATAAATAAAAATATTTTTTTATTTTTTTTAGTTATTTAGAATTAGTTATGACGATTTTAAAAAAATTTCACGGCGCGCGTGTTTTTTTTTATCAAACTTACCATTTTATATCCACAAAACGACAAGTACAAATCAAACCCCTACTTGTTTTTGACTCAAAAACAAGCATGGCTAGGAAAACAAACCCTATACAACATTTACTAGAAAGTAAACCTATCAACTTGCAAACAACCTATACAACCATTGCTATAAAAAACAAAGTAAAGTAAAACCCTATACAACCATTGCTAGGAGAACCTATACAACAATTGCTAAAGTCTTATACTAAGTCCAAGCTCCAAGCTATCCTCCTTGATCCTCTTTCTCTCCTCACTTGAGCACTCCATGTAGCTTCCATCTTGCCACCAATCTCATATTCTCAACACTCCTCTTAAATAACTTTCTATTCCAAAGTGTATATTGAACATCTTTCACAACTATTTTCACAATATCCTCATATTTGGGATATATCTTCTTAAACTCATGTTTATTCCTCATATCCCAAATGCAATAAAGAAAACTAAGGAAAGAAATGTTTGATATAGTATCCTTTAAAGTGTTACCATTAATATATAATTGGCTCTAAAAAATCATAGATGTAAATATTAATTTGATTTATCCAAATATTTTTAAAAAAAAAAAGAATTAGTTATGACGATTTTAAAAAAAAAATTCACGGTTGCGCGCGTGTGTTTATTAGTTATTGTTTCGTTTTTTTTTTCGAATTTCTTTTTTTTTAATTGTTAATTATAGGGGTAGTTTGGGGTGTGGTTGTTTTCTATAAAGTGTCTTGTTCTAGGTACTTTGTTTTAAATAAATTTTTTAATAGGCATTAATCTATAATTGACTCTTAAAAGTAATAATAGATGGTAAATATGGCAATATGCTTAATTGAGAATTAATCCATTAAACTATGAATAAGTAGAAAAGATTTTTTTCCTTTTTTAAAAATTAAATTTGAAGATTCGTAACTAATTGGAAAGTTCGTATTATAAGTATTATTAATTTATCACTAAATTATGTTATTGATTATATATTTTTGATGATATATTATGTAAAAATTTATCATGATATTGTATAATATTATATAAATTTGTAGTAAATTGTGTAGTTAAGATAAATTTAAATAAGAATAGTATGTCAGGTTAGTAAATAATTAAAAAAGGAAAACTTTCATTACTTTATAATTAAAAAAAATTCTATGATAAATAAGATATCATGATATTTTTTTCTTATATTCACATTTCCTTAACCTAAATTTTCTAAACTTAAAAGTTCATCACTTTTTTGTGTTTTTTTTTTTTTACAAAAGAGAAAATCATACATACAAAGGATTTAATTTAAAATTTTGTTTAAAATCTTCAAATTTTAATAAACATACTTGTTAATAGAGAATAAAAGATCTCTTATCATCTATACAGTAGAAATACATAGTGGTTGCTAAAATATTTATCCTAGAAGAGGATAGTCAAATCTAGTCGATTAACTGGTACTTTCAATTAGGAGCAGTTCATTTTTTTAACACATTTACCTTTATTATTTGTCAATACTCAATTGATCATTCATAGGAGCCTTACGCAATCCAATTTCAAGTATCGTTTACATCTAGTTTTACCTATTGTGTTTTATGATTAATTATAACTTATAATTAATCATTTTAATGTATTTAAGAAAAAACTAATTATTTAGTATTTTTTATTCCATAAGAAGGAATACACCACTAAGAAACAGAGTTTTTTTTTTAATATAAGGGAGATCATAAGATCAATCGACCACATAAACCCTCTATACTAAGTCAAAGGATCTTAAAGATTTCTTCCCAACAAGCTTTATATTTTTTTTTTAGTCTAAATAACTTATATTAAAAGGGATCAAAAAGGCTAAGAGTAGTTAACCTACTCCAGCAGAGTCAAACACCATAGAGTCATTACAAATTACAGAATAAAAGTCACAAGGCAAAATACAAAACCAATTAACAGGTAATAAATTCCTAGAATAAGCCTTCACAATCCAATCAGCTGCTTTGTTTGCACTTCTTCGTATCCCACGGATCATAATCTGGGGGTGGGCTTTGGTCATGCTTCTAATATCTTCAAGGATAGGCCTAACCTTCCAATGGCAGGACGCGCTTGAAGAGTGCACGGCTTGAAGAACTGCTTCTGCATCAGATTCAATACTGGTGCATGAGGAAACTTGTTCAATGGCAAACTGAAGAGAGCTTCGTAATGCCATTGCTTCAGCTTCAAAACTAGAACAGGCTGTAGAAGACATGGCAAATCCAGTTACTACATCACCTGCGCTATTACGAGCAACTGCGGCTGAGAAAGCTTTCCCAGGAATAAACGAGGCGTCCACATTGATTTTGATTTCATTAGGGGGAGGTTTAATCCAAATAGGGGATAAGGACTTCCATATTGGGACATGTCGCTGAGAAGGGATAAGATTAAGATCCTGTTCTTCTTCATTAGCACAAAAAATTTCCCTGCAATTTAAGTTCATAAGAGTTAATCCTGTATCAAAATTAATAGGGACATCTTCAATAACTTTCTTATTACGCATTGTCCAAATAGTCCAAAGACACGCTATTATCGTAAGAAGGATGTTAGTTCGTTCTGAATTATTATGTCCTCGCTCAATTAAATTACCAACCCAACAGTTAAGTCCAGCCATAGAGGATAAATCAACACTACAATGTAGGGGAGACAAACACCACATTCTCCTAACCCAATCACATCTTAAGAATAAGTGTTCTATGTTTTCTTCTTCTTTAAGGCAGAATTTACACAAATCAGAAGTAGTACAGTTTCTGATAAATCTGTTTCTTTCAGTCGAGAGGGCATTAAGGATGACCCTCCAAAAGAAAAATTTAAATTTGGAGGGGGCTTTGGAAGCCCAACTGAGAGATAGAAGATCCTGATTAGGGAACAGGGAAGAAGTAGGATGAGTAGGAGGAGGGATGTAACTCTCAATTTCATATGAATAACCAGATTTACTAGTGTACATACCATGGTTAGTATAGGGCCAGATGTAATCTATAGGCCCAACAGTCCATGGTATATTAAGTGCAGTAATCTTGTTGGTTATATCATGGGGAAACAAGAAGTTAAGGACATCAACCTTCCAAGTTTTGGTATTAGTGTTAATCAAATCAGCTACAAATTTGGGAAAAGTGGGCTCTTCACTATAGTGGGGAGGTTTGGGGAGATAAGAACCAGCCCAATTATCTTCCCAAATAGAGGTGTAGTGTCCATCTCCTATAGGCTTGATAATGTGCTGTTTCAATAAATCTCGACCCTTGATAATACTATTCCAGGTCCACGAGGCACCACGAATTTTGGGGGAATTAAGGAAGTCTTTTTCATTAAAGTACAAGCCTTTTAGGACAAGGTATACTAAGGAATCGGGGTTATTAAGGATGGACCAAGCCTGTTTAGCTAATAAAGATAAATTGAAAACTTCCAGATTTTTAATACCGAGCCCACCATGAAATTTGGGAGAAGATATTTTGTTCCAACTTAGCCAATGAATGCCTGAGTGTTCCTCTCTACCCCAAAGGAAGTTACTAGTGAGCGAATTTATCTTCCTAATTATTCCTTTGGGTATTGCTAGGATGGACATGAAATAAGTAGGGAAGGCATGAATTACCGATGATATTAACGTTGATCTTCCTGCTAGGGATAATAGAGATTGTGTCCAACCACTAAGTTTATCAGCAATTTTAGATACAAGTGTATCCATTGCCTTTGTTTTCGAATTACCCCATTCAGTTGGAATACCCAAGTACAGACCTAGATCATTAGTAATAGGCATGCGAAATGCATCTTCGAGTTGAATTTTCATATGTGGGGTAGTATTTGGACTAAGGAGAATTGAGGATTTATTCCGATTAATTTCCAAACCTGAGGCAAAACAAAATTTGTATAGTGTTTCACGAAAAGCATGGATTTCAGAAGCAGAATTTTGAAGAAAGAAAATTGAATCATCTGCAAAAAGCAGATGATGAATATTGGGTCCAACTCTGCACAACTTTACACCTTTAATCAACCCATTCTGAACATCTTTTTCAATCAAGGATGAAAGAAGATTAGAGACTATAGTGAAAAGATAAGGGGATAATGGATCACCCTGGCGCAAACCACGAGAGGGTTTTATGGAACAAGAAGGCTGACCATTTAAAATAATATTAAAGCTCACTGAAGTTACACAGTTTTTGATGAAGGACACCCAAGTAGCAGAAAAACCCATTTTAGCTAAAAGGGAGGAAAGAAAATCCCAGCTTACTCTGTCGTAAGCCTTATGGATATCAGCTTTTATGATAGAATAACTATTTCTTGAGTTGGCTCTAAGATGTTTTAGCTTGTGAATAACTACATGAACTATTATGATATTATCTTGGATCAACCTTCCTTTAATAAAGGCAGATTGGCAAGGGGAGATAATCCTTGGAATAATTTCACTAAGTCTCAGAACCATTACTTTAGACAATATTTTATAGAGGAAGTTAGTGCAGGAGATAGGTCTAAACTGGTTTATTTTCTGTGGATTTTTACACTTTGGAATAAGAATAATATTAGTTTCATTAATTTTATCCAAAGGAATGGAACCAGCATGGACCCCATTACAGATATTTAAAACATTTGATTTGAGAAGATCCCAATTTTGGTGGAAAAAGGCTCCAGGGAGCCCATCAGGACCTGGGGATTTTGAGAGATGTAGCTGCCATACAGGTGTTTTCAATTCATCCAAGGTTATAGGCCTCATAAGAGAAATATTCTCTTCATCAGTTATGAGGGGCTGAATATGACTCAAGATGGGATCTATAGCCCTGAGACCAGGATCCTGGTAGAGGTTCATGAAGAACTCCGTTACATGATCTTTTAATTCAGAAAAACCAACAGTCCAAGTATTATCCTCTTTACGCAGGCAGATAATACAATTAGACGCTCTTCTAATCCTAGTTGATAGATGGAAAAATTTGGAGTTTTTATCCCCCAATTTCAGCCATCTAATACGAGACCTCGTGGACCAGAATTTCTCCTCCAAAGACCAATATCGTTCAATTTCAGAAGAGATTGAGGAGAAAAGATCAGAAGAGGATACATTAGGTTGAAGAGGATGAGGGCTAGAAGACATGAGTTTTTCAAGCTTATTAGTCAAAAAATTAATCATAGTAACGTTATTCCTCAAATTTATTTTTTTCCATCTTAGTATGGTTTTTCTACATCTAATCAAACGTTTAGACAGTTTAATATGGGGAGCACCACTAAAGTTTGCTGAACTAGCGAGGCAAGTATTAATAGCAGTTCTACATGTAGGGATTTTAAGCCAATTTGGATCAATTTTTAAAAAATTTCTAATATTTGAAGCAGGGGGGTCAAATAAATGTAAGATCATTGGAGAATGATCCGAACCTATAGGGGGAGCATTATGAATCCAGGCTTCAGGGAAAGTATTAATCCAAGTAGGGGATCCTAAACCTCTATCCAATTTCTGAATAATAAGATCTTCGTTATCTCTATTATTTCTCCAGGTGAAGGAACAACCTTTAACAGGGATTTCAGATAATTTATTTAGGGAAATATAGTTATTAAAAGCACGCATTTCAGATAAAGTTTTTGGATTACCTCCAATTTTCTCCTGTTGGTTTCTAATATCATTAAAATCGCCTATAAATAAGTTAGGGAAATCAGGATTTGCATTAGTTTTAGAATTAATAAATGCCCATAGCTTATCTTTGTTTGCCTTATCAGGAATAGTATAAATAAAATTTAAGGACCAAGCAATGCCATCAGGACTCAAAAAAGAGACAGAAATATGATTATCATCAGAGGAAGTTACCTCGCAATTTACGTTGTCCATGCCAAACAAGGCTAGTCCTCCAGAAAGTCCCACTGGATCAACACTCCACAAAAGTTTTATTTTTAATTTCTTCGCAAGTAGTAGCAGCTTTTTTCTTTTAGTCTTAGTCTCCGAAAGACCAAGATCCTGGGGTTTTTCCCTAGAGATAAGCTCCCTAAGGTTTTGGACCGTCAAGGGGGACCCCGTCCCTTGACAGTTCCAAAAAACACCTATCATTTGTCCTGTGGGGGTTGCGGTTTGCAACCACCCACATCCATTGGGGCTATCATTTGAAGAGGAGGGATATCCGCAGCCATTTCTAATAAGGGAACTTCAACCAGCGTCTCTTTCACCTCGCTGAAACCTACCATTTCTTCATGAGTAATCTTTCTCTTCTTCGCGCTTTGACTCATCTTCGAATTAGAAGGACCAACCATACCAACAGCTATATCCACCAATGGGTCACTTTCATTCTTAGCCAGTTCTTCTTTCGCTGGAGGGTTAGGAGTTTGCAAAGTAGGAGTAGGGATATTAGATTGATCAGCAGTTGTTGGTGAAATGGCCATTGGGGATTTAGGATCTTTTGGGTTAACATTGATCGGAGGGGGGATACCTGAGGGCAGGGTTGGAGAGATAGATGGGGATTTCTGATTCTCATATGAAATATTTTGATTAGGGGTGTGGAAAGTAGTGGGGCTGTTTGGGACTTCACCCTCGCTCAGGTTTGGGCTTATAGGATTCGGGTTAACCCATTGGAAGCTAGTCTTACCTTTAGTAGGGTTATCTTTAGACCAAGTGCGAATGGACCATCTCTTGCCGAATGAAGCATTTGGGCCAGTATTAACTTGAGCCTTATTGGGCCAAGGAGTCCAGTCTTCATCCACATTATAATTCTTGCGCTTTGAACCTGAAGCCTTGTAACCTTTGGGCCCAATATTACCTTTAGTGGGCCTCTGATTGCCTCTGGTGGATCCTCGAGTAGAAATGGGTCTAGCTGACTCAGCCTTATCTTCGAGCTTAGCAGAAGGGGTAGTTTCGGTATTAACCATTGTAAGGGGGATTAGGAACCATTACGATACCTTGTTCAGGTACAGGAGGACAGTCCTTAATTTGGCCCGTAGTGACTTTTCCTTTTCCAGTACCAAAGGACACTGCATCATTTTTGTCTCTTCTGTTGCTTGGACCAATGTTCATACGAGGTTGACTTGTGTATTCCGCCGACCAGCTCTGTCTTGAATCACCACTTTCAGTGAACAGCTTGGATGGATCATCAAGATCATCCATGATTTGAACCTTAGCACCTCGACCTTTAACTGGGTCTACCGAAAGCCAATCTCCGAATCTGAATCTGACCATTCCTCTTACGCGCTTAGCTTCTTCCTTGAACAAACCACAGTCACTTGTAACATGATTGAGCAAACCGCAGTAATGACAAAACTTACTAAGTTTTTCATATCTCATACGAACTGTTATAGAAGGTAGGGATGGTCTTTCAAGCTCAAAAATGGATAATAAGGGATTTTTCACTTTCCATAGAACTCGAATCCTCAACTGTTTTTTGGTTTCAATGGAGTCTTCAATGTCGTAAGCAAGGAGTGTACAGTCGAGATTTTTGCTTATATCAACTGCATTATCCGGAGTTACAAAGGCCGGAGGGAGATCTAGAAGCTGGATCCAGATAGTAGCCATGGAAAAGTCTGCTTCTGCTAGTGACATCTCAGGATGCCATGCATGGAGGATTAACATATGACCATTCACAGACCATGGACGGAAATGCCAAGTGTTAAGCATATCCTCCTTAGTCTCGAAAGCCAGAAAGAAGGTATTAAACTCAGCTGGGAGCACATGCATAGGTTTTCTAAGCCCCCAGGAGCGATTAGCGACTATTTCCACCGTATAGGGATTGATTTCTTGGGGTGTGAGGATCTTAGCTAATAGCATGTTTCGATGATTGTATACCTCGTGATCTTGGTATTTTGGGGTAAGTTTCATGGTTTTCACATGAAAATCCGCCATTGTTGCAGAGAGAGATTGGGAAGCTGAGAGGTTAGAGATAAGAGAAGAAGATGAAATGAGGAGAAAGAGGAGAGTAAAGTAAATAAGGGTTATAAACTTGGGTTTCCAATAAGACAAGTTGTTTTGTATCTTATCGAGATCAGAGCAACAAGTTACAATGTAGGGATTAAGCTAGAAAACAACTAAATCGGCTAATCTAGGGATGACCAAATAGACTATAAAGAGCAAAAATTAAAAGTAACTATTAAATAAAGCAGACTAGAGGGGATTATAGGTGTAAAAAAGGGATACCCAAGGGAAGAGTAATCATTGAGGATGGAAGGGATCAAGACCATGCGTAAATAGGAAAAAAGGATTAACTTGGGAACCATGTTTTCTTGCATTGGGAAAGAGGAGACTCCATTTTTGCTGCAAAAACTTTTCTAGAGAGAGAAAGTTTTAGAGAGAAGGGAGAGCACTCTAGAATGCATTTTCAATTGGAGGGATCCAACAAGCTTTATAAAGGATCGATTATTTCTTCCTAATTTATACTTCAACTTTATCTCTCTATTTCTTCTACTTGGTTCCCATTGCAAAAATTTACACCAACTTGAAGTAAATAAAGCCATGACTAACTACTACAGTCACCAAGAAGCTCCCGGCTAAATATAACACAAACAAGTATCTAGCCCTCTCCTTAGGGATCACTATAAATGACTCGACGTGTCTTCCAGCTAAATTTGTCACGTGCCAAACAATGTCTCAAGCCCTCTGGTATTTCATCAAAGACATTACTCCAAAACTTTTAGCCAATTTATTCCCTGTCTCAAACAAAGGATTACGGCTCAACATGCTCTTTATTCCCTCAATCCATCTTGCTCCCGAACCTTCATCAACCTCCTCGCAAATAATCATGGATTGCCGAGAATCTACCTCGACGCTTAGTTTTTCCACCCCTACTTGTTTAACCCATTCTTAACTGTCATGGAGAGAAATCAACTCAGATTTCATGGGTAGTACATAACCTGAGCTAGGCTTCTCGCAAAGCCACCTACCCAATTACCTTTCACTTCTCTCTGTAGACCACCGGATCCAACCAAACACAACCTCAGATTAATTTTATCATCCACGTTTAGTTTGATCCCTTGTCTAAGCTTTGTCCGGCACGAGTTTAATATTACAATAACTGAGGTCCCATAATTAAGAGATCCTCAGTTCGAATCTTATTGGACTCAAGTTCAAAGTAACTTTGATGTATTAATAAAGATAATTGAGGTAGTTTACCTATGTTGCACGGATTCTTTAAAACGGTGACGAATCGCGAATCGGATACGGAATCGGAAGCGATTCTCCTTGGATTCGCGAATCCTTGAGTCAACGAATTCGGAAGCTTTGATCATTTCCGGAAGCGGCGCTTCCGTGCTAGGATTCTTTTCGGAAGCGTCATTTAATTTTTTTTAAGATCTAATTTGTAAATTTATAAACTTTAAGGGGTTAAATTGAATATTTAAAAGTTTATATTAATTAAACTCTTATTAAAAATATTATTTACGTTTTCTGAAAACAAAAAAGAAGAGCAGTGAAAAACCAAGAGTGGCCCCTTGCTAATGGCTATCGATGGTCGACAGAAGCTTTAACGTTTAATACAATATAGAAAGTGTTTAACTAAATGTTTGTTCTATTTCAGTTGAAGTGTTTTATTTTATAATATTGTAAATATTTATATTATAATTTTCTACTTTAAAAACAAAAATATATATATTTAAAATAAAAATTAAATATATCGCCGAATCTCCGAATCGGTTTTTTTGAAGATGCCGAATTCCCGAATCGCATCGCATCGCTTTCCCGCACCCGTACCCGCTCCCGTGCAACCTAGTAGTTTATTAATTATGCTTACTTGGACGTGTTTGACACTATGATCCTCAATTGAAAGCTTAAGAAAAGAATAAGCAACAACAAGATATTTTGACATATTACACTAAACTTCTCAATCAATGTCACGGTCTTGAACTCCCCCAACCTCTTGTTGGATATGGTGTCCTTAATAAACTTTATATATATGGGCATTCGAACGGAATATTGATGTCCAGGTGCTTCAAGACATCTAGGAATTTCTTGAATTCCATTTCATCTGAATTTATTCTTTGTGGGAAAGGTAGTATTATGCGAACTATTGGGGATGGAGTTGTTGTCTGAAATTATACCTCCGGTTCATTAGTAACAATTGGCTCACTTGGCCTTTCTTCCTCTACAACTTACCCTGGTTATAATTGACGTCTTTCTCAATACCCACTGAACACACCCATTTCGGAGAATAACAGCTTAACATGATTCTTACTCTTACTATCACCCAGATTTTGTTTATGTTTTAAGTTGAGAGATGACCTTGAGGTCTCAAATTCATTGCGTAAGCAATTTTCCCAGCTTATGATTCCAGATTCTTCATGATGGCCCATGAGAATATAGAATCTCATAGTGCTTAGACATCTTCGCTCCAGTTACTTGCATGAAAGTCTCAAGAATCTCCTTGGTCGCTCCTAAAGTGTGATAAAAATCAGTAATAAATAAGAGAAACGGCTAACCGCAAGTGTACGAGTCGTTCCAAGTAATAAGTAAAGAATAGGAGATTTCATCTCCACAGAATTGCTAGATTAGATTTAAATGCTTAAATAGTGAAATAGAACTAATTGCAATGTAAATGTAAATATAAATAAAAATATTTGTTTTGGTTTTGGATTAATAACTACTAATGCAAGAATAAAAAGCAAAAGCTAAATTAAACTAGAAATTAAACTAAAAGGAATTACGCAAATATGAGAGAGATACTTGAGCCTCGCTAGGGAAGCACCTAATTTTACAATCTAATGCATTTGTTTAAGGGTAAAGCCGGTATTTAATACTAGTCGGGACTCTAATATCTTCCTAACTTCCGTCAGGGCAGACTTAGGAAGTTATTCTACGGTAATACTAACCCCATCAGGGTGACTATAAGCTACTTTCGAATAATTAAGATTAGACCCAATTGACTACGTGGTTAGTTAAGACCGACAAAGTCAATAACGGACACCACGCGTCTCTATCCTAGTTTTGTAATTAACCCTCCCCATTCCGGATGATCGCCGCCACTAGCGAATAGCCTAATTATTAAAACCTATCTTTAATTGGCGCCAAATTATTGATAGTAAATAATTGCAAGAATAAAATCAATATGCAAATACACAACTTAGTTTAAATTGAAATAATCTCAAATCAGAAATACATTAAATTAAGAAAATTAGGGTTCATCCCATATCGCGATTCTCAAGTATTAATTGTTGAGATAATGACACTAGGGGTCTTGAAGACACACCCCTATTCGAGTTAGCACCCCCACCTAGAGTCTCTTCTTACTAAAGACCTCTGGAACTTTTTAACACATAAACTCCAAAACCCCAATTACTAGACTACCCTTCTTTTGTTTTTTCTATACCTATATACACTAATTGCTATTTCTAATTTCATTCACGTTCTAATTTCCCTTACCTCACAGCTTCTCTTTCCTCTCTCCTCTCAACAACCACCGACACCTCTTAAATTACCACCACCACCGCCGATCTGCACCACCACCTCCCTCCTCCCTCATAAAATTCCACCAAAGCACCACCGCCAACAGCTGTTTTCCAGTAGACCGACCTATCTCTCTCGAGCTCCGGCGCATCTTTATGAGGTGGTGCTGCCTTGGTCATAGCCGAGCAGTGGTGCTCCCTCCGATGGTGAAGCTTGAACGACTCACTGTTCGATGGTGAAGCTTGAACGGCTTCGAACAGCCATGGCGGAACCATAGGACAGATCCGGCGAAGAAGCTTGAACGGCTCACTGTTCGATGGTGAAGCTTGAACGGCTTCGAACAGCCATGGCGGACCCCTAGGACAGATCCGGCGAAGAAGCTTGAACGGCTCACTGTTCGATGGTGAAGCTTGAACGGCTTCGAACAGCCATGGCGGAACCTTAGGACAGATCCGGCGAAGAAGCCCTCTCCTCCGATGCTGCACAGTTGTCGGCGAACAAGATCTCTCCTCCGATCTGCTCGATGGTGATGTGCTCCAGTGCTTCTTCGCGATGATGGTGGTGCTTCAGTGCTTCAGTGCTTCTTCGTGATGTCGAGCTCGAGCTCCTGAAGTTGTGGTGGTGAAGATCTCCGACGCGTGAAGCGTGGAGAAGATGCAGATCGACTTTTTTTTTTTTTTTTTTTGTAAATGGTTGACCAGATCTAGATCTGGTCAAACCAGTTAGGTTTTTTTTTTGTTTACCTTGTAATAAAATGTGTAAATGTGCTTTTTTTAAATAATACTCAATAATTTTATTTTTTTAGCATTTCCGATTATACTTTTTTTGTGTTTTATTAGTACCCTAAATTTTAAGAGTACTCCGAGAATTTCTTAGAGTACTCCAAGTTTTTCTTAGAGTACTCCGAGTTTTTCTTAGAGTACTCTACATTTTCATACAGTACTTTGCATTTTTCTGGCAGCCGGAGGTAGGTGGTCGGATTTTTAGAATATTCATTAAAATATATAGAGTACTCTATGTTTTTCTCAGAGTACTCTATGTTTTTCTCAGAGTACTCTATGTTTTTCTCAGAGTACTCTATGTTTTTCTCAGAGTACTCTATGTTTTTTCCGGTGACCGGAGGTCCGTGGACGGAGATCGGTGGTCGGTGGTGGTGGTCGGTGGTCGGTGGTCGGTGGTCGGTGGCCGGAGGTCGGAGATGGGTGGTAGGTGGGTAGGTGGTAGGTGGGTAGTGGTAGAGGAGAGAGAAATAGTGACATCACTTTTTTGTCTTTTAGTGTTAGTAAGGGTAGGAAAGACTATTGTCAAAAATGAGGTCCCTAAGAATAACAACTTTCAAGACACTACTCTATAGAGAAAAAATAGTGCTCCTAAGACCCTATATATAATTCACCCTTAATTGTTTAGCTCATAACTGAATAAAGAAAATAAAGACAATTAACAAAAGACACAATTTCAAAAACTAAGAATAACCTAATTGGAATGACTTAAATGATTGTTGAGGAAGGACTTTTCCAGCTTCTACTTCTTTGCTTCCAAGTGCTCTCTTTCTTAAAATATTGAAGTATCCTGATTAATGAGGTCTAAGGAGCCTTTTATAATGATTAAAAACGCTTGAGACTAATCTGTTTTATTAAACTCGCATTGCACACCACTCCAGTAAAAAGAATGTAACGGTTGCATCGTAAATTCAAATCCACTGAAACCACTTTTCAAATTTCACTAACTTAAAGGCCTATCTTTTTCATTTGAACCAACAAGTCAGAATCTGTACCGTTTGGGTTCGAAAAATGGTTACAAGTGACGACTTTCCAATTTTCAGGATTCCTTCACCTTCACTAAAGTGATGTTTTTCGCTCCTTTGACGCTTTTTCTTATTCTTGGACTTTAAACTTCACGTCTTCTCTTTATCTTAATGCCTCCTAACATTTATATACCTAAGAACTTCACACTAAACACATGAATTAATGTGCAAAATCTCTAAAAGTACAAATAATTCAAATCCGAATAATGAAAGTGCATTATATCAAATTATGACAGTAAATTACTAAGTAAGACTAATTTCAACCTAAAATGATGTCTCATAAGGGTGTTTTTCTCTCACAAAAAAAGAGACATCACTCCTTCAAAGAGTTGTTGAATTAAGAAGGATATCTCTAATGATTATCCTAATGAGCGCTAAGCCCTTAAGGCCTCATGCTTGTGCTCCATGAGGATTTTCCACTGAAATTTGGATTGTTCATATTACTTTGATAGTAGTTCTCAAGACTCAAGAATTTCTTATGTGGTACATCAATTTCGGTTGAATGGACAATCACCCCACAAGATATGTTTCACATTCATGCACCCACTACACATTGTTTCTTCAGTCATTATGGGCCTGTGAATCAGGTTCCTTGAAATTGCCTGAAACTCATCACGTCCGTTATTTCGTTCAAAGACTCAATCTGAGCCTTCATTATCATTTTAGGATCAGGAGTAAACTTTTCCGGAGTTGGTTAAGCAAGGCTCTTTCAGGTTTTAAGATCTGATTAGACATGGAGATGTGATCTGATAATTCGAATCCTTCCTTCAAGGAAATGTGTGCAAATAATGTTTATTGGAATTTACAAGTGTTCAAGTATACATAGAACCCACTCTAACCACTTGAGTTGGTCTTTTTTTAATTTTTTAAATTAAAAAAAATTAGAGCCTATAACATGGTAATAATTAGAGCTTTGATACCAAAATGTCATGATATATTGTATTATTGTATACTTATCGTAGCTGCACTCGACATAAACCCAACATAATGTAATATTTAACAACACATAAAATATCATAATCTTGGATAAAAATTCATCAAACCTCTCAATATCGTTAATTTTGCTCCGCAAATCTTACAAAAAAAAAAACTTGATAACTAGGCATCAAAGACATACAAGTACAATCATGTGAAAATTGGTTTTAGTACTCATTCATATGGGGCCAAAGCCAACCCTGTGTTTGTTTGTTATAAATGAAAGACCAGAAATATTTAGTCTTCCATTTTCCCGAGTATGAGTCATGTCATCAAATATGAGATTTATGCTTTACTACTACTAAGCAATATATCTTTCCATGCTTCATAAAACATCCACGTTATACCTGAAGAAGGCATCACTTTTAAACAACTAGCACCCCAACCTCTATAAAGCCCCATTATACCCTCCTGCTTAATTACTTCCGAAAGTGCCGCTCTGATATTCGGTGGACACTTACCTTGCAAACTCCCCACCATTAATCTCTTCCTAGCCACCTCTAACGGAAAACTTATAGTACTTGCCGTCAAACCTGTACAAAACACACAAACTTATTACAACTCCATTGATATCGAATTACTGCAAAGAATTTATTAATTCTCACCTGAAAGAGCTCCAATTAAAAGCATCTCTACACGAGTTAAAGATTTTTTTTTCTTTGACGCACAATACGATTTTTTAATAGTCTCGTACATGAAATAGTAACACGTACTATACGGAAGCATTCCCATTAACGTTGGTGTAAGACCAGAATACATTGCTCGGATTCCACCGTCTTTATACATTTTACTTATCGCTATGCTTATACTCGGGTACATTTCCGGGCTAATCGTTAACCTATCCTGTTAATTTATCAAAACAATTAAGTTAATTAAAGTTAATTACATTATAGGTCCTTAGATTAGTTACCTTTAAGACTTCAAGTGGATGACAAACAAGTGTGCCAGCGATACCGGCAGCAGCTCCAGCGACAGCGATTGGAGAAAGCCAAGAAAGGTTGAAACTGAGACGAATACGACCGATTTGAAGGCTTGGTGATTCGGATTCTTTCCATTTCTCTTGAGCAGAAGTCATGGCTCGTTTTACACATTCGAATGTTCCGAATTCTATAGCTTGAGTTGGGACTATGCGTAACATGTTTATTGTGTTACCGGCCCATAGTCCTTTTATACCTTGTTCTTCGAACACTTGTACGAAGCTTCCGAGTATGTTTTTTGATCCTATGCCTACTACCATTCTTGTTCTGATGGTTTCTAGTGGTGCGAGAACTGCTTTGGTCATTGCTCCGGCTAATGCACCGCTGAGAAACTCACCCGCTTCTCTACTTTTCGTGAATTCCTGAAGCAAATTATGAATATTTGTTATACACGGTAGTAAATTAAAAAAGCAAGTATACCCTATAACTCTATGTTATATACATTACCATTTATATTTAATAATTTTCAAAATAATAAATAAGTGCTTTCAAGGGCGGATCTAGGGGGTGACTGTGAGGCTGGACTAATCCAGAATGCAATTAGGATTTACCCTATAGACCCCACATACACATGGGTATATTAGCAATTTCAATTGAAGCAGGGACCAATTGTGCAAATAACCCATAAACAACAACTTTTCAAACAACAAATATTCACCCATTTCAAGTTCCTACCTTTCAACTACACCAAAGATAATAAGAAACCTATTTAACAAATTTCATGAACAAGAATTCGATGAGTATAAGATGAACTGGCCTTAAAAGATAGTTGAAGAGCAGGAAAAGGATTGTGGATATGAATCTGATGCTGATGTTGATTATGATGATGAAGAAGAGGAGGGTTGTGTTTATTCGCAGACGCAGCAACAAGCTCAAGCTCCGCCTCCTTTGGTACCATAAGAGCTCCGTATAAATCTCCTTCTCCCATCACACAGTATCTCTTCTTCTGTGTTTCCAAATCCATTGACATTCTTTTAGATTATAAACAATATAATGTAAAGATTACTTTATTCTTTTGAAAACAAATCATGTTTATTATTGAAAAAATAGGAAAAAAGAAGCAGTGAAAGGAAAGATATAGGAAGAGAGCGACGTGCCTGGGAGGGAAGTGGAGGCTTTTGGACCATTTGAGGAGGAGAAGCGCGGCAGCTTAGAGACTGAGACCGATAGTTTTTTTCTTTTTTCTTTTTTTGCTGTCGCAGATATTTATTTATGTTTGCTAAATAGGAGTAGTATATATTATATTATATGAGTAAAGATATATATCACCACTCCTACGTGGACAATAGAATGTTTCTCTCTTTTAAATGATTATTTTTTCTTTCCTTTGTTTAATGCCATATTAGATGACACATAATGATAAATGGATGAAACAAAAAAGGATGATATATAGCAATGCTCCTATTATATAGAAGGTTTTTTTTTTTTTTTTTAGCTCATTAATGTATATTTAGAGTTTCGGTCGTGTGAGGAGAGCTTTTTGTCCGTTCTTTTTTCTGGGATTGTTGTACTTTATGTCAATAAATGTTTTCTTATTAATTTTTTTATAGTTATCTTTTTAGGGTTTCTTCCCATTCACAGATTTGGAAAAGTTTTAGTTTGCGCGCCTCTCTCTCTTTGAGTTTGGCCCGCCAGATTCTTATTAGAATATTCCAAATGATTTCTTTTTTGGTAAAAACGAAAAAGAGAAAAAAACATATGACTATTTGTTTTATTAGTTGTATATATTGAGAAAAATTCTTATTCTCTCCACCAAATATAGATTATTTTAGGGGAAGCAGAGTTTTTGTATACTCGACATAGCCAAGCAATCAGAGTTTTCCATTAAAATGACCATTTCATTTGAGAGAATTAATTTACGGAAGGTACAATTATATACAATTCCTCTCTTATACAAGATAGAGTTTTTATATATGTTGCAAAAAGACATAACTTTGTGATAAGTATTAAGCAAAATCTGTTGTATAAAATCTTCAGTTTTGTGACTCTTACATTAATTTGATATGAAATTTGATGTTATACTGGTTTTCTACTAAAGCTTCAAACTTCGATTTTGGGTTAGACCATCGGTGCGTAAGGTTAAGTCTTTTAGGATTAACCATTGGGACTAGCTCAATGGCCTAAGTTTTGTCTCTCATCTAGGAGGTACAGGTTCGAATCGCCTCAACCTTGTTATTTCTTGATCCCTTAAAAGGGGTTAGCAAGAAGTGCAAGGTTCGAGTCCCCTCCTTGAACATGGGTAACCTAGTTCTGATTAAGTGAGAGTATGCATAAGGAGGCGTGTATATTTCCTATGGGAATAGTCGTGGTGCGCATAAACTGGCCCGGACACCCATACATCAAAAAAAAAGTCTTCTGGGATTTGATTTTTATTCTTTACAAGAAAATACCAACAAAAAAATATACGAGTTGAATTATGAATGTGTGCTTATTGATTTGATATGAAATTTAAATCGAATATCAAATCCTGAATTGGTGATGGAGCTGAAACATAAAATGTTCAAATTGCTCTCAAATCTAAAAGTTATGTCACAATTACGAAAATTAACTAATAAAATTTGGATTGAGAACTAAAGGTAGGCCAAAAACAAAACTGAAGGATCATTTAGGAAATTGCAGAAGTTCGAGAACCATTCGAGAAAATTGCCTATGCTTGAAGGATCAAAAAAAAAATTATGTATTATATATCTAAATTATAAAACAAAGAACCTAACAGTCTGAATCGTCTATATAAAATACGGTCAAGATCGTCTTACACCCCTATTTTTACTCCTCAATTAATAACACTAATTGCTTCACTTATTAAAAATAAACTATATTAGTTTTACGTATTTGTTAGAATTTTTTTTTTATAAAAGTCTGAACTTAAAAACCTAAAACACATTTTTCATTTTTCTTTTCCTTCTCTCTCCTAAATCTAAAAACCTAATTTTTCCCTTTTTCTTCTCCTTTTCATTTACCCGACGCAACCCTTCCCTTCCCCTTCCATCTCACTCACGCTGACCGTCTAACCCTTCCCCTTCCCTTTTCCTCTCTCGCACCATTGCAGATCTTCGTTCCTTCCATGTCCGTTCAAAGCCTATATTCTTCAAAGTCCAACCATTCAACCCGTAAACCAACCATTTTCCACCATCATCAACCCAGTTTGGCTACGCATCTCTTCACACTAACCTTTTCACCAAGCCGCTCTCCTGCACAAGAAAATCGGCGACGCTCGGGGACCATTCTCCATCATCGTCAACCCCGCTTGGCTACACCATCAATAATCAAAGAACCCAAATTAAAGTAAATTGATCTAATTTTTAACTTAATCTCATCACCTTTACAATTTTTCAAAATAATCTGATTTAAGTGTAATTGTTTACGCCATCTCTTCAGACTCGCCTTTCCACCAAGTCACTCTCCTGCACAAGAAAACCGCCGCTCGGCGACCATTCTTCACCATCGTTAACCCGTCTTGGCTACGCCATTAACAATCGAAGAACCAAAATTAAGGTAAAAGATTAAGTTTATTATTTTTTTATATTAATCCATAGTTTGTGTGTGCTTAGTTGTAATTTAACATTCTTTTGTCTTGACAACTCTCAAGAGAGGTTTTATCATTTAAGATAAAGGACTATTCAGAAGATACACCAAAAAGATTTGAAAAATATGGGTTCATTCAATTCCGCCCAAGAGGTATATCTTGATTTTCACCATCTACGTACTCTCCACAAACAAAACACACACACACATGATCTTTCTATTAACAAAGTGATTAAATTTACCATTGTGTAATAAATTGGAAGGTGGATACCATGTTAAAATGGTACGCGAAAACCGGCGCCGCTCGAGACCATTCACTAAGATCATCAACCCAGTTTGGCTACGCCATCAACAGTTGAAGAACCCAATTTAAGGTAAGAAATTGATTTAATTTTTAACCTAATATCATCACATTTACAATTTTTTAGATTATCTGATTTAAGTGTAATTGTTTATTATATATTTATACAAATCCACTAATCGTGTGTAATTAGTTGTATTGTAACAACCTCTGGTTTTGACAGCTCGCAAATGAGGCTTTATCATTTTGGGTAGAGGCCTATTCTAAAGATACAACAAAAAGACTTAAAAACTTTGGGCTCATTCAATTTCGTCCAGGAGGTATCTCTTGATTTTCAACATCTTCATATTCTCCACAAACCATAAACACACACACCTTCTTTTTGTTAACAAAATGATTAAATTTCCCATTGTGTAATAAATTGGAAGATGAGTACCATGTCAAAATTACTCCACAAAGCGGTCCATTAAAATAGATGTAAGCTTACTCTAAACCTAATCTCATCACTTTTACAATTTTTCAAAATTATCTGATTTAGGTGTGACTGATTGGTTATACGATTAAAAGTGATTAATTTGAATGTTCTCTTCAGGTGGCAAAAGAATATTGTGAGCAGTTAGATGTTGATGCATGTATGAAAATATTTGAGCAGTTTAAATCATATTGTGAGCAATTAATTTTTAACCTAATCTCATCACTTTTACAATGTTATAGAATAGTCTGATTTATGTATAATTTTATTATATTTATATGCAAATCCTAGAATGTCCATTTTATGATCGTTGGAATCCTTTTACCGTATTAGAAGTGATGGGCTGAGACTTTTCCTTTTTCTCCCTTCGTTATCCAATTGTGATTTCTTTATTTTACTACTACTTTTTTTTTATTAATTTATCTAATTTGTTTAATAATTTGATGGGTTAATACCCAATAGGCACCTGCCACTAGGGCTGCAAATGAACCGATACTCTCACCAAGGGCTCGAGTTTGAGTTTGCTAAGAGTTTGTTTGAGTTCGGCTCGTTACTTAAACAAGCCAAGCTCAAACTTTAAATTCAGGCTCGTTTACTAAACGAGACAAATTCAAACCTATATAAGCTCGACTGGTTAAGCTCGTGAACAGTTTGGTAAGGGTTCGGTAAGAGCTCGTTAATAGGCTTGGTAGATATATTCAATTAAAAGTTATATATATATACAAAAAGTCAAAACTACGTAAAACTTTTGTATATGTAATTAATCGAAACTAAAATATTTTATATTTAATAAGTATTTTTTTTATATCTAATAAATATACTTCTAGTATCTAGGGCTGCAAATGAATCGATACTCTCACCAAGGGCTCGAGTTTGAGTTCGCTAAGGGTTTGTTTGAGTTCGGCTCGTTAGTTAACAAACCAAGCTCAAAAAAGCTAAAGTTCGGTTCGGCTCGGTTCTTATCAAACTCAAACCAAGCTCAAGCTCACTAAAATATTAGCAAACAAACTCAAGAAAGTTAAAGTTCGACTCGGTTCGGTTCGTTTACAGCCCTACCTGCCACCTTACACCTTTACCCATAAAAGACACCTTTTTTTTTTTTTAAAGAACAATGAGTAATGAGAAGCTTCTCATTACTCAAAGTTTGAGTTATGGGAAGCTCCTCATAACTTAAACGACTCTTTTTATGGGAAAGAAAAGGAAAAAGCAAAATATATGTGACCTTTTATGGACAAAAAGATGGTGATTGGGGTGAGAGAGAATTAATTTTAACTTGAGGTGTTTCTTGAACAATGATCCTTATTTTTTATTGATTGTGATATTAATCGAAATTTTTTTGCCTTTGATTATGATTATATTGATTTTTTTAAAATTTGGTTTGATGTGATAATTTTTGACAGAGCTTCAAAATTTGATGGATCAAGATTATGACATTGGATAAGAAATTGTGTAGATGAAGCTAGACGGAATTTTATAAATGTAAATTAAATATGTCTTAATTTTTTTTTTTTTTCTGAGATAGCCTTTAATGATCTAATAAAAATGGTCGTTTGTTCTATTGAGGGGAAGACGACACTATATTCTAATAGGCCTCCCTTTTTCTCTTGGTGTTTTTTCTTTACTTGTACTTTATTTATTTTTGTTTATTTTTGTTATATTTATGTAAAATTACAAATATAAGAATAAAAAGTATTAAATCTATAACTTACATTTTTTAAAGAGTAGCGATATATTCCATCCAAAACTATACCACGCAATGACGTGTCGTGAATTGATTGGTAACAAATCGTCAATTAAATCAAGGAAATAAATAGATTAACGATTTATAGTCAACCAATTCACGCCACGTCATTGAGTGGTATTTAGGTGGTATGATTTTAGATGGTATATATCACTACTCTTTTCTAAGATATCTTTTTAATCTTCCTAAATTGTTTTAAAATATATTCATTATTAAAAAAAATTATAATAATATCTGTTAAGTATTTTTTTTGTTATTTTTATATAAAATCACGAAAATAATAAAAAGTAACTTATTATTTTATATAAATTATGAAATGAAGAATAAAAAGTATTAAATAAAAAATATTAAATATATATGTTATCTTCTCTAAAATATCTCTTTAATTTTTCTAATTTTTTTTCCAAATATATGTTGTATTTAAAAACATTCCTATTATTATTGTTAAGTATCATTTATATTCGTAATATTTTTATAACATTAAGTTAAATTTTATAAAATATTTCATTAATTTTATAAATCAATTACCTAAACAATTTATGTAAAACATTCTTTAAGGAAAGCTTTTAGCATAGGTATTATTTTTACAATAATACCTATTTTGTTTTAAAAATGAGTAATGATATTTATCACTCCTTTTTGGTTCACCCTTGTATCACCTCCTATGTGGAGATTTTAATCACCAATCAAAGTGTTTCTCTATCCTAATTACTTTTTTTCTCTTTCCTTGATTTAATGACACATAAGGTGACACATAAGGGGTGATACAAGGGTGAACCAAAAAGGGGTGATAAATTACTTAAACGGTTTTCAAAAATCTTTTTTTATTTCAAAAAATTTTCTACTTTGATTATATAAAATTGCCTAATTTGTTTTCAAAATAATTCCTAAACCGTTTTCAATGATCAGTTAAAATCCTCACCTACGGGGTGAGGCCTTAGATAACGCTTGAGTGTAACAAGAGTAACTAGGATGAATGAAGAGCAGTTGGATTAAGGATTGTTATGTATATTTTCCTGACCTCTATGTGGGGGATGATATGTATTATGGAAGCTATCTATCATCCAATAATTGCATGGTAGCCTTAGTGGGAGCTCTGGATACCGAATGCTTCTAAAATATTCCACTTTTATGATGAACACATTCTGTTAGCCTCACCTTGTTTTTATTCCCGTTTTAATATTCGACAAATCATCATTTCAACTAAAATTCATTTTGGTATCACTTAAGATGTTTTCCAAAACCCCTCATTAGATTAGTTGTGTTTACTTCCTTGTATTTAGCTTGATATTCAAAAGAGCAGCTCCGCGGTACACCGGATGAATCACGTGGTACACCGCAGAGTCACGGACCAGAAGCGCGGTGCACAGGATAGCCCGTCAGTATGCTCATGAAATGCACGGTACACCGGACCTAGGCGCGGTACACCGGACCAAGGCACGGACCAAGGCTGCGGTACATAGGATAGTCCGACCAGTAAGCTCAAAGTTAAGTCGAACAGCTCTGCGGTGCACCGGACCATATCCGCGGTACACCGCACAAGAGGGTTTTCTGCACTATTACAAGAGGACAAAGCTTATATCCGTTGGAGATATAATAGATCCGTTAGAGAGAAGCCTTATGACCGTTGGACCACATTTTCAGCTATAAAATGGAGTTCATTCAAGACACAACTCAAGCCTTCCATCTACCAATCTCAAGAGCAATTAATTCTATCATTCAAGGAGGTTTCAAAGGAGCATTCAAGTCATATTTATTGTGAAGCTAATTAGTTATTATCTACTCATTTAGGAGTTTAGTTACAAAGCTTTTATAAGCACCCCCAAACACTTTTCCCTTTCCTCTTAGTTCTTGTAATAGATTAAGAGAGTAGTGTGAGCATAGGTTTATGCTTGGTTCCTTGTGTTGGTGATAACACAAGTGTATTTCCTTCAAAGGGTTTTTGAAGTGGTTGTAAGGGTTTGTATCTCACCCGGTTAAGAGTTACGAAGATTAGTTGAGAATCTTGCAAATCCTAAGGAGGCTTCCTTAGGTAGTGGATGTAGGGAAACCGAACCACTATACATCGTTGTGTATCGTATTCTATCTCTACACTCTTTATATTTCCGCACTCTATATGCTTGATAAAATGCCTACTTGAATAGTTTGATAATATTGTCTATTAGGATTATCTAGTTTTATACTATTTAGTTTGCTAATACAATAGGATTCAAATTAGCTTTTAATTTTATTTACTTGAAATAAAATTAGCCGATTAATTTCTATTGTCCTATTCAACCCCCCTTCTAGGACGCATATAGTATATCAATTGGTATCAGAGCCTAGCTCTATTGTACTTAATCGTTTCTAGAGTTAATACGATATGGATTCTAATCAACCGGAAGGTTCATGTTCTACTAGACCTCCGCTTTTTGTAGGAAAAGACTACTTTGGATGGAAAAAGAAAATGGAGATTCATGTAAAAGGAATTGATTACTTCTTATGGCTTGCTATCAAGAAAGGTCCTTATATTCCTTATGTTACGGGTAGTACTACGGAGGTGAAAAATGAAGATGATTACAATGATCAAGACATAGCGAAACTCACCAAAAACAACAAAGTTATGAACATTCTTATTAATGGATTAAGTGTCACGGAATACGCTAGAGTTAGTGAATGCAATTCCGCTCATGAAATGTGGCAACTCTTGGAGCTATCATATCAAGGAACGGAAGATATTAAAGAAACTAAGATTGGTCTCTTTATCACTAAGTATGAGCTTTTTCGTATGGAGCCCGATGAAGCCTTGAATGCTATGCATCAAAGATTTTCTAACATTGTTAACACCTTGAAGACTCTTGGTCAAGAATACACCAACAAGGAACAATGCCGAAAAATCTTATTTGCTCTTCCAAGGAAATACAAGACAAAGATCAACTCTATAAGGGATACTAAAGATCTTTCAAAAATGACGGTTCATGAACTCATTTGCAACCTCATGACGGAAGAGCTTGTGCTTGAAGAAGAAAAGATAAGAGATGATGAGGAGAAAAAGATAAAGAAATCTATTGTTTTCCATGCCATGAGTACCAAGTTGAAAGAACGAAAAGAAAGGAAGGAAAGTGAAGAAGAAAATTCACATGAAGAAGAAACTAGTGAAGATGAAGGAGTAGCTATGTTGGCAAGAGATATGAAAAAATTCATGAGATACAAACGCTTTGCCAAGAAAGGAAGTTCTTCCTCACCTTACAAGAAGAATGATAGAGCTATCAAACAAGATGAACCCACTTGCTATCATTGCAAAAAAGTTGGTCACATCAAAACTTATTGTCCTCTTCTTCAAAAGGAGAAACCTAAGAGAGCAATGCATGCTAATATCACTTGGGATACTCAAAATTCGGAGGAAGAAGAAAGTGACAATGAAAATGTCAATCTTGTTGCTTTTATGGGAAAACTTGAGAATGATGAAGATGCTTCTTCGGATGATGATACCGGTACTACTCACTTTGCCTTTATGGCAAATCATGATGAGGTAACTCCTAATTCCAAACTCTCTTTAACTAATGATGATGCTAGTGAACAAGATATTCATGAGGCATTTGATTCTCTTTATAATGATTTTTTAAATTCTATTGAAACAAACAAAGTTTTAACAAAAGATTTAGAATTTGAGAAAAATAGAACTAAAGAGGTTTTGAAAGCTTTGGAAGATTGTCAAAATCTTTGTGATGAATGTATAGATGAAAATGAAAAACTTCATCTTATTGAGAAAAATCTTTTGGAAGAAAAAGCTTTATTAGAGAAAAAGATTATTGATCAAAATGCTATTATTTTAAAATTTACTAGTGGGCAAGAAAACTTGGATTTGATTTTAGGTTCTCAAAGAATGGCTTGTGAAAAAAGTGGTGTTGGATATGATCCATTCACTCACCAAAAACCTTTGAAAAATGTCTTTGTCAAATAAAAAATTTCAAATGCAATTCCATCCTCTTCAAAATCTTCTATCACTTGCACCTATTGTGAAAAACTTGGTCATGATGCATCTCATTGTTACTATCGTAAGTTATTGGATTTAGGATCTCTTGTGCCAATTTGGAAAAGGCCTAAATGGGTCTTAAAAAGGAAATCCACTAACCCTCATGGACCCAATCCGAATTGGGTACCTAAAGCTTAAATTATTTTTTGTTTGTAGGGATTGAGCATCAAGAAGCAAAATATATGGCTACTTGATAGTGGATGCTCAAGACACATGACCGGAAATCCATCATTATTTACAAATTTATATAAAACAAAAGGTGATAGAGTTACTTTTGCCGATAACACTAAGAAACGCGTTTTGGGTAAAGGTAACATTGGTAATATGAACTCTTTACTTATCTCTAATGTGTTACTTGTTGAGGGTCTCTCTTTTAACTTGCTTAGTATTAGTCAACTTTGTGATGTTGGTTTTAGTGTTAAATTTGAAGCATCTAGATGTGTTGTTTTCAAAAATGATGAGTTAGATACTATGTTTATTGCAAAAAGATCGGATAATGTTTTTGTTGTTGATCTTGAGAGTCTTATGTGTAAACATATTAAATGCTTATCCGTGGTAAATGATAGTTGGCTTTGGCATAGACGTTTAGGACATGCTAGCATGGATTTAATTTCAAAATTATCTAGAAAAAATCTTGTTGTTGGTTTGCCTATTTACAAATTTGATAAAGATAAATTATGTGATGCATGTCAACTTGGTAAACAACATCGTTCATCTTTTAAATCCATTAATAAGGTCATCACCGTTAGGCCACTTCAATTATTGCATATGGACCTTTTTGGTCCTGTTGATGTCACTAGTCTAGGAGGATCTAGATATGTCTTTGTTGTTGTTGATGATTACACTAGATTCACATGGGTGATGTTCCTTGCCTTAAAAAGTGATGCCTTCAATGAATTTGCAAAACTTTGTAGAAAGGTGCAAAATGAGAAAGGCTACTCTATTACATGCATTTGTAGTGATAATGGTAGTGAATATGTGAATTCTCCTTTTGTGCATTTTTGTGATGAATTTGGGATTGAGCATAATTTTTCGGCCCCTAGAACTCCCCAACAAAATGGGGTAGTGGAAAGGAAAAACCGAACTCTACAAGAAATGGCTAGAACAATGCTAAAAGAACATAGCTTGCCTACATACTTTTGGGGTGAAGCCGTTCATACGGCTTGTTATGTGTTAAATAGAGTTCTAATTAGACCCCTTATTAAGAAAACCCCTTATGAGCTTTGGAATGGTAGACCACCAACCATTGCTTACTTTCGTGTTTTTGGGTGCAAATGTTTTATCTTAAACACTAGGGACTATTTGGGAAAATTTGATGCTAAATCGGATGAAGGTATTTTTCTTGGTTATTCCACTAAGGGAAAAGCCTATCGCATTTTCAACAAACGCACTCGTACTATTGAGGAATCTATGCATGTTGACTTTGATGAGACTAATCCTTTTAATATCAAGAAAGTAGTAGATGTTGAATTACATGAAGATGCTCCACAAGATAAATCCTTAGAATCTCCTACTCAAGAAGTAAAGTCTCATGATGAATCTCTTAAGGAAAATGATCAAATGCCAAATGAAGCTAGTACGGATTTACCAAAGTGTTGGAAACATATCAAAGATCACCCAAGTGAATTAATTCTAGGTGATCCAAAAGAAGGTGTTACCACTCGCTCTCGTAAAATTAGTAAAAATACTTGGTATTGAGACGAGAAAAAATAGTTATTTGACTAAAACATGTTTTCAATATAAAAAATTTATTTTAAAAATTAAAAATTTAGATTATATTTTGATTTATAAGACCATTTTTGGCATAATTATTGTCATGGGGAATATGGATAATATTTAAAACTCATAGGGTACTTTGAGAATTAGCTCAAACTTCATCAGAAAAATGGCATTTTCCCTTATATCAAATACTTAAGGGATACCTAGTTTTAGCAAAGGAGTTTTGACAAAAACCAATCAAGACAAAAGAGCAAACAATTAGCATGCAAGACAATTAAACTAGCTATGATATGGACATATAATCAAACACAATACGTGTACAAAAAGTAATGAGTAAGTAAAGCGATACAGTACACACAATTTAGAGTGGTTCGACTCTCGAAGGCCTGGTCCACTACCTAAGATCTATTCGATCTTTGGGATTTGGCAAGATCTTCTACTAGAAATTATGTGTCTTTTATAGGCGAGAGCACAAACCTTTGCAACCTCTTTGAAAAACCCTTCAAAGAAAACCCTTGTGTTATCACCAACACAAGTAAATCGAGTGTACAATCTACACTCACGATGTCCCTTTACAAGCCCATGAAACGTTTCCTTGTGTATCACCACACAAGTACGAGTATACAATCTATACTCACAATATACCACTTTACATACCTGTGAGGCCTTCAATTGAGTATCTCCATACAAGAAACATAGTATTCAATCGATGCCCACGATCTACCCCTGCACACACCCGTAAAGCCTTAACTTGTATATCTTTACTCAAGAATCCGAGTATGCCTCTGATACTCACAAAACCATATCACACACCCCGTGAATCTTTCAAGCCTTATGTCTACACCACACAAGCTCTAACCCACTCTTGTCTAGTCTATGGAAGATTACACTTCCTCACTAGACCAAAAACCCCCTAAGGATTTACGATTAAACCTAATCTACCTAGCCTAGCCTAGCCTCTATATTTCTCTATGAGTAGATATATACAATTATTTTTACCTAAATTCTAAGTAATACAAGTATTGGACTATGGATTCCTTTGAGTCTTTCTTTAAATATATGATTTGAAATTTTTCTAAATTGGTGTAAAAGAGAGACACTCTTGGAAGTCCTTAATACTCTATTTATATGCAAAAATTTCACAACGGACTTGTCCACGTGTCAAATTGCGGTTGGCTGAATATGAACTTTCTAGACAAGCAGAATCCTCAGGACGGATATTGATGATGTGGATCTAGTGGATTTAGATAAATAGTACACCAACGACTCTTTTTTTGTCCTTTCTAGTCATTATATTTTTCCTCTCGGATAACCGCCTTCTTATCCATAATCTATATGCTTGGATTCGAGTATTAAAATCTAACAATAAGCGTATCGGTTATCCAACACTTCTTCTTCGATTGTCAAGACTTTGACTTTATTGGCTCTCATCTGGTGCACTTGGGCAGACCACCTATCTTCACTTTGGAGGTCCGGTATTCTTCTCTTCTCACCTTCATTCCCAAACAGCTTTTGACACTCCGTATTCTCATTTTCCTCAGGTTCAGACGCCTTTACCCCTGAGACTTCATTCTCAAATTGCTTTCAGCACTTCAATTTTCCCTAACTCGGAGGTCTATACTTCATATATTCTTTTGTCTTCTTCTGCTAGCCTCCTTCAACACTCTGTGTTTTAACCCCTCGGGGGACAGATGACCTTGTTTCTGCATTTTATTTGTGCTCTCCTGAACCTGTAGGATTTTATACCAATATTGACATTTCTCGTATGACAATGCATGCTCAAGGTATAAAATTTTGTCACCAACACATTAGTCAAAATATAACCTTTAAGCCAAAATTCTCCCCCATTGGATGATGACAAAACATTGGATGGATGGATCCAAAAAATATATAAACAAACAATAATTAGATTAAAGTTCCTTCAACAAAAATAATATTATTTGAGAAATAATCCCCTGTAGAGATTGCATGCATATTTCACCCCTTTTTGTCATATCAAAATAAGGCATATAGGAGAAAAGAGCAGCAATATAAAAGGAAAGATCATATGGGAAAGTTAAAGTAGAAAGAAAAGATAATATAATGAAGACATATGTCAATTGAAAGATATGGTAAGGAGGGATATAGGGATACTTAAACGATTATGCAACAATTAATAGATACAAGAAATAACTAAAACAAGTGATAAAAACTAAAATCCTCTTTCTCAAGCTCAATGCTCAATATCCTCTTGATTTTGAGGTACTAAAGCACTTAATTGGTCTTTATAGTTTACCACGGAGTTTGACAAGTTGTGACATTCTTCCTTCATGACGATAGTTAAATAAAGTTCATAACTCGTGCCTACATCTCCTCTTTATTCTCGTTGATCTTAGGTACACCAAAAGGTTGGTATTTACTTGTATCATAATCCTTGACATATTTAGGTCCATAAATACCTTTTCTATTTTTGTCGCTTTCTTCATTCCATTTTTAACTTACCACTGAAGATCAAGAAGTCATGTGCCTAATGTTTAATTCTTATAGTACTGATGTCTCCCTAATTGTTCTAAATATAAGACCTTAGAAGACATAATGTTAGGTAGAAAATTATCTTTTTATATCGACTTTTGTGCCTAATTCGTAGTATTCCTATTTCTTGTCATGATTTGATGAATCATTATTTTTAGAGCATATTTGGTTTAATTTGTGTCGTTAATGTGAAGATTTAAAGATATATAGATATAAATTAGATGCCAAATCAATTCTAAGGAGATAAGGAAAGAATATCTTGAAGAAATCAGGAGATAAGAAGGAAAAGATAATCTAGAAAAGGAAAAGTTGTCAAATAAATCTGAATTTCACCAGCTACGTCCACAAAAGTGATCATAACTCAATATTGTCTGGGAGTTTGGAAGAATGGTTTGAAGCTAAAGTGTAGAGATTTTCGAGACGATCAGTTTCGATATAAATAACGCGTCAATCGGAGTCGTATTGAAAGAGTTAAGACCAAAACAAAACATCAACAAATTCTTACCTTTTCTATATTTTAGGGTTACGAATTTGAGTTGGGTTTGGACTCTTTTAATTGACCCCCACTCCAATATTTCGACTTAGCACCTATATATATATATATCAGTTCTAAACCTTAGAAAATCATCATTTGGTTGCATAAGCTTAATATACATACATAAATCATCATAGAAGCAATCAGGATGATCTAGAGGAGGAAGAAGCAAGAGCTAGATCTTATCTACATCAACTCCACACTTCTCCATCTCTATTCTTTGGGTAAATTAGTATTAGATCTATTTTGTCTACGAGATATTTCTAGTTATTTATTCAAGAGTTTTATTATGCATAATTTCTCTTTAGGATTGTAATTATATGAATTATTGATTATTGTTTTTCTGTTTTGAATTTGGAATTTTAGTATTTAATTGAATTGGTTCTTGAATTTCATTGACTATATTCTTGTACTTGTTTACTATTATTGACATTGCGAATCAAGGGTAGGTTTTAGAGGCTATTCACTTAGTGGCGAGTGATCATCCCACAAGGGGTTTAATTACAGAACTAGAATATATACATGTGGTGTCCGTTATTGACCGACATGCTTGACTAACCACGTAGCCAATTGGGTATAGATATTAATTATCTGTACGTAGCTTATAATCCCCCTGATGGGGTTTGTAATACGGTAGGGTAGCTCCTAAGTCAACCCTAACAAGGGTTAGGAGATTATAGAGTCCTAACTATTGTGAAATTTCCCATTCACCTTATTCTTAGGAATCATACATTCAATAGGACAGATTCATACTTGCATCTCCTTATCTTATTTGGATAATTGTTTATTATTTATTTATTTATTTTATTATTTATTTAATTAGAAAACAAAATACTTCACTTCTATCTTTTTAATTAAGACAATTAAAACTATCTATTCTAATATTGAATTTGAATTTAGAATAACTACTTAAATCCCTATGGAGACGATAATCCCGATTTTACTTATCTATTACTTGGAACGACCCGTACACTTGCGGTCTGTGGATCATTTACTTTTATTACTTTTATTGCTTTATTTTATAACACACGAGGACCCACCAAGTACCAAATGTGAATCTTGCTTAATGCGTCAAGATTACAATTCCTTTGGGTGTTGAAGTTAATATCAATGGTGTTGGTTAGATCTGAGCCAAGATTTTGGATCAAGAGGCTTAATGCTGGACCATATGGAACACATGTAGACCTTCTATGATTCCACTCCATATTTTTTATGACCGGCCAATTTTTCTCTTCCTTTTTTAAGATGAGATAGCTACGATATGATTTATAATATATGATAACTTTATCTTGGCGTCTGTTGCAAATAATTGTGTTGACAAGACATTTTTTTGAAATGGAGAACTCATAAGGAACCAATATGCTTGATATGGAGGAGAGTGAACTTTATACATCTTAGAGACAAGAAACTTTTGTATCTTGGTAATTAGTAAGGGATTAAGTTTCTTGTCCTAAATCCTCAAAGAATAGGTGGAAATGACATGAAGACCTTGACATGGATTGAATAAACCATCTATAGTTATCGGGGAAATTCTACGATCATGACCTCAAAGTTTTGATGTAACCATGTAGCATTGCTCTTGAAATACAAGGTTTTGATAGAAATCTTTACCGTAAGACTCAAATAGAGAAAATTCAACATCAAGAAACTCAAGCAACTGTTGATAATTAAGAGGAGAGTGAAAGTTTGTACCTGTAAAGGTATTTTATAAGAATCTTTTTCCGAGTATTATTTTGAAAGCTTTGAGCTTTGATTTGTCTCCGTGAATAAGAGTTTTAGGTTTCTTTAAAAATGAATTTTTTATTCGACCAAAATTTGCTAGGAACATTTTGATGAAGGACTCAGGATGAATTAAGAGAAAATGTTTTAGTTTGGGTGTGAGAAAAGGAATATGATAAGGTATATATAAAGTTATACGGCGAAGCAGTCTGTGAAAGTAGATATCAGATGTTTGATATGGGAGATGCGGTCATCCAAAATATATTTTGAATTAGCTTAGAGAAAGAGGTTATCAAATTATCAGACTAGCTAGATGCATCACATGTGGCTAATACTATGTTAATATAATATTTATAGTATAAATTTAATATCTTGTTAGTGATGGATATTTCTTTTGGGATCCAAAGATGAAAGATCATAAAATCTCGGTCGCATTTTTGTCGTAACTTATATGTATATCGGTGTAAACCGTAAGTTTTATTTTTGTGTACGACATTGGTGAAAATTCATTATAATGCACTTAAAATGGTGTATAGTTCGCCAAAGTTATTTTTTGAGTACCAAATTATTTTTTGTACGTGGATTTGTTTTCTGTCTTTTAAGGTCTCTCTCCCAACTCGACAATCTGAATCCACCCTTTTCGACGTTGTTCCGATAATATGGACCATGCAGATGACTAGGCCATGATCTTTTGGAACTCCCTCATTGGCCATGCCCATAAAGGGGAAGCGGGAATTGCCGGTGGCGGAGACTTCCTTTATGGACCGACTAGAGGATTGGCTGTTGTATGAATAACAGTGCTAATGTTGCCGAATGAAACTAGTTAAAAACAAAAATTGGGGAGAATTGTTCTTTTAGCGTCATCAATTTTTTATAAAGAAGAATCTACAAATTAGAGCCCAAATCTCACCAAACTGAATTTTTAAAGCCTAGTTAGAAAATACTTTTAAATAAGGCATAGTTTTCATTTCTAGTTGCATTTTTTCCAACTTTTCCCTTTTCATTTTTTTTCTTTTCAGTAATTCGTTTTTATTCTCTTTGTTCTTTTCATTTAACGGGTGGGTCTGTACTCATGTGTACGGATCTATGTTGTGTTTTACGTTTTTTAAGGTGGATAAAATGATTTTTTTATATATTTGCATTTAGTGTTTGTCCATATAATAGTACAACATAGGCTAAGGGTTGTACCCAATTCTTGTTTTTTGTATATGTCCAATGTTCCAGTTTTGTCCAAGTGCATGTCCAATAAAGTCCATATACCCTAAGGGCTATACCCAAGCCCCGATTTTGTCCAAGTGTATGTCCAGTATTATACCATAAAGGTTGTACCTAAATCCTATTAACTCATTTTTTTTCTAATTATTTTCTACAAATAATAATCTCTTCACAAAAAAACAAAAAATATATTCACAAGAAGGGCTAGACCCACGTGGCTATACCCAAAGGACTGGACCCAAGTGGCTATACCTACCCCATTTATTACCTACAAAATAACAAAGAAAGGTTACTGTTTAATAAATTAAACATTTTTTATTAAAAAATAAAATTGACAAAAAAAGAAAACTAAACAAAAAAAGAAAAACAACGACTAACCCAAAATGGGCTGGACCTAACATAAAAAAAAAGAAAAACAATGACTAACCCAAAATTGGCTGGACCCTAACAAAAAAAAACAAGTTTATTTTTTAAAAAATACAATAGAAAATGCTAAACCCAAGGGGCCAGACCCATGTAGCTTTTTTCTTAAAATCAGGATTGGTCCAAATGAGACATTGAAAAACAATGGAACATTTTTATTGAAAAATGGATGGACCAACCTCTCTCCTAAGCAAAAAATTAAACAAAAATTAACAAGCCCATTACCAAGCTGGACCCAAATGGGGCTGGACCAGCGTGGGCGGCAGACACGATTTAAAAAAAAACCCAGATCTAGCCTCCATGGACACACGACGAAGGGAGATAGGAAGGCGAAGGTGGAAGGGCGCCGATGGCGGTCTGGTGGAGGGGCGTCGCTGGTGTAGGTGCGCAGCAAGAAGGAGGTGCTCCGATCAGCGAGAAGGTGGTGCCAGTTTTGAGAGAAAGCAAATGGGCTTCGGCTTCGTCGAAGGTCAGCAGGTTCGCGCTGGTGGTGGAGAAGATCTAAGAAGAAGCGAACGGGATCCTGGTGACCTGGTTCAAGCTGGTGGCCTAGTTCGCAGCTTCGAGTGTGCAGATCTGGTGGGAGCCAGGCTTCGAGGGTGAAGATCTGTTGGCGGTGTGTTCGCGGATTTCTTCGCTGGCCGGAGATGGAAGACGAAGTGCGACGGTGAGATCTTGGAAGACGAAGCAGCGACAGTGTCGATGACGGTCTTCACGGCGGCGACAATGGTCATCTTCATGCGAGATAGGGTGAAGAAGGAAGGGGAACAGGGAGGGGGAAGGTGGAAGGCTATGGTGGAGCGGTGGGATGGTAGAGGGTGGTGGAGGTAGAAGGCTATGGTGGTGGGCGTGTTTTAATGTGCATAGTGAAGGCACAAGGAAGACAGCAGAGAGAGAGAGTAGTTGTCTGGGTTTCACAACCCTAATGGGGTTTTTGTTCAGGTTTTTTGTTTCCATCAGTATGAATAAGAGAGGGAAGAAGTATTTCGTCTTTTGTTTAGATTTTAGTTAGGATTGGATGTTTAGTTAGTAAATGGAGTTGTGCTTTAATTTATGGGATTTTAGAAAATAACTCCATCTTTTATAAACATTATTATCTAACTTGGTATGTTAGAACAAAAAAAACATGTTGTTTGTCATTAATATAGAACAAAATATCAAAAAGGAAATGTCTTTAATTGATCAAATTTTCGAATTATAAAATAAGGAAATTGACTAAATTAGGTGTAATTCACCTTTTCCCTTTCCATCTTTTTTCGATTTTGTATCTCGATTCATTTATGTCTTGGATGCTTCCATTTTCATTAATATCATGGGACCACGGAATCACAAAGATGGAATAGTGATGCACCGAAAATCTAATTCGCCACTTGTTTTTAAAATACAAAAATATTGACACTTGCTCACACTTTTTCTTTTTTTAGTAGTCAACATCTTAAAATGAGGTGTTTCATTTTCATTATGGTACATAACACAGGGTGGATGTAGTCTTTTCAAGGGGTAATTGGAGAAAAATGCCTTCTTAATGAGACTACTAATTTTTTTAAGCCTCTAACTTTTTTATTTAGAGATAAATGCCTTCTTAATTAAGTAATTAGAGAAAAACTCCCCTTAATTATTTCTTTTCTCTTTTTATCCAATATAAATACTACTTATTATAAACTAGGTAATTAATTCCCCAATTATTATCACACACTCACACCCAGATTCTCTCTATCTATTTCTCTCTCTCTCTTTCTCTCTCCTCTAACCGATTCTGCATCTCCAATTCTACTTCTCCATTGATAAGCTAAGAAGCTCACGCATCTCCATTGCTAAGCTACTAAGATTACTCGTTTTTTTTCTTCTTCTCTAATGGTAAACTAACATCTCATTTTCCTCTCATGCTCTCTATCTCTCTCGGCTCTGTTTTTTCCTCTTTTTTTTTTTTGAATTTTTGGTTTCATTTTGTTGTTTTGGTGATTTGCAGGTTTTAGTTTCTATATATACATATACATGTGTATGTATTCTCTGTTTTTAAAGCATTTTCATTCACATTTTCATGCTAATTTACAACTTTGTAGCAATTCTGCAGTTTTCAAGCTTTTTCTCTTCTAATTGCTTGTTTTGTTTTGATTTTGTGTTTATATTCTTAGTTTTGTTCATATTTTGCTTTGATATTAGCAAATTTTTGTGTTTAAGCTCTTTATGTTATGATAATGTGTTTACATTCTTCATTTCTTCATATTTTGCCTCCTTTTCTGTAAATTCTATGTTATATTCTTCATTTTGTTCATATTTTGATTCTACATTGCTAAATTCTATGTTTAAACCGTTTTAATTGCAGTAGATTGTGTGTTTGAGTTGTAATGTTGTGAAGAGATTTGTGCAGGCGCAGAATTCCATGTTTTAAACATGGAATTCCATGTTTTATACAGTATGAAGCTGTATGAAACATGGAATTCCATGTTTAAAACATGGAATTTTGCTAATTCACATTTCCATCCTACTTTGCAACTTGAAGCAATTCTACTGTTTTGAAGGTTTTTCTCTTCTAATTGCTTGTTTTGTTATGATTTTGTGTTTATATTCTTAGTTTTGTTCATATTTTGCTTTGATATTTGCAAAATTTTGTGTTTAAGCTCTTTTTGTTATGATAATGTGTTTACATTCTTCATTTCTTCATATTTTGCCTTATTTTCTGTAAATTATATGTTATATTCTTCATTTTGTTCATATTTTGCTTCTACATTGCTAAATTCTGTGTTTAAACTGTTTTAATCGGAGTAGAGTGTGTTTGAGCTTTAATTTTGTGAAGAGGTTTGTGCAGTCGCAGAATTCCATGTTTTAAACATGGAATTCCATGTTTAAAACAGTATGAAACATGGAATTCCATGTTTAAAACATGGAATTCTGCGACTGCACAGAATTTTTTCCCTTTTCTACTTCTTCCTTTGTTTGTGTTATTGTATTCTTGTACTTATGTCATGACTTGTTTTCTGCAGATGGTTATGGTTGTAGTAAAGTTCGGTTCTCAACGTTATATGTGTTCGTTTGATCTTTTCCGACTCTCGTTTCTGTTTTCGATTACGTGTTTCCACGATCCCAAGTAGCATACATTTGATAGTCACAAAGATTTGGTTCTGAAAAGCAACCGTTTGAGTCAACTAATCAGTCACGTCAATCAACGCCAAAAATTGTCAAATTGCTCTATGATTATTTTTTATGATCATTATATTCTTGTAATAGTTTTTTAATATTCACTGGTTTAACGATTTTTACAGTTTCTATTGTTATGTTTTGGATCCTTTTTGTTTTTATATTGTGTTGTGGTTCATTCCTTTATAATTATTATCTTTCTGTATAGGTTTCGATTCGAGTAGCTTAACTTGTTAGTGTGCAGGTTAGTAAATTTTCATGTTCCAAACATGGAATTTCATGTTCCAAACATGGAATTCCATGTTCCAAACATGGAATTCCATGTTTCAAACATGGAATTTACATGTCATTTTAATGTGTTGCGGATTTTGCCTGCTTTATTGAATTTTTTGTTGGTATCAGAACTGTTCTAATCAAATCCTTCACAATAAGAAATACTAATCAATTTCCATTTCTAATCAAATCCTTCATAATACTTAATAAATTACAAGTCATTTTAAACATTACATTCTAAAACATTCCAAAATAAGTACAATTAAATACGAAATACTCTTTTCAATATAATAATAAAAAGGTCAACACATTCATCAATATTCTTTTAGATAACTGATTATTTGATCTTTGTTTTTGCTGAACTGCATATACACTCTTCAATGAACACAATCCACTGAGGGGCTGCTCATCACTTAGAAAAACTAGTAGTTCTTCCTTTTCACTGCTTGTATCTTATCATCTTCTTGTTAATCAGTAAATCTTCTTCTTGGAGGCATTTTTACTTGTATTTACACAAACTCCAACCACAAGAAACAAATTAGTAGTCTTGACTTGATAACTTTTCTTTTTGGTGCCATTTTCACCTGTTTTTACACAAACTCCAAGCACAAGAAAACATATTAGTAGCCTGAATTGAGTTAATTCCATGTTTAATATAGTTATCAAAACATGGAATTTCATGTTTAATACAATTATCAAAACATGTAATTTCATGTTTTGATAAATGTATTAAACATGGAATTCCATGTTTAATACAGTTACTAACAACATTCTGCAGAATTCTATATTATGCAGTAATTACACTATAAGGTCCCTAAACTACACATTCTATCTATAATACAGTTATCAACACATGGAATTTAATGATTTGATAACTGTATTAAACATGGAATTCCATGTTTAATACAGTTACAAAAAAACATTGTGCAGAATTCCATATTATGCAGTAATTACACTATAAGGTCCCTAAACTACACATGATGTCTATAATACAGTTTTCAAAACATGTAATTTCATGATTTGATAACTGTATTAAACATGGAATTCCATGTTTAATACAGTTACGAAAAACATTGTGCAGAATTCTGCATTATGCAGTAATTGCATTTTAGGTCCCTGTTTAACACATTTATTCACATTTTATGACTCTAATCCATCTTTCGTTCATGTTGATCACTGATAAATTGAACACATTCATCAAATAATCCTATTTTAAACCCTAGAAACCCAAGAAATGTGTAACAAATCAAACAAAATCAACATGAATCACACAAAAACAGTTTCTAATCCAAAAAACACATTCGAAACCTCAAAATTAACATAAAAATAGGATTATATTTTACTTACTTATGGGTTTCTTTTGGATTTTGGAGTCTAATCTTTAGTTTGATCGATAGATGTTGCTTCCTAGTTTGCTCGCCGGAGTATAGTATCTCTTTCTTGTTCACCGTCGCCGCCGTTCACCGCCGTTCGCCGCTGATTCTTCTCCTGCTATCAAAGACCCAGTGTGTGTGGTGTGTGTGTTTGTGTGCCGTGTGTATAACTGTTTTGTTTTCTTTTCTTTTCTTTTATACTTTAATAACTATTAAAGTATCTAACTTTTTTTTTTTTTTTAATTATCATTTGTAAGGGTATTTTGGGGTGGGGCTGTTTTCTATAAAATGTCTTATTGGAGGCACCTTTTTTTTAATATTTTTTCTAATAGGCATTTCTCTCTAATTGGCTCTATTTTCAATTGAGATGGACTAAGATCAACAAAAAAAAATTCACATTGCTATTAATTTTTTAGAAAAGGTTAATTTTTAAGTTGGATTTAGTTATATTATTTGGCAAAATGGACCATCATAACTTTTTGCTTTGGTGTCAGAAATATATTTTTTCTAAGTTTTTATATCACATATTTTTTTAAAATATCTCCCCCAGAGAAGAGAAAATATATATAGGACCCCTTATTAGAAAGTTATTGCCAAATAGCTGAAGTTATATACACTATGCCAATTTCGAAGATGATTACAAACGTCTGACTTGGAAATTCTGGGAGATTTTTATACCATTGGAAAACTATGGAAGTCAAGTTTAAAGGTCGTAACTCACACCTTATTTGGATATTGTATGAAAAAGATATGATCAACACAATGAGATGTAGCGCTAAAAACGAAAAAGTTTTCTCAAATTAGCATGTCCCTTTGACTCCAAATCGAACCACAATGCCACCAAACTCCATACATATCATAAATCAAACATCATGGATCGAGAACGTCAAACCTTAACTTGGGGATTGAGCGATTCTCGCGAAAGTAAGTACTATATCCCCTATCGTTAGCTTGTATATTATATGTTTAGGTGTATATTTCTAAATTTATTGTTTTAGAATCCTTTTTGAGTTGTGGAGATGACTCATCTATGAGTTAGAGGTGGGATTCTAGTTGTCCTCGTCTCTGTTTTGTGTGTTTAATTGTTTATAACCCTGCAAAATATCTTTACTACGTAAAAGAGTCTATAAAACATATATATCTACGGCTTAAGATAATATATAAAAGGACACTTTTTTGAAGAAAACAAATTGTTAAAAAAAGAGCAAATTCTATTTTTAGGCTATTATTTATGGTCTAAAAAATATTTTTAGACCAAACGTTTTGAAAATACGATTTTTAGAGCAAATTTATTCAGAAGTATTATTTGTAGGCGATTTTATTAAATTTGTGAGATATTTAATAGATTTTAAGAATAATTTGAACAATTCAAATAGTGTTTTTTTTGGGTACATGGGTGATCCGGGATTGCTTGCGCGCACCACGATTAATCCTACGGGAATATACACGTCTCTCCATGTATATTCTCATATAAAACAAATAGTGTTTTTAGTTTGTGAAATAACTACTAAGATCGATAGTTGGTCTAGTAATTAGACTATCTCGTACAGACCAAAATGTATGCAAGTCTAATGTGACTCTCATATGTATTAAAAAGGGTGATTTACTCATGAAGTCCACAGACTATTGGCAGTTGCCCATCAGGTCCAACCCACCCCAAAAGTTGAAATTGCCCTTCTGCTCCATTAATATCTTTTGACTTACCAAAACTAATTTCCTAATTATATGCAACCAATCAATTAATATAAAAAAAAGGAAATAATTGCCAAATATATTAAATTAAAACACAAAATAAAACAAATAAACTAATAGAAAATCACTTATTATATATCTTTAATAAATTAAAGCCAAATACATTAAATTAAAGCACAAAATAACACCAGTATTTACAACCCATCGATATTAACTAGCACACCATCGATATCCCACACATAACCCGTCTGTTTTTCATACAGTCCAAAAACACCAGTATTTACAACCCATCGATATTAACTAGCACACCATCGATATTCCACACGTAACCCGTCAGAAATGTGCAGTGTGTCCACACGTAACCCATCAGTACAAACCACCGATACTAACTAACACACCACTGATATTCCGCACGTAACCCATCAGAAATGTGCAGTGTTTTCAACCCCACCAACAACACTTCTCCACCACCAAAAAACCGCCACCACCACCTCGCACCACCCCACCAACAACACTTCTCCACCATACAAAGTCTCGGTTGCTGCATTATTTCGTGACACCCCCACCTGCTCTCTGCCATCTCTTACCTCCATAGAGCTGCTACAGCAAGGGTTCCTGGTAGAGTTGTGATGAACGGACCTGGCGAAGCAGCGGATCAAGAGCTTGGAGACGCTGCAACGCAAACAACTGGAGGAGTAGCCGAGCTTGAGGGAGCTTGAGGGAGCTGGAGCAGCTGTTCGGGAGGAGCTGGAGAAGCGGATCGTGAGGAAGCTGGAATGGAACGGGAAGCAGCCCATCACTGGCGTGGCGAAGATGAGCAAAAAAATCAGAAAAATAATGGAACATACCTTACGGTAAAAAATGGAAGAACGATGATGGTGTATTGTTGGAGAAGATATCGGTGGTGTTGCTTGTAGAATGATTTTGTTAAAAGGTATAACAAATTTACTATAATAAAAGCATGATTTATGGGATTTAAGATATCAGTTATTAAAAGGGAATCAGTTACTAGCTAAAAATAAGGGATAGCTTGATATTGATATATTCTAATGAGGGGTAGTGATGGTATATAAAATCTAACGCAGGACTCTATCGGGGGAAATGAGGGATGGGACTTGATAGGAGTGGGATATTGGGTTCTAGGACTATATAGGATAATATCTCTATTAAAAAAAACCAAATAATTATAGATATTTGAATTTATTCAAATTACTTTTAAAATTTATAAAATATTAAAGTAATGATATATGTCACCCTTTTTCATGTCATCCTTTTATCACCTTTCTATATATATGTATTGATTTTCTTGAATAGAAGATAGAGAAAAATTAAATAGGATAGAGAAATCAATTCATTGGTCCATGTAGACATACTTGTAGGAGGTGATAAAAGGGTGATACAAAAAAGGTGACAAATATCATTACTCAAAATATTATTAGGCTCTAGGTAGGTAATGGCCTCAAAAATGGAATTTGCTAAAAAAATAAAATAAATCAAACTCTCTACTCTCACATACACACTCACACACACCCACAGCTGCTGACCAACTACCCGCATTCATCCCCGCCGCCTCACGGAGATCCTTCGCCTCCTCCAACAACCCTTCTCCCAAACCAAATCTTTACGGTAAACAATTCTTATCAATTACATTATAAAAATTCAAATAACTAATGATTTTGATTCTTTTTAAACGGGATTCTTTCAGTTTTTCTCAGAAAATTTTACGATATTTTAAAATTTCGATAGTGTTGAATCTCTTTTTCTACTAAACAAATCTCCTACGGTCCTAAATATGACGTTTGAGAATTTTTCCTTGTGATTTATGAATTGCAGCAACGGTTGGACTGAGCAGTTTGATTAAAGTTTGATTTATGCAAGACGACCGACAGTGAAAGTTGTGTCATAACGGCGGCTCAGCTCTGCTCCAGTCTCGTCCTACTCTCTGTCCGGTAAGTCTCTCTCTTCAAGCAATTTGTATTGCTAGATGAACTAGGTCTCTAACCATACACTAATATGGCTTTTCAAATACCATTACAATTTTTATAGTTCTGTTGTAAACATTTATGCTACATTCGTTGGTCTTAAATTTGTTTGCATAATTTGCTCTTGCCAGTATTGATTTTTATTCTTTCTGCATTTTTTCAGTATACGGGCCGGGCCATTGTTTCACTCTCTGATTAGAAAATTACAAAAAGTCAACGAGTAAACTAAGGGGTGTGAGTAGCAAATTATGTGGAAGAAACTAGTAGGAAATGGTCAAATGGTGTCCAAAAGCAAGCGAAAAATCCGTCCACCACCACCTGCTACTGCAAAGCCCGTTATCAGAGTATCAAACCACATAGCCCATTTGGGCCGTCCAAAGAAGGGCCCAAAGCCCTCTCAGCTGCTATCTCTACCTCCATTTCCAGGCCACCCTTTACCAGGAAGACAAATATCGGGCCCACATGTTACCGCCATTAGTTGGCTTAAATACTACTTCGATGATATACCCCCTCCATTAATTCAATCCCATTTCAATAAAGCCCTTGTAATTTACTCTTTCTCCTTTTCCTCCCCTTTTTTCTCTTCCCTTAATCAGTACTTGTTTTTTCCAGGTTCAAGTAGAGTGTCTTGAGTCTGGTCCCACACATACTAATAGACAAAAACAATCAATATCCATGAGAAAGGTACTGATACTTTTTATGTCCATGCTATGTTTTATAATCCATGGTTTTACTTATTCTGCAATTTTGCAGCTATTTTACAGATCAATCATAATGAGGTCATGGAGGTAAATGCGAAAATTTACGTACCTGTATCTATAGCTGAAGCTAAAATATCCAAAAGATTCGATGTTATACCAACTGGTACTTTATACCCAAATGCTGATGAAATTGAATATTTACAAAGACTTGTAAAGTATAAGGCATGTCTATTGTATAAAATTTTGTTAGAATTACATTTTGGTCCTTCTAAATTTTATATCAATTATTGGTTTTTTGATTTTCCAGGACTCTGCTATATTAGTGCTAAATAAGCCCCCGAAACTACCTGTCAAGGTTCTCTATTCTCTACACTTAATATATTCTATTTTGACCCTAATTTAAACTTTTTTTACCTATTAATTTACGAATATTAGGGAAACCTGCCGATTCACAACAGTATGGATGCCTTAGCAGCTGCAGCTCTATCGTATGATTATAACGAGGGTCCTAAGTTGGTAAGCTGAGTTCAATTTTTTAATTGCATAATAGGTACCTATATTATAGTTTTATATCATTTAGGTACATCGTCTCGACAGAGAAAGTAGTGGACTTGTTTTAATGGGAAGGACGAAAGAAAGTATTTCATATCTTCATTGGTTGTTTAGTGACATAAATAAATCCAAACCCTTGTCAAAGGTACTGATACTATGTATAAAATATTTAATTCAAATCATTATATTCTTCGCTAATAAAATATGTAACTTTTTGCCCTTTTTAGACGTGGAAAAATGCTTGTGAGGCAATGTATCAAAGATACTGGGCATTAGTAGTAGGTTCACCAAAGGAAAAGGAAGGTGTAATTTGTGCACCACTTACTAAGTTATTTCTTGATGATGGAAAAACTGAGAGGGTAATTTTGTCTAATAACTCAGTTTTAGAAGCTTCACAAGAAGCTATAACTGAATATCGAGTACTTGGTCCCATGATTAATGGTTGTTCATGGATTGAATTACGCCCTCTCACAAGTCGAAAGCATCAGGTAAAGTAAAGGATTTTTTTTTTTTTTTTAAGAAACGGTTTTAATTTTTAATTTTTTGCAGCTTCGTGTGCATTGTGCTGAAGCACTTGGTACACCAATAGTGGGAGATTATAAGTATGGTTGGTTTGTTCATAAGAAATGGAAACAAATGCCTAGAATTGATTTTGAGCCAATAAGTGGGGAGCCTTATAAATTAAGAAGACCTGAAGGATTGGCTGTGCAAAAAGGAAGTGTTTTATCCAAGGTTCCGTTACTTCATTTACATTGTAGAGAGATTGTACTTCCCAACATTGAAAAGTTTCTTGAGCTTCACAAGATTGAATCTAAAAATCTAGTCCTAAACTCAAAGAATAGTTCGAATTCTGATCTTCTTAGGTTTGTGGCATCGATGCCTTCTCATATGAAAATTAGTTGGAATCTTATGTCATCTTATTTGATATAATACACCCTTTCCCTTTCATTTTGTAAATATTAATATTGCTTTTCCATTAAAATGAAATGAAAGACTGGAAATTGACTCTGGATGTGTTTTTTTTTTATATGATTCATTAGATATTGTTGATGACTAGACAAGCTATTTATCCATTTGCATGTTTTTGTGATGTGCTTTGAATTTTTCATTTTTGGGATATGATTACTTGTTCAATGGGTAACAGGGGTGTTGGTTAACACTAAACCTTCAAAGAGAACAAATACGAATAGCGATAGCCAATCCCAGAGATTACAAATTTAGGGAGGTAAATGAACCAAGTCCTTTCCCTTTAATGTTTTATTTTTTATTTTTTTTATTCATATCACTTTTCGTACTAACGTTCATGAAAATCTTGCATGTTTATGAACAATTCAAACCCGGTCTGAAATTTTGTTTTCCATCAAGTTAAACAAATAAAGTTTTGACATTTTTATCTTGTCTCGTTTAAATTTATTAGTTGACTCGATTCGATTCAAAGTTTAAATTTATTAGTTGACTCGATTCGATTCGAAGACCTACGATAATGACTCAGTAAGAAAATTATTCAATAATATAAAGAGGGTACATTCCCAATATAGGTCTCAAATTATGGATATATGCATAGATACGACTAACATTTTAACGATGAGTTATTTTGGACTATAATTATATCCCGTTCTGAATTAATTTTCTGATCTTTTTTTCATACATGAGAGACTTCAAAGCCGTTTAGAATAAGATTATAAGATAAACAATCCTTCACTAAGAGTCTAGTACAATTCTAGTAGTCGCACATTCAAATCTATCTCTCGTAATAATATTCTAAAGATTATTTGAAGGATCTTCAAATTCCGTGGGCCCTATTTACGCACTTACACTTTATTTTATATAGAAATTACATGAGCTAAGCATGTATGCTATATTGTAAAAGGAAATTTTGGTTTAAACTTATCCATATTAACTATCACATAATTTTTTGACAAAAAAAGTGTATCTTCTGTATAAAAATATGCGTAATGATAATACCATTTAAAATTATACCATCTAATATACCACTCATGACGTGGTAAACTGATTGGTAATAAATAGTTAATTTATTTATTTTCTTGATTTGATTAACAATTATTGCCAACCAATTTACGCCACTGGTAGTTAAGTGATATGATTTTAAATGGTATATATCACTATTCTACAAATATAGTCAAATTGTCGTTATTAGAAACGAAGGGTAAGTGCCCAAGATGAATCATTTTTAAAGTTTTGCAATATTCAGTCCAAAAAATAAAATAAAATAAAATAAAATAAAGATTTTGCCATATTTCTAAGCATGGCCATATAACGCTTCCTCGTGAATATAGTAAGTTCTAGATGTATTTACCGATCTCTTTAGGCCTCAGATGTAAAAAAAACATAACTATAGTATACAACGTATTTTGGAAATGAAACCAATACAAAAACTAAAGTAGGAGTCCCAAGTAAAGGGTCAAAACCTAATAATTTACTAAGTTATCCTCAACTAGGGATATAAACAACTCAAGTCGAGTCAATATATATTCAAATTTCTTTGTTTAACTTTTCGAGTCGAGTCAAGCAGAACTTAAATTTAAACAAACCGAGTATTATATATTGAAACTTCATTGTTTATTTCTCGAGGTGAGGCTCGTTGGACTCAAATTTAAACAAGCGAAGTAGTATACGTTCAAACCTCTTTGTTCAACTTCTCGAGTTAAGGTAAAATGAACTCAAATTTAAATGAGTCGATACAAGACATTTAAGAAGGTTTGTTCAATCTATCGAACAAAAATTTGAATTAGTCTTTTTCGAGCCAAGTTTGAACGGTGTATGCGTAGGGTCGAGCCCTACCCCTAATCTAAGATATAAGACTTATACCTCCCTTTTTATTAAACAATAAGTCTGCTTAATCTAGTGATTTGCAATATTGTCTTTTTAAATGGAGGTTTTGGTTTCGATTATAAGCAACCTCATTTAGGGTATTGATTTTGATTTTTTTTCATTTACAAAAAATATATATAGCAACTAGGGCTGCACATGGGTCGGTTAACCGACCCGAAGTGCCTAACCCTAGACCCAATCCGAGTATATCAGATTTCAAATATTAAAACCGAAACCCTATCTTTTTATGGAAACTGCGCTGGTTGGGTTAGGGCGGGTAGGGTCAGATTGGGGTCGGTTTTGGGTTTGGTCAACGCAAAGTCAAACAATAAAAAACAGTAAAGAAAAATTCTAAATTCATTGAATATTTCCTTAAATAGTAAGTTTTCCAAAATAGAAACTTACTATATACAGTAAGTTTTCCAAAATAGAAACTTACTATATACAGTAAGTTTTCCAAAATAGAAACTTACTATATATAGTAAGTTTCCAAAAATAGCAAGTTACTGAAATCATATTACAAGTTTACAACCCTGGGTTTTAATATGTTTGCCCACATACAAACAACTTACAATTACAAAAATACACAACGTTTCATTCAAAATACATAAAATGCAACCTCTGTTGTGCAAAATAGATAAAATTGTACAAAATTGGGTGCATTTATTCATTCCTTCCAAAAATACTCAAATTCCTTTAGCTGACCTGCAATTTTTTAACACAATGAACAAGGGAAGGGTTACAAGTTTGCCTTAGATTCTAATTTCATCATTGGCAAGATTAGGAACCACTTAGAGACAAGGGACATCTTTTGAAACTTACAAGTTACTAAAATCCTAACTAAAATGTTGCCAAGTCAGTCTTGTATTCCTCATAAGATCATACATTCATACATGTATTTAAGTGTAATCATGGGATGGGAATTAGGGCGATGCAAATAAAATTTAGTTGAAAACTGAAGTAACTTGTAAGTTTATAAAAATATTCATTTATTTATACCTTAGGTTATTGGTTACAAATGTATTAAAGTGGTCTCAGAGGTGGTCACATTCAACTCATCCAAGCCCAAAAAAACCCGTCAAAGACAAGAAATGAAGAAATAACACTAAGTCAGAATCAGAAAAACAAAGGAAATATTATATAAGTATCAAACATTGAATTATACCTAATTCAGCCTCCAAATCTTCAACCAGATTCTTAGAAGAGTTAAGATTAATAGGTAGTGTAGAGTTCAACCAATTTTGAGTACAAATCAGTGCCTCAACTGTACGTGGTGATAGGAAACTTCTAAATTGATCAAGTACCCTACCACTTGTGCTAAAGGCAGATTCAGAAGCTACTTTTGAAATAGGGACAACTAGTACATGCTTAGCCATCTCCGAAAGGTGTTTAAATCTCAGAGAACTTAATTTCCACCAACTCAAAATATCAAAAGAATCTGTCATTTCCTCAACCTCTTCATTGAGGTATCTTTGAAGTCCATTGCCATTTGAAATGTTTTTTCATCCATAAAATATTGAAACCTACACCCAAGCACACTATTTGATTCAAGGTTAGTCATTTCAGGACCAGAACTGGATCCACCAGTTCCAGGAGCAACTGGTTTTGAATAACAAGCAAAAACCTTGTTAAGGCATCATTAACTTTTGCAAGAAACTCAGTAGCTTGAGTAGAAGAGTACATAAAGTTGAAGTAACAAGTAAGGTATTGTAATTTTTTCCTTGAATCTAACACAACTGCAACATATAGTAATATGTTAATACTTTGGATTCCTCAATATTTCAGAAACTTTCCCCTCATTTTATAGCCAGTTCCTTCAAAAACTCATCATCTGATCCACACAATTCCTAAATTTTCTCCCATATTATAACTATTTTATCAAAGAAAAGGTTTGAAGTAGCAAATAGAGTTCTAGAGAACTTCTTGGTAGAGTTGTAAAACAATCTCAGAAACTCCACAAAACAAGCCGCATTTTGCCAATCTATGAATGTAGGTTTAGGTCTATCAATATCATTAACAAAGTAGGCCTTAAAATTATCATCATGCTCACCTATTAAATAAAACACACTTTCAAACTTAATTGCAGATTCTAACATTTTGTAAGTAGAATTCCATCTAGTAGGGACATCAAAGCTTAATAGGGCTTTAGATTCAATACTACAAGTGGACATAGCTTCTTTGAATGAAGTAGAGCGAGATGAAGAAGACCTTACTTACCTTACCGCTTCTTGTATATTTTTTTATAGAATTATCCAACTCAGTAATACCTTCCTTCACAATCAAATTCAAGATATGTGTGCAACACCTAACATGTAGAAACTCATGATTCAAGATGGTTTTGGGTTTAGTTGCTGAAACTTTAATCAAGTGTTTAACAGTAATAGTGTCATAAAAGGCATTGTCATCTGTAAGACTTAAATAAGAATCAAAATCCTAATCTCTAAGTATTGATTCAACAACTTTTTCAATTGTTTCACCCGTGTGATCCTCGACCATACAAAAACCAATGATTCTTTTTTGTAGATTCCATTCACAATCAATATAATGGGCTGTAAGACACATGTAACTCATATTTTGATTAGAAGTCCAACAATCAGTGGTCATACTAATCCTCATACCCTTCAATATTTTTTTCAACTTAATCTTTTCCTCACCATAAAGCGACCAACATTTTTTCATAACGGTCATCCTTGATGGCATTTTAACATATTTGGGTTGCATTACATTACATAATCTCTTAAATCCAATGCCCTTCACAAATCTGAATGATAACTCATCTAAAATAACCATTTCAGCTAATGCTTTAGTACAAGCCTCAGCTGAAAACATGTAAGAAACAACACCACCACCAACCTCTTCTATTTTATACATTAACACTGTTTGTCCACTTTCTACAACGGGATAGAAAGGATACTTTTTACATCTCCTATGATTTATATGATAAAGCATGTTTGTAGTACCATGTCTCTTAGAATCAACTGCATAAGAAACTTCACAGTATTTACAAACACCTCTCCTAGCATTTGCCTCATCAAAATATAGGATTAAAATTTGTCCAACAAATCATCAATGATCTTTACCATTTTAGCTACAGGGGGATTGTCCATTGGTGGGGCTGGATGTTTAGGTGTAGAAGAATTACCACCAAGAGTTAAATTAACCCCTTGAGTTTGAGTTGGAGAAGTAAGATCAGTAGATGGCTCATTTTCAATATCCATTTCATAATTATTTCTGCAAAAAAACAAGAAGCAACTGTCAAGACATATTTTTGAAAAACTAAAAAATGCAGAAACAAAATCAGTTAGTGAATGAGTATTACCTGAAATTGGAATAAGAAACAAAGCATTAAGCAACCAAAGTTAATCCACTTTCATATCATATTTGCGAATACATGCCATTAGAAAATATAAAGACATTAGAATCATTATCCATTATCCAATACACATAAGACAATAACTTATAAATGAACAAACATAACAAGTGTTTGAGAAATAATATTTGCGTTTCATTTTAACAAATCAGAAACTATAAGCATATCAAAGTATCAAACAAACCCAGAAACAATTTCAAAATCCACTAATACGGGTTTTAAAACTTACTTCCTTTTCAAATCACATTATTTCCTTTTGAATTTCTCAAAATCAAACACAAATAAAAGGTATTAGGGTTTATCATTTCAAATACAACATCACTACTCAAGGAATTGATTAACAATACATCACATTAAATATACACCGAGATTAGGGTTAAGCACATAATTCCTGAACAAATGGGGTTTTGGTTTAAGATAACCAAAGCCGTGCCTTTAAGGCTTTTATAGGCTTCTGCTAACCCATTATCCTCAAGTAACCAAGCATAGAACACTCATACACCTTAACCATGGTAAGATTTACCAACCGGGGTAGCAAATATCGGACAACATTCAAGTAATTAATGCGACCCATTAATTTAGGTAGAGAGTGTTTAATGCGGTGTACTTGACCCCTAAAATAACTGGCGGGATTTGACAGAAAAGAGAAGAAGATACTGGTAAAAGGGGCTAGTTCTTAGGGTTTTGGTGAGAAAGAGAGTATCGTGCCAGAGAAGATGAAGATTGAGAGAGTGTGTGTGAGATTGAGTAGAGAGAGAGAGAGAGTGAGACGTGTAAATACACGCTAATGAGTTGCCCTTTCGGATTTCTAAAAGCGTTTTCTCTTTTGTTTGATACATATGTACTATTAAAAAAAATTATATACCCCAAAATCGGTTCGAGTTGGGTACGCGCGGTTTGGGGTGACCCCAACCCGTAAACCGACCCAAACTTTTAAGAAAAATATTTACAACCCTAATGGGTCGGCGGTTACGGGTTTTTAGGGTCGGGTGGGGTCGGTTTGTTCGGGTGGATGGGTTCTCTGATCTGTTTGTGCAGCCCTACCATTGTCAACCTATTTTTTGAAATATATTGTTTAACGAATGTTAATATTATAATATAATTAGACTACTATCACATACACAAGATAGGTTATTATTATATCAGTTGAATAAAAATATAGATATGATCTAACAACGATTGATTTACATATACTAAATGAAGTCATAAAATTAAAGTCACTAGTTCTGAATTTATATAATCACAATTAATAAAATTCACCAAATCATTGATATTTACTAATATAACTATAAATTACATTCAAAAAATATTCACTAACAATACTGCCAAATCAATTGTGCAACAAAACAAAAAATTTATGCAGATGACAAATTCTCACGAAAAAGTTCTCACACATAATTCTTATACATACTACACCGAACCGAACATAAAGTTTTTGGATTTGAAAAAATTATAAATCGAACCAATCGTTTTTTAGTTTTTTTGTTTGTTTTTTTCTGGTTTTTTGGTTCGGTTTAATTTTTTGGCTTTAATTTAATCAACCCTAATTTACTTTACCTTTATCTGATATTATCTAGTCATGTCATTTTTATTAAATATATAAAAAAATCTGGAACCGTTTTCCCAATTCTTTTTTATTTTTCAAACCTATCTTCATTTATATTTATAGATTCGTCACGGGTAATATTATTCATAAAGTTACCTTATACAATTTTATCAATATTTATAGATATTGGGTTGTTAGTAATATTAGATTTTAATATAGTCATGTTGATTTTATATATATTTTTAATTTTTTTAATTTTTGTATATAAGAGTTTAATAGATTAATGATCAAAATTTTAAGTTTAGAGTAAGATTTTCTTTTCCAAACTACAGATTTTTTTTTTTTTTTTTACTAAAACAAAAAAATGAACTCGTTATAGAGTAAAGCAAACGGAGGTGTAATTGCTACATAAAAACTATATTGAATTTGTGGACAAGTGCCGTGCCACTTAGAGACTTTTAGAGGATCTCTAGTTGAGGGTCCTCATCCATTTTTTTTGTTCCAGAGAGGGTCCTCACCCCTAGAAATAGCTTTATTATCACACTAATTAATAATTGAGCTACTGCCCTATTATCATAGCTATTTAATTCATGCGCTGTAACCGAACTTTAAACCTACTCTATGGAAGACTACAGGTACTCGCAATGGACCTGCTCTGGAGCTCCCCACCTTGCAGCCGAGACACATTCCAGCTGCTGCAAATTTCCCTTTGCAATTTTGTACCTTGAAGTCCCATATTTTTATTTTATTTCTGTCATTAGATAAAGTTATTTTATCAATTCATACTATATAAATTATTATTTAGTCTCTTAAAAAGACAATTTCAACATTTTTTTATAATTAAATAAATTGTTAGTTGTATAAAATACTCTCCGGAACTCATATTGATACTCACCTTAATCTTAGATAAATGTATATATCATATGTAGAACAAAAGTAAAAATTAATTTTTTTTTATACTATAAAATCTCATCTAATCTTAGATAAATGTATCATATGTAAAACAAAAGTAAAAAAACTATCGTTTGTCTTTTCCAAAACTTTGTTTTATATGCATGGCTCATGAATCATAAATCGTATCGTGAGTTAATTTTTTTTGAATTGTATATCATATCGAGTCGTGAATTATAATGATTCATATAATTTTTAAAATATTATATATATATATATATATATATATATATATATATTATACTTATATATTTATTAATTAAAATTATTTATAATACTGTAATATTAAAGTATATTACAATAAACAAATTATACTTATTAAAGCATACTAGCCGGGGTAGATACAAATTTTGAATTAGCAGGGCTATTATTTAGTTTTAGTAAAATTAATGTATAAATTTGATTTGAGGATGACTAATTTTTCAATTAAGGGGATTGTAATTTATTTTATTCATGTTTTACCTATTTTAAAAAAAGTTCAAGTTAAATTGTAATGTTAACTTATAAGTTAGGGTAGGTTGCAACTGTATACTACTCCTAAATCCGCCTCTGTATACAAGCATATTATAAATTCTCAAAAGTAAATATATAATATATTTTATATTAAAAAATACCAACCCACTAACACATATAACTCTTTATATTTAACATTTTTTTAATTATTTACTTTAACCATTTCATTTTGTATATATATTTTTATATATACATCACCGTTGAGTTTATCAATACAAAAATACATATAACTATGAAAGAATACGAAGTATCAAATTGCAAATATAGGCATATGCGCCAAACAATGAAGAAACTAAAAAGTATACAAAAACCACATATGTTAACAAAAGAGCATGTTTTAGAGAAAATATCAAATTAACTCCTTTGCTTTAGAGTTTAAAGTAGAATTTAAAGATTAATGGTAAGTAAGGTTAATGATCTTAGTTATGGGTTAGAATAGGTTTAATTAATAATTTTATGAAATCCGAGTTTTAATTTAAACTAAGTTTTTTTGTCAATTTGTTATTGTTTATGAATTGATCAATTATTTGATACGATATCAATCGCTATTATTCATGGCGATTCAAAGCGAGTCAAGTACGATTCTAGGCATATATTAATTCATAGTATGCTACGAATCAAAAAGTTAATACATTGTAAACGTATCGTACGATTCTAATCTTGTCTGTTAATGATCACATGTGTTCATATGTCAGCGTTAACTTCTCCTTTTTGTTCAAAGAGCGGTAACTTTTAGACATATAACATGCTAGAATTTAAGGTACGACATAGAAGTGACGTGAATTCGTATAATTATTATGGAATAGAGGTAAGAATCATTTTATATATCTTCTTCAATTATTGAGATTCATGTGGTAGGATTTTTATTTTATATATCTTCTCCATTTATCGAGATTATATGAGGTCATACATAGACACATACAAATTCAGGATAGACTTTCGAATAGGGTAGGGGACGAAAAACTAGAACAAGTAGCTGGTTACGAGGCAGCAGGTTTGATTTTTTTTTTGGGTAATTTAGACTTGGGGGCGAGTGTTTTAGCTCGAGAAAATGGGGGGTGGGGGGTGGGGTTGATTTGAGGACAATTTTTTAGCTTTGGGGAAAGGGGCGAAAGACATTTTTTCTTAAGAATATTTCGCTATTTTTTTTGTTTTGCGAATATTTTATCGCTGTTCCCCAAGAGGTGGATGGACGGCCACCCCCCTCATATTCACACGTGATAGTAGGCATAGCTTATTAGACAATATTAATGGCGAACATCAACTTCCCAACTTTTATCATTAGTTAAGTAGCTTTAATCAAATTAACACTTGTATGTCATCCAATGTTAAGGAAGATTGGAGAATTAACGCAAGAGTATGGTGTTTTCCATTTCTATCACCTCCCGAGACGTTTTCACGGGCTGGCAGATTCCGTTGCTAAGGATGGTAGACGGCGGGTCGCGACACAATTCTCTGCTACAAATATGAATATTGTGTTTGCAAAATTTGGGATCGGCAGAATGTTCTTAGATCGGTGTCACTTTCCCCTTCACAAAAAAATAATTTTAAAAATTAAAGTTTCTTATAGAACAAATATATTCTCTTTATTCCATAAAAATTTTCCACTTATTAACATTTTAGTTCCAAAAAATTTATTCAGTTAAGATATCAAGATTATTTTTTCCATTTTCCACTATTATAACAATTCAAATGCTAATATATATATATATATATATATATATATATATATATATATATATATATATATATATATATATATATATATATATATCAACATACTTTATGAAATGTGTTTTATACAGAATATAATTACTATTTTTCTTTAAAATGTAAAGTGGATAAATATTTTAAAATAGGAAAAATATTTTTCAATCAAAATTATTATAATAACATAAATTTAAATATTTTTTGAAATTAATTGGAGTCTAGAAATGTGCATTTTAATGCATAATTTTAACAAGTTAATGATAAAAAGTAATGTGTTCTTGAACAATATCGCAACGCGCTCAATATATTTGCATGTAAAATTAAGCAAATGTTTGAAAATATTATTAAGCAATGCATAAAAGTTAAGTTTGAACATAGAAAGCCTTGAGCAGTGTGTAGAACATGAGGTCTGAACTAGTTGATAACCCACTTAGCTTATGAACTAAAAGTGAAAAAGTAACGAGATTTAGTAGTTAGGAAAATGATAAAAGCATTTCTTTAATAACCCACTTGATGTCATTAGCTTGTTAACCCAATATTTAATTCAATATTCATCCGTCCTAGCCCCTTCTTAGCCTTTAGGCCTTCTTTTGTTGCCACGTTATAAGCCATATCTCTTAGTTTATAGGAGTTTACTATATGACCTGCACTTGAATTGCAACCCTAAGACTAGTCATCTTTAGAGATTGAGTTTGGGGTGGTGGAACTTGATTATGGGGAACACATTGGGTGCAATTTCATGAGATGTAATTGTGCAATATACTGCTGATATATTTATTGTAATCCTTTCCGTGGTCTGTTGGAAAAAATGTGAAAAAAATGAAAATACGTAGCATGACATCTCACATCAAAACGAGTATCATGGCTATTACAAAAAAACCCAGCAATGTGGAATCTTGTGTAAATCATCACATGTTATGGGTTAATTAGGAATGCTAAGATAGAGCATCACAACATTGGGTTGAGGGAGAAAAATACTCGAGTAAAAATTAAAATCTAGGACAAATCGTTGATGTTTAGTAAAGAGGGAGCCAAAATCTCACTTCACATTTCCCAAATATACATATCATACTGTCCCTAAGCTTACACTATAACCATAAAGACCTCAGGATTCCTAGTTACTAGGTTAAGTAACGATAGATTAATTAGGGAGTAACTAAGTGGAGAGCTAGGTAGGACTTATGAACACCCTATAGCCGTCATATCAACCTAAGTGAGAACTGCTCCTTCTTGCATTGCGAAGTTAATCCGATCTTGAAATTATTATAGGTTTATTGTTTGTATATTATGTGCATTAATTCTTGGACACCACTATATAATACTTTTTAGGATAGTTGCTTTAGGCTCATTTATTATTTTCTATTTCTCCGTCTTCTTCGATTAGTTAGACTTAGGTCCTTTTTGAGCTTTATTTTTCTTTTTTTTTTATTCGGGACGACAAAAATTTGAGTTGAGGGTCTTGATATATCCTCTCGTGTGATGAATTAATCCCATCTTGAGGCATCTTTTGGCGGTTATTTGGGTTTAAGTGAGAGATTTCTCCCTAATATACGACATATCTTCCTTTCCCTTCTAGTCTTGGATATAATTATTTATAGAGTTTTTGTGATTTATTCTGTGTTAAGTGTTTAGATTTTAAGTACACGATTGATACAATAAGACAAAGATAAGTCAATAAGTCAAGTCCACACCCAAGCCAAGGCACAATAAGAGCAAAAAGCCACTTTGGAATAGTGGAGCGTTTACCAGCAAAGTCATCGACGTCCATTCATCCAGTCACTACAATTAAATGGTCAAAGATTTTGAATAAATTCATTTTTATCTAGATAGAGCTTGAAGTCGGTGACGCGTGAGAAGTGACGGAATTCGATTCAGAGTTGAACTGAAGAAATTATTTTAGATACCGCTGTCGTGGCTCGAACCATAAATCTTAGGTTATCTTTAACCTGGTTAAGTGAGCCCAACATGCCTCAAACGTTTTTAAATGAGTATGTAAACTTATTTTCAGCTCATAAATCATAATAACTGAAAATATTACACCTAAAGCAAGAGAAAAAGTGCCATGAGTATAGAGAAGAAGGGGAGAAGGGTTTCTACATCTACTTTTACTATTCCTCCTCATCTTTTATCCGTTTCTATCTAAACATTAGACTGAATTTGTTCTTTTTTATCTTCTAATCATGATTTTTATATTATTAGCTACTAGTTTTATTTATTTGAGTATGAACTAAAGACTTTATTCTTTGAGAATTGTTTATGTATGAACCCTAGATACTAATTTGATGTTATATAAATTTTGAGATTGTTTTATTTAAATAAATGGACTTTATTTTCGTTGTCTATATCGTGTGCTTAATTCTATATCTTGATCACATATTAAGTAATCCTGATAATAAAATTAGCGATGGAAGGATAGTTTGGTTATGGACATAGTATATAGCCGCCTAATGTGTGTCAGTGAGCCGTTGGGTCACTTGCTAAACCAACTTCTAAACCCATTTCCGTAAAACCCTGACCATTCGCACCTTTCTCGAAAATTACTACGCGATATTTCTGCAACTATTTTGTTCGAAAAAACCACTATTGCAGCTGTCTTTAGTCTCGGACGTACTTGTATATTCGAGACCTCGAAGCAGCTTTCCTTTTCCGGTGATAATAATGTGCTGCTGCTGGTAAGTCGCTGCAAAGGGAGTCACACGGTGCTGATGTGGAATAACACTATGCGAGAAGGGAACAACTACCAATTGTGCAGCAGCTATTTTTGACTTTCCAATAGCATTATTAATAGAGTAAATAGAACTTTTGCCCCCTGCGTTTATACCCGATTGACAGGTTGCCCCCTAACCTTTAAAATGCGACTCGTTGCCCCCTAAGTTTTAATTTCGTGCCCCGTTACCCACTGACTGTGTGTTCCGTCCATTTTGGCCGTTAAAAGTGACGTGGCATTTCCATGTCACATTTTTTTTTAATCCAGGTGTTAATTAATTATTTAATTAAGATTAAAGGAGGGGTAAAAAAAGTTTTTTATAAATGGTTTTTATATTATTAAATATAAATAATAAAATAACCCCCCCCCCACCGCACCCCCTACCTCTCCCCCCTTCTTCTTCCCCTTCTTCTTCCCCGATGACCTGCAACTTACAAAAAAAAAATCAACAAAAGAAACCAAACAAATCTAGTGAAAGATGGGCTTAAATTTTACGCCTACGTCATCAAATCCGGTGTCACACCAACCATTTTCAGAACCAATCAATTAATTCACTTGTATGCAAAATATGGCCTTCTTCAAGAAGCTCATAATCTATTCGATGAAATGCCAGAACAAAACGTCTTCACTTGGAACACCATTATCAACGCTTTCGTGAAAACCCGAAACTTCACACAAGCGCAACAGCTTTTCGATGCCGCGCCATTTAAAGATTCAGTAACGTACAATTCAATGATCTCCGGGTACGTAAACTCTCATGGGTATGAAAATCAAGCTTTGAATTTATTTCTTGCAATGCAGTATGAAAGTAATGAGGCGAGAATCGATGAGTTTTCGCTAACTACTATGCTTAATTTGACAGCGAAGATGTGTGTTATAGAGTATGGAAAGCAGCTGCATTGTTTTATGGTGAAGACTGGTAATAATTTAAATGGGTTTTCTATTAGTTCTCTTGTGGATATGTATTCAAAATGCGGGTGCTTTTCAGATTCTTGGAGAGTATTTGATGGATGTGAGTTCAGAAATTCTGATTTAGCTTCGAAAAATGCTTTAATGGCAGCTTGTTGTTCAGGTTTGAAAAGTTTAAAGCTTTGTAAAGAAATTCACGCTCGTGTTTTAAAAGAAGGAAAGATTAAAAATCAGTACATAAGTTGCGGTTTAGTTGACGTATATTCTAAATGCGGTAATATGAAGTACGCTGAATCAGTAAACATGATAAAAAACGCTGAATCAGTAAACAATTTTTTTTTTTTTTTTTAAAGTTGCAGGTCATCGGGGAAGAAGAAGGGGGGGGGGTAGGGGGTGGGGAGGGGGTTTATTTTATTATTTATATTTAATAATATAAAAACCATTTATAAAAAACCTTTTTTACCCCTCCTTTAATCTTAATTAAATAATTAATTAACACCTGGATTAAAAAAAAAAAAAGGTGACATGGAAATGCCACGTCACTTTTAACGGCCAAAATAGACGGAACACGCAGTCAGGGGTTAACGGGTCATGAAATTAAAACTTAGGGGGCAACGAGTCGCATTTTAAAAGTTAGGGGGCAACCTGTCAATCGGGTATAAACGCAGGGGGCAAAAGTGTTATTTACTCTTATTAGATATGTAGATCATTAATAATGGGAGCACTAGCAGCAACTATATTAGACCCAATATTTCATATTCATGTCATACACTAATTCAGTGAAATTGGCATGAATATTATGGCATCGTTATTAATCGTCCTTCCTCTTCTTTGCCTTATTCTGTTCATCGGCTTGAGCCTTTATAAATTCTTCATTCAAAAAGCCACAGTAGTAAAAGGAAATCTCTCGCCTCCACCTGGAGGAAAAGGTTGGCCTTTTGTAGGTGAAGGCTTACACTTCATCTACCATATTTACAAGGGTACCACGGTAAAGTTTGTTGAGATCCGGAGGAAAAAGTACTCCTCCAAAATCTTCAGCACATCATTAGCTGGCCAACCAATGGCAATATTATGTGGTCCGGAGGGGAACAAATTTTTGTTCACCAATGAGAACAAGCTGGTAAAACGATGGTTGCCTCCAATTATGGATCAAATCTTTCCCAAGTCCCGTGATGTACACAATGACAACATAGATGAGTCTAATAAATTTCGTGGAATATTTTCGTTGTTTCTCAAAGGGGACGCTCTTCGGAATAATGTTGGCATAATGGATTCCGAAATGAAACAACATTTGCAATCAGAGTGGTGCAACGAAACAGTTCGAGTTAGTTCCATGTCTAAGAAATTTACATTTGGATTATCATGTAAGTTGTTTTTAAGCATTAATGATCCGAAGACAATTGATGAGCTCGGGAAGCAGATTGATGCGATATCTGATGCTCTTCATTCGCCGTCTATAAATATACCAGGAACGGCTATTTATCGAGGTATTAAAGCATCCAAGGCTCTACGCAAAGAGCTTGAAAAAATAATCAAACAAAGGAGAATCGATTTATCTGAGAAATCATGTATATCTATCCCACAGGATATGATTACGCAAATGCTTCTCAACGAGGATAAAAATGGCAAATTCATGAATGAATTCGATATGGCCAGTTATTCACTTGGTGTGTTAACAGCTGCCTATGCAAGTCTCCATAATGTAATTACCGTAATTATTTTGTACCTTTCGGATTATCCTGATGTATATGAAAACGTCCTAAGAGGTACAAACTTAGTAACTTTAATTAACTAACCACTAATCAATGTATTATATATATATATATATATATATATATATATATATATATATATATTATAAAGTAGAGTTTTTACATTAGTATATATATAATCCAAATGAATGAATGATTGATGTATATGTGCTTAATTCGTGTAAATAACAGAACAAGAGGAAATAGCAGAGTCGAAAGAACCAAATGAGTTACTTAGTTATGGTGATTTGAGTAGAATGAAGTATACATGGAACGTTATGTCCGAAGTCATGAGAATATTGCCTCAACTAGGAGCATTTAGAGAAGCTATTACAGATCTTGAGTATGATGGTTACTTGATTCCAAAAGGATGGAAGGTAATTCTTATGCTAACATCTACTATTATAAATGGTCTATTTAGTAGAGTACCTTACATGTTATTATGTTATTATTTAAGATGATCACTTAGATGTGCTCTTATATGTATAATAGATTCTTTTTAAAAAATAATATAAAAATGATTACTTTTTTTTTTAGGTGAATAAATCTCTACCCCTATATATTATCTTTTAAAAGACATGATCTTTTTTACTTTTCTTAAAAAATATAGGGTTAATGTCAATAAATTAAACTAATATATATATATATATATATATATATATATATATATATATATATATATATATATTAATAAATTATACAAAAATATCATAAAAAATGAATCATTAATTACGTAGTATAAAATAATGAAATAATATATATAAAAAAGAGAAAGAAGTTTTGTAAAAAAAAAAAAAAAACAGTTTGAGCTATGCAAAAGATTTCGAAACTCAAAAAGTTAAGTTATAGGAAAATTCCCAAAACCTTAAACGTGAAGATTCTCATAGTTCATAGAGAAAAAAATTAATAAGTCGAGTTATTAGAAAATGTATTAAGTTGAGTTATAACATTTTTTCTCATAAGTGAAAGTAATTTAAAAAAGAATCAGAATATCATTAACTATGTTAAGTACAACTTCAATGAAATGATATGTATCAGAAAAAATAAGATTACAAAAAAATTAAAAATTCGCAAAAGTCAAAAAATTGAATTATAAAAATATTCTCAAACCTCGAAAAATTGATTTCTGGAAAATTATCATATTTTACAATGCATACTTATTATTTTTTGGTTTACAAATAATAAAGAAGAACTAAAATTTATAAACACAAAAATTCAACAAAAAAGAAAATCAAATTGATGTATGGGAAAATTCCTACACCTTACACTTTCATTCAAAAAGAAAGTAAAGTAAACCTAAGTTATATATAATATATAAAGTATAAAAATGTAACTTTATTTAATAATAAATAATAAACAAGAAAAAAATATGATAAATATTACAAAATGTATTAATAAAAAAGAACATATTGAATGATGGGAAATTTCCCATAACTCAATATATTATTCAAAAAAATACATATTCATACAATACGATCAACATAAAGATAAAAAATTGTTTTGAACCCAAAAAAACAGAAACAAAATATGCATTAAATTAAGATAAAACTAAAAACTAATAAAATCATAATATGCATTAAAGAAAAAACGTAATCAGATTTAAATTAAAAATAAAAATAGAGAATTATATATGGACCAACATATTAAAATCAATAAGAAGTATGAATTTTGAAATTAAAGTTCAATTTGTTTATAATTATAAAATATAAAACGTAAATTTTTTGTTTATAATTGTAAAATAAATAAAATATAGAAAAATTGTTGTGAGCCTTTGATAATAACTTACAACGTTAAGGGATAAGGGTAAAAAAGGAAACCGTTAAATGTATGGTGTCTTTTATCGAAAGTAAATGACAACTATAGTCAAAAGGAAAAATACAATAAGAGGTTTATTGAGTATTAAACTTTTTTTTTTTTTATAAACTAAAATTAATTACGAGTAATGGTGAACAATAATTTTAACTTCAAAAAGTACTTATTATTAGACATTATATGTGACCTAAAATACGTTACTACTCATGAATTAATAGTCTAATATGATATTATAATATGTTGGATGGATATTGGGATGGTCACTAAACAACCACATATATATAATCCAATATTGACAATACTTTTTAATCCACTAGTCATGGTAGGTGACATATAACTCATATAACAACTAAAACCTTATTCTAATTAATACAATGATAAATTGACTAGCCAAAATACAAAATTGTGAAGATCGATAGTTGGTATAGTGGATAGACTACTCCGCAGAGATCAAGAAGTCTTGTGATCGAATTTTATTGGAGTCAAAATGACTCTGAGTCCAAAGGGACTCTCATATGTATAAAAAAATGAAAAATTGCATTTTTAACCGTAAAACATACATATAGAATAGACCAATTTTGAAATGTTCAAAATAAATAACATGCAATTGAGTGAAAGTAAAATATTTAATAAATCATATGAACTATCTGCTCACCACTCGTATGAGTAAATGTATTATAGACAAAAAATATATGATTAAATGTCAAATACAAACTCAAAACTTAAACCAAACTCACTAATTATTTTTATGAGTTTTCTTTACATATGCCGATAATATCTCTTCAATTAAATAACATATATATGCTTCCATAAAAGAGTATAAATATTTTTTTGTATAGTTATATTTATTTTATATATGCAGATTTATTGGATTTCACATACAACACATAAAAGTTCAGAATATTTCAAAGATCCAGAAAAATTTGATCCAACAAGATTTGAAGGAAATGGGCCAGCTCCATATACCTATGTTCCTTTTGGAGGTGGACCACATATGTGTCCTGGATATGTATATGCAAGGTTGGTCGTATTTGTGTTTATACATAACGTGGTGACCAAGTTCAAATGGAAAAAACTAATTCCTAATGAAAAATTAAAACATGGTCCGCTTTCAAGTCCAGCTTTTGGACTTCCAATTCATCTTCATCCACTCAAGTCTTGAGATATAAAAATGTATACTTGATTATTATATCAACTTCTCTTTTCAAATTTCCTCGTTATGTTTTTCTTTGACGGACCTCGTTATGTTATGTACCAATAATTTTTACTTGCATTTTGTAATATTTTATGTATTTGGAGTCATTAAACGTAATGAAAATATTGTTTTTTAAGGAGACATAATTGTTAAGGATAATCGGATTTGGTGTGTGATCTTCTAGGTTCACCTCCAAATACCAATTAGGACATCGAATTATTCAATATGTTTTGAGAATATCTCATCAATCACGAAAAACACTTTAAAGGTTGTGAGTGATATTTAGCAATATATTGAGACAATTTATAAGGCAATGTACCCGGCGACTAATTGAACCCATTTAATTAACAACTATTGTGCAATTGATCCTCCATTAATAATATTTTGTTGAATGAGAACCATGGATAGATTAATATATAGAAGAAGAATAAGAAGAGTTAGATGCATAATACCCATTGTAGGACTTTTTTTGACTAAGGACCTAGGGAGATGAATATTTCTCGTGTTAACGGAGCCTGTATCCTCACAAATAAATTTTTGGTGGAGTTGTATCATGGATTTCATAAATCGTTTTGGAAAGCACTACATGCAAATTTGGATCATTTTCACATGTATTTTCCTGCTCCAGACAACTTTTTGGGGATAATGGCCCTTTGTTTTTTGGTTTCCTAAGCTCTAAGAGGATAACACCCCCTTGTGTCTTCTAATTCTTTAGTCGAGGTATAATCTTCCACTTCTTATGATGGTAACTGTTAAATATAACACGTCTGTAATGGTTACAATATCTCCCTTTTAAAACTGTTATCTCCTTGAAGGCAAGAAATCGTCACTTACTTGTAAGTTTTGCAATATCTCCAAATATCAAGATAAAATAGATCTAATGTGTCCTACATAACTGGTTCAATACCATATCACAACACACCTCCACACTTACTGTTTGGTTGTCCTCAAGCAAAGGTAAGAGATATAAAGATATTATACAATACGTACATATAATATAGTTGGGTAAATATATAGTATATAAAGCATGAGTCTTAGGAAACAATATAAATTAATCATCTAATAAGCATATAACTCAGAAAACTGATCAATCTAGTTCAGTCGTCACTAACTATCATAGAAATAGCTATCCAAGGGGTCCCTGTGAAGGATCTAGGGTCAACTAATGCACGTAACAAAGTATTTATGCAGAAAAAAAATCATGCAAACCCTTTTCAATTTATTATTTTTAGCTAAAACCATTGAAACTATCATGGGTAAATAAACACAAATGATTTTAGATTAGTTTAATCGAATTACCTTGAAGAAATTATCGGTTGGTAATATCTTCGTCGACCGGTAGTAAGATCAAACCAAGGATGCAGTTCTCCTAAACCTCAAGTTTCGATTGCAAGCTCATCCTTATTCTTTTCCTCCGTCTCATCAAATAGGCCGTTAAATTTCACAAACGATTGAGAACTACTGGTAACGACTCATGTTATGATCCTTATATATATGGAATTCTCTTTGAATCTAGTTTCTGTATCCTCAAAGAAAATCGAATTCTAAGTATGGATGAGAAAGTTATGTCCGTTTTAGTGAGATGACACAAGCGAGACCGATTGCTGCAAAAATATGCTACACCAAACAGAAACCTATTTTGATCTCTTGTCTTCAAGAATTTTTGGCTTTAGTTAATACATTTGACTACTTTTGATCTTCTATTCTATTTTATGATAATAACTAGTCTGACGAGAGTGGGTTCGTGATTATATAGTGTGTGATATTCTTCTATAGAGTGTAGTGGCGCACCTATGACTCCAAACTTCATTTTTCTTGCTTTTTTCCATAAAAATCTATAAAATCACCAAAATGCTAAAACATTTCTCCCCATTTGACTTGAAATTGCGTTCTAGACGAAGACGAAGACAAAGGCGAGGTGGTTGAGAAATCAATTAGAGAAAGCAAGATAAAATATAAGTTGAATCTCTGCCACTAGAAGTTCGCCGACCACCATTCTCATCAATAGATATGAAGTAAGTAAGAGTGAAACTCGTTAAAGATAGACGAGTATTAGAATTATCGATCACAATTGTCGTGAAAGAAAGGTTCTACACCACGAGAGCAAGGCGGAAAAGAGGGAAAACTACCCACCTTCTTTCAAAGATGAACGCGAGATTGAAAAGAAGAATAAATAGATTTAACCGTTCAATACAGTCATCTATTATCACTATTCATATCTTAAGCTAATTAGTGAATAGCTTAAGTAATTAAATCCGGCACTGAATGGGGTTTTTAAGAAATTCAAGATAATTTATACTCAAGCAAGGATGGAAACAAAGCTAGACCATATCCCCTTCATGCTTTGGAAAGGATCGACATGATGCTCACAACTTGGATGCGCCATTTGCCTGACGAGTAATATTCCTTGAACTGCTTAATTATTACCCCCTCCGTTCCACTTAATTTGTCCACTTAGCTATTCACATATATATTAAGAAACATAATAAATGCATTCACCATTACAAAAATACCCCTAATAAATTATCTTGATATCTTAAATGTGTATTGGAAATATAAATTTTAATATTTTAATATGGGTAATAGTGGAAAAAGTAGGAAAAAAGTGTCTTAAACTCCTAAGTGGACAATATATTTGGAACATTATTTTTAGTAACTGGATAATTTCAGTGGAACAGAGGGAGTAGTGTATAATATTAAATTTTACTTCTTCTTTTATTCTTTTTGAGTCGTGTGGACACGACTCACTTTTAAGTTGGGGTGGGGGTTTGTTGCTCTCATTCCTAATTTTGATTTTACTTTCTTTATGAAAAACCATAAAATTTAAAAAATATGTAATGTATACTATAGGGAAGTGGCATGGAATTTAGTGAATGTCTCTATTAAGCATTTTTTTGTGAGAATTAATGATAGTAAGTAGCGTGTTTTGAAACCGTGTCATAACACGCCTAATGTATTTTTCATGATAACACAAATTAAAAGATAGAAAGGATCAATAAGCAATGCATAGAAACAAGTTCGATCTTAGAAAAAATGAGCAGTGTGTAGAACGTGAGGTCCGAGATAGTTAAAAATACGCTTAATATATGAACTAAAAGTGAAACAGTAACGGGACCTCATAGTTAGGTAAAATATTAAGGCAATTATTTGATGAATCCACTTGAAGCCTTTAGTTTGCTGACCTGAATTTAACTGAATTTTTTATCCGTATTAGCCCTTTTTTAGCTTGTAGCCTTTTTTATAGCCACGATATAAGCCATACCCCTTATATTATATGACTTATCCATATGACTTGAACTCAAATTGCAACACCTTAAGACCTTCATCCTTTGAGCTTGAGTTTTGAGTGGTGGGACTTCATTATGGGATACACATTAGGTGGATAGATTATTTGTGCTATTGATGATGTATTTATTGTAATCCCTTGTCGGGGTCTATTGAAAAAAAATATTGAGAAAAACAAAAGAATTTTTTTTACAGTGTCATGTTTAACTTAAAAAAAGAATATTAAGAAAAGTGAAAATAAAAGATGGGATTGATAAAAGGATTAATTCTCAATAAAGCCTTGCAGCCTTGTGTACTAGCCCGTAACAGACACGGTCCTTATTACCCTTTTTTACCACAGCAGCCGTCGACGATCTTCTATATATCTTCCAATAGCTTCCTTACTTCTAAATTATTGGATACCGCCAGTAACAAACCTTCTCTCTATCTACTAACATGCCTTAGACAACTGATCTTAGTCAACAAACTATACTAAACTACATCCTACCATCAATGTAATGCTTAAACAGCATGTCAACAATTTCTAAGCAGCATTTAGTATTTGTATAAGTGTAAAGCTCTGTTTTTCATAATTTTAGAAATGAAAGATTTATGATAGAGTAGTAAAATGACCTTTGATTAATAATATAAGTAGTTAGAATTACCTATAAAAAAAAAACAACAAAAAAAAAAAAGAATAATTTGAATTCTGGAAAAATTCTCAGAACTCAGAATCTGAGTTTTGGAAATTTTTCTCAGAACTCAAATTGTTTTTCAAATCAAAGTTAAAAAACATAAAAAATGTCGTATAATTCATATACTATGATACACATTCATTGTTTATTATTTCACAAATATTAAAAAAGAAAAAAATTCAAACAAGATAAAAATGAAGCAAAAAAGAAGAGTAGTTTGAGTCAGGAGAAAATTCCCAGAATTCAAAACCCGAGTTATAAAAAATTTCCCATAACTCAAACTACTCTTTCTTTTATTGTATTTTTGTCCAGTATTCCACAAACATATTGTATATCTCATATTCAATGATATATACTTATTGTTTGTTACTCATAAACAATAAAAAAAATATATCAAGAATGTAAAAATAAAGCAAAAAAAAAAGAACAATTTGAGTTATGAAAAAATTCTCAGAACTAAGAATATGGTTTTTGAAAAGTTTTCTAAAATCAAACTGTTCCTTTTTTGCTGCATTTTTGCTATGTAATCCACAAACATATGCTATATATATATATATATATATATATATATATATATATATATATATATATATATATATATATATATATATATATATTTTATGATATATAGTTATTGTTTGTTATTCACAAACACTAAAAAAAATACTAAAATATATCAAGAATGCAAAATGTAGTAAAATAAAAGAAAAAATTTAGACTATGTCAAAATTTAACAGCCCTATAATGCAATTTATTACAATTAATTAGATACACATATATTCAAGAGATATCTTGTTAAATTTATAAACAGTTATATTATAATTTACTTATTCATATTTATATTAATGTATACTATTATAGTGGTATCAAATGGTTTTTATATTGATGTTTACAATTACAGTGGTATCAAATGGTTTAAAAACATGGATATTGTTTGAAAGTTATAAAGAAGATCGACAACGGCGGTAATAAAAAGGGCAAAAGAAAAAGTATAAAATGTATGGTGCCTTTTATGGGTACATAAATGATCGTTGGGGTGAAAGAAAATTAAATCTACCGTGAGAGGTTTTGTTGGAATTATTCCTTGATAAAAATGTATTAATAAAAAAAAGATGTGCATAACAATTTATTGATAAAATAACTTTTATATATATATTTATATGGGATTGATAAAACCCTATTCATAAAATAATTGTTAATACTTGATTCATAAGAATAAAATTTTGTAGGGTTGGTTGTATAGTACGTGCATGAAAATTTAGTAGGAGGATATGCATGGAGATTTGAGGCAGAGACCTCAACTTAAGTAGAGGAATATGGATGTGAAATGTTACTGCTTTGGTCCACACTTATCCGAATCGTTATGCTTCAATTTTTAATGATTGTAAAGCCTTTAGACTAAAATATATTGGAGTAGCAAATTTTATTACAAAAGTAATCAAATCGCATACAAAAGATTTCTCTAAACAATCAATTTGAGAACTTTAAACTAGCGAAAACTGTACCTGCGTGAATATAATATTTACAGGTAACCTGTAATATCCCTGGTGTGATAATGTATTAACATTTCCGAAGAGTAAAAGGCACCATAGAGAATGTCTGTTCTGCAGCAAAGGAAGCATCACCTAGTTTGAAATATATTCTGAATCATCTTACGAGGAGATTCGAGAGCTTCATTTTCTAACTGAAGCATCTCATCTGACGTGAGTTGCAAACATAGAGCCACCAAATTCTCTTTAGCCTGTTTTAATGATTTCACTCCTGGAATTGGAATTGTACCCTTCGAGATACACCAGTTTATTGCAACCTGTGATACACTTTTGTGCCTTCTTTTTGCAATTTCTTTTAGCGAATTCAGTAGAGGCTCTAACCCTGGCAATATTTGCCTAAACAGAAGCCCCCTATATAATTCAACAATTCACTACAAGTTAGACCATTAACTGTTGTTTGACAAGTTCAGAAAAGTAGAAAGATATAACATAGAGAAGTTCTATGTACCGAGGTCTAGGTGGCAGAGTACAAAGGGTAATACTTTCCGGTCAACATTCCAAGGCCCAGAGGACTGTAAGAAATCAATCCTACACTAGTGAATCGCATATATTCTTGATTTCTACCTGATCCTTTCCAATGCTCAGTAGCGAAAATTGTACCTAAATGGTACAGTTAACAATCATGACTTATTTTTCATCTGTCAAAATACTTTACAAAAATTGAACCTGAGCTAAGCATAAAGGGACTCCCCGAGCTTCAAGGTAAGCGTCGATCTTTAGTAGCTGTTTTGGTCCATAATTACTTGCACCAACTGCTCGAACTAAACACTGAATTTTCAAATATGCGGCTTATTATAAAAAGGCCTTTTTAATGAAATTTTATAAGATTGGTGCTGTTTTAAGCAAACATTTAGACAAGAGTAACGTTCTCGTACATTGCGACTAAACCATCCCAAAGCGCTGGCTCCTGAAAAGGAGCATAATTTGCAGTTGACCAATGTAGTAGTCCAGTTCCTATTTGCTCAATTTGCATTCTGTCTAGAGAAGACCTGCAATGGGTTTAAGTGCAAATAGTTTAAATTAAAGGAATAAAAAACATTTGACAACTATTGTTTGTCTAAAAAAAGGTTGTGTTTGCTGATAAGACAATAGTCAAATTTGTAAGAACGGTAGATAAAAATTACTTGGCAGCGTTTACAAACTGTCCAGGAGTAAGACGCTATGGATATGCAGCAAACTTGGTAGCAATCAAAATGTTATCTCAAACTTGCTGTTTTCCTATAGATACAGTTTGGAATTTACCGACAATATTGATAATGTAAAACAAGGTAGCAACTATTGAAAATAAATTGCAGGACTGATCACCGTGTTACGCAAAATAGCCAAGTGTATCCATGATTATTAACGATTGTTGAAAATCTCTCCCTTAGCAGGGTCTAATGGTTCAACATTTTGAAATAACACAGGGTTAATTAATTCTTGTAACACAGGGACTGATGATTAAACTAGCCTTATAAGAGCTAAAGGGTAGCTAGAGGCATGAAGCTTTTGTTATCGATTAACTTAATTAAGCTTAATTTGACAAGATTAGGACATAAAAGATGTAAACCTGGAAATTCTGTGATGAACCTTCCAAGAAGCTTTTCACTTTGTCCATTCAATTTTACGGTACCATAAGAATCAGCGGTATCAAACAAATTAATAGCATTCTGAACTGCATGATTGAAAGTGTGTTGAAGCTCGCTATCCATTGATTCATCATATCCCCACAAAAGTGGTTTCCCCACGCCCACGTACCAAATCTCATTTGCAATACGCTTAAAGGTCCAATGTTTACATGCTGCAACTACAATATACACTTAACTTAGTCCATTAATATAGACATTCATAGAGAATTGGTATATGTATATATACCTTTTGCCATGGCCAAAAAAGAGGGAGTTGAAGGGGTGGTGAGAAAGAAAGAAGAGAATTATTAGAAGGGGCAGAGCTATAAGAGTTGCAGCAATATATTATTCTCTCTTGAATACTTTTACATTAGATTGTCTGAGTTTATATAGTCTTGATACGGATCAAATACTAAAAATCTAAGATAAGAGATAAGAGTGACTCTAAATTAAGTTTATTAAGATCGATGGAGATAAGTTCTTATGAGATAGTTTATCTTTTATCTCCTTGATTTGTGGAGTTTGAATGTGTCCTAATATGCCCCCGCAAGAGAGACGTTCCATCATGAACGCCGATCTTGATACATTGTTGTTGATGCTGTTGGCGAGAAAGAGGCTTAGTAAGGGAGTCGGCTAATTGGTCTGCTGAATGAACATGGGATTTTTGCAACTGATTCTTTGCAACCTGATCACGAACAAAGAGAAAATCGATGGCAATGTGCTTCATCCTTGAATGGAAATCTGGATTCGCACAAAAGTAAGTAGCACCAATATTATCACAGAAAATTGTTGGTGGCGAAGCTAAAGGAAAACGAAGCTCGCGAAGCAAGTTTTCGACCCAATTAAGATCTGCCGCAGTTGATGCTACAACCATGTATTCAGCTTCGGTGGAAGAGCGAGCTACTGTTTTTTGCTTCTTTGATGACCAACTAATTGGATTCGAACCAAGAAAAATAATATAGGCAGAAGTTGATTTGCGATAATCTAAATTACCTGCCCAATCTGCATCTGAAAAGCCTTTAAGTGTGAGATTCGATGAACGTCAAAGATGAATTCCATGACATGGTGTGACCTTGAGATATCGTAGCACACGTTTGGCTGCACTCCAATGTTTTACACTTGGGCGATGCATAAACTGGGAAAGTTTATTTACTGCAAAAGATATGTCCGACCGAGTAAGCGAGAGGTATTGAAGTGCACCTATCACTTTTCGAAACTGAGTAGGATCAGAAGCTGGCGAGCCATCTTCTAGACGAAGATGTTCAAATGTAGACATAGGCGAATGCACACCCTTTGCTTCGAGCATGTTGTTTTTGGCTAGGAGATCACAAATATATTTGTGTTGAGAGAGAAATAGGCCATCCTTTGAGCGAGTTACTTCAACACCGAGAAAATAATCAAGATCACCAAGATCCTTTAAAGAAAACCGAGCAGCCAAGGAAGAAATAATGTTTTGAATAGCCAAGTTATTATTACCTGTAACAATAATATCGTCCACGTACACTAGTAGAAAAATTGTTAATGTATCATGATGTAATAAAAATAAGGAAGTATCACTTGCAGCATTTTTAAACCCAATCGAGAGAAGAAAAGTTTTTAATTCCATGTATCATGCTCTAGGAGCTTGTTTTAAGCCATAAATTGCCTTCTTGAGCATGCAGACATGGTGTGGATATTGAGTACTAACAAAACCAGGAGGTTGACTCATATATACCTTTTCATTCAAACTTCCTTGAAGAAAGGCGTTATTGACATTAACTGACGCAGCTGCCATCTAAACTGAACCGCAGTAGATAGGATAAGACGGATGGTTGTAGGCTTGACAACTGGGCTGAAGGTAGCATGATAATCAATTCCTGGTTGTTGGTTGAATCCATTTGCTACAAGTCGAGCCTTGTACTTTTCTATTTTTCCATTCGGATTTTGTTTAATTTTGAAAATCCACTTGCAACCTATAACAATTTTGTTAGTAGTAGATGGAACAAGTGTCCAAGTATTATTGCGAATTAAGGCATCAAATTCCTCACTCATGGCAGTGCGCCATTGTGGCAAATTTTTAGCTTGAGATAGGGTGGTGGGTTCAACAGGGGAAGAAAAAGTATGGGTAGATGTGAGGCATATTTTTTTAAGAGGTTTAGTTATATTATTTTTTGCTCTCGTCACCATAGGATGTGAGGTGTTGGGTAATGTAGATGTAGTTGGAGGGTGCGAGTGACTTACTGTTGTTGTAGGAGCCGGAGGGAGCAGCATTGGAGATGACACTGTAGAGGATTCTGAACAAGTGGAACCATGTAATGGGTGAGTGGATGATGAATCCCCGTTGGGTGGTACTGGATCGGTAGTGGTTGGAACTAGCGGAATGTTGTCTAGAGAAGATGACAACATAGAAGAGACTTGGTGAGGTTGTTGGATAGGTACATGATCAGATAAGGCCGAACGCAAGTGAGATGAGATATTAACCCATTGTTTATATGTGGAGGAAGAGACAGGGAGCTGATGCTACATTTTTGTGAAAGGAAAGATTGTTTCGACAAACACTACATGACGGGAAATATAAAACTTGTTGGAGGAGAGATCTAAACATTGATACGCGTTGTGAGATGTAGAGTAGCCAAGGAAGACACATGGCTTGGACTTTGGTTCTAGTTTATGACGAGCGTATGGTTTTAAACATGGATAACAAAGACACCCAAATATTTTCAGCTTAGTGTAGTTCGAATTATCACCAAATAGAGCTTCAAACGGAGATTTATTATGAAGGAGAGGAGTTGGTAGTCTACTAATGAGATATACCGCTGTTTGACACGCCAAGTGCCAGTAATGAAGAGGGACTGAAGCTTGAGATAAGAGGTAAAGTGAAGTCTCAAGTATGTGACGATGACGTCGTTCTATAGAACCTACAACTTGTGGAGTATAATGTGGAGATTGTAAATGTTGTATACCAAATTTTTTGAGAATTACAGAGAGACCAGTGTATTCACCTCCACCATCAGAGTATAATGTGATGATAGGTAGCTGAAAGTATTTTTCCACAACATTTTTGAAGTTTACAAAGGTTTGTGTGGTGTCTGATTTAAGAAGAAGGGGGTATAACCAAGTATATTTTGTAAAGTGGTCCACAAATATGATATAGTAACGACATTTGTTAAAAGCAGTATTAGGAGCAGGTCCCCACACATTTTTGTAAATTAACTCTAATGGTTTATTACTTTTTAATGAAGATACACCAAAGGGAAGCTTATGGATTTTATTGCATATACATGAGTTACACGGACTCAATACTGGACTAGAACTAACTAGGGACTGACTAGAAATAATAGACTTTAGCGTACGAGAATTAGGATGACCAAGGCGGCAATGCCATTCATTAAGAGACGGTCTAGTGGCATGTAGAGCATGAGGTTGGGAGGGAGAGGTTGGACACTCGTACAGATTTCCTTTACTCTGGCCTTGTACCAAGGATGCCCCCTTTGTCCGATCCTTCACAAGGAAAAATTCAGAAAAAAATTCAATAGATGCATTATTAGATTTACAAAACTAAGAAACAGAAAGAAGGTTTTTGCGAATCTTAGGAACACACAATACATTACGGAGAATAAAATTATTGGGGAGAGATGAGAGTTTTGATAAGCCAGAGTGAGTAATAGGAATTTTAGTACCATCGCCAATGAGGACACCATCGTCACCATCATATCCTGAGTGAATTGAAAGGTTCTGGAGATCGGAAGTAATATGGTGAGAGGCCCCAGAGTCTAATATCCAGTTGGGATTTGAATTATACTGTTGTTGCTCTTGTGTCATGAGATTAGCTTGGAGGTCCATGTAAGGTGCTGGTTTGGAGCGACAAAATTTGGCTATGTGACCAAATTTATCACATAATTGGCATTGAAATCTGTGAGCGCCATTCCGAGAGTTTGGACGCCATTGATTATTTGATTGCGGATAGGATAACTAATTGAAGGATTGGCTATTGTTACCATTGGATCCTCTTGACACTTGATTGTTCTATGTCGAGTAAAATCCCTGGAAGTTTGAGAAGCCTTCCTTGTTGGTTGAAATTTGACCACGTCCTCTGCCATAGGTTTTTTTCGAGAAGTGACCTGTTACAACATTCCGGTCTTTCTTCGTTTCGGCTCGTTTGAGAAATGATTCGTGGTCGACGAGTTTGTCAAAGAGCTCTTCAAAGGAAATGGGAGAATCATGAGCACGAAGAGCTGCACTGATCTCCTTATACTCATCATTGAGTCCTGATAACACAGTGATAATTAGTTCATCGTCACCTAAAGGGGAGCCAGCAAGAGCAAGTTCGTCTGATATGGATTTGATGTTGTGCAGGTAATCTGCTATGGGAAGATTTTATTTTGTAGTTTTGACAAGGGTGTCGCGGATACCATATATCCTAGTTTTGGAGGTATTTGCGTACGATGTGGAAAGCTTATCCCAAGCTATTTTTGCTGTGGTGGCCCTAGAGACATGAGTGGAAATGGAGGGCTCAACCGAGGCAAGTATAGCATGTCGTAATAAACTGTCTTGGCGAAGCCAATGAGAGTAGGCTGGGTTAGGTGCAAGTTGTCCAGTAGTGGTGATGTGTTCAGTTGGACATGGCTTAGATCCGTCAACAAATCCCATAAGATCATAGCCAAAGAGAAGGGTTTGAAATTGAGCTCTCCAAGTTGGATAATTAGAGCTTATAGCTTAAGAGGAAGTTGTGATGCAGGATTTAGAGAGATGAGAGGATGAGGGGAAAATGGCTGGTTTGTGATATTGGTGGATATTTCAGACGTTTGTTCATTTGTAGGTAAGGCCATTTGAAGAAGGTACAGGAGGATCGTTGCTCGGAGGAGCTTGTTAGATTACTGATACCATATAAGTTAGATTACTGATACCATATAAGAGTTGCAGCAATATATTATTCTCTCTTGAATACTTTTACATTAGATTGTCTGAGTTTATCTAGAAATATTTACAAGAGTCTGATACAGATCAAATACTAAAAGTCTAAGATAAGAGATAAGAGTTTTGAAATGACTCTAGATTAAGTTTGTTAAGATCGATGGAGATAAGTTCTTATGAGATAAGTTTATCTTTTATCTCCTTGATTTGTGGAGTTTGAATGTGTCCTAGCAACTAATTTTCAAACTGGGTGCTGCTGCCGCCATTGATATATATATAGATACTGAGAGAGCCATTATTTTTGTGATCCTTTTGTAGGAAACACTTTTTCCAACTTTTCTTGTGGTCTTACTTAAAACAAGCAAACAAACATTGGGTTGGTCTTGCCTACATGTATCTATCATTATATTTCGCTATAGATTTTTCTTTTAAGAGTGGTAACCAAGTGATGGAACGCTTTAACCCTTGAAAATTAATAGAGTTTGCACAACCACTTGGTAAATCTCGAGTTCAACGGTATAAAACATGCATGATGTGTGACATATTATGGGAATCAAACTTAGCATCCGAAACACATCGTTACCGTTAACAAAATTAGATATTTATTATGTTCGACAGTTATAAAATGAATCGATTTCAGTTTGTTATATATAAAAATTAGTTAATTATGCCAGATCGCTACCCTTTCTAATTTTGTTAACGGCTACTACTTCTTTCCTTCTAGAAATTTTATTTCATTTTTTAGTAATCCTTTCCTTCTTTACTGACGGGAGGGCAAGGCATGGATGCTTCGAGACGGTTGCCTCCGCCGCTTACCAATGTTTCAGGCGGTGGGAGAGGCTCCAACAGCAGAGGCGCCGCATCAGGCTCCTTCTCATCAGTGCCTAACATACTGAGGATTCCAGTTGTGGCCCAATCATACAAAGGTTCTAGCGTAAAGAAAGGATAGCTGATGGAGGGGAATTTGGGCCGGTCCAATGGTGGAGATCCTATCCGTGTCCCCAAGCGCGCCCTAGTGTATGTCAACATGGATGACTTATCACCCATTGAAAGTTTACCCCAGAACATCGTTCCGAACACAACTTCTTTGACCATGGTTAATAACTTGTTGGCACTACTTCCTGGATAAGGGGACGAAGGGGATGACGCGCGGAAAGTGGAGACATCGTATGGTGGTTAATCTGGTGTTTGCTGTGTCGCCGGTAGGGGATAATAGGCCAGAAATGCGTTACTAGACACATCAATAGTGCCGTCTGAGCCATCAAAATCCTGCAGAAGAGGTGATTTCAGGTAAGTTCCCTTCGCATAATTTACTAATGCCTGGTCTGGGTGTTTGGGATACATGGGATATTGGAAGGAAACACAGGTGGTTCTAAAGTGTCAGAGTCAGTGGAAGATGGGTCATAGGGGGTAGAATTTAACCTCAGATCCTACAAATAGGCTATGGCAGGGCAAAATGGTTCTACTGATAGTGACTTGGGCAGCAATTCGGTAAATTCTCACAAACGAGCAACCGAGACTGAGAGAAGGGCTAGGATGGCTGGTTCAGATGTATTTGATCAAGAAGATGACACTCATTTGCGGACACCACTTACCCTCAACTCGTTCGGACGGCCGCGCGAGAAGCTATGGGGCGTCAGGTTTAGCAAAACTTGTTAATCATCCGTTTACTAGGCTATAAAGTAGGTTTTAAATATTTAGTTAGGAAATTAAACCAAATATGGGCCCTAAGGCACATATGGAGCTGATTGGTGTTGGGTTTGGTTATTTTATGGTCCTGTTCACTAATAGGGAAGACTACGATAAAGCCTTGGGGAGGGGGGCATTGGATGGTCTTAGATAGATACCTTATTGTGAGACCGTGGGATATGGGGTTTATGCCTCAAGAAGCTCCAGTTATTCGAACATTAGTATGGGTTATATTACCATGACTTCCCTTGATTACTTATACATACAAAATATTGACGGGGATTGGTAACCTTATTGGGTGAACGGTGAGGATCGATCCGTTTACCAAATTGAGGTAAAGAGGTAATTTTGTTAGATTAGCGGTTGAAATAGTATTAGATAAACCTCTGGTAGCAATGATCTATATTCAATTTTTTTACAGAAGGTTGAGTACAAAGGATTGCATTTTATTTCTTTTAACTCTGGAAAGTTCAGTCATATGAAGAGTGATTTCCCCATCCATTATAACGAATCCAATTCAGACGAATAGTCATAAGAGCTGCCCAGTTCAGAAAGATAGTCATGTGGAGACGTATGGTGAATGGATGACTGTGGTTAGAAATCGAGGGAGAACTAAAGGGAATGGGATGCAACAGGGGGACAAATACGTCTAGTAAATCGACGAACACAAGTACTAAGAAGCACGTGGGAACGCCAACGAAAAAGAAAAATGATGTGGATTGAGCGTAACACTAAGGGAGGAGGTTATACATCTGAGGTTCTAGCAAACTTGGACTTGAATAAATTAGTGAAAATCATACTAGGGAAATTGAAGGAATCGCAACCTGTTATGTCAAATATACACAGCGGAAAATAATACTTATTGCAATCCTATAACCAATCTAGTTGCGATTTAAGAATTTAAAGAAAAGTGTTTCGATTACGTACCTTAAGGCTTTGTATGAGAATCGAATTGACTAACCGAACTTCAAAATTCTTGAAGCCTCCACGCTTTGCACACTGAGCCATCAATCTTTCCTTTAGAACCATTCTGACTTGGAGATCTTTAGCCTTTTGTGGCTGTTTTGTTTTTGGTTTGAAGAGAGAATGTGAAAAGTTATGTATGTATAATGAAACTCATTATACATATAATAACTTAGAAAAAAAATGAAAAGTCAGAAAATGAAAGTCATCAACGTATAATGAAAATTGATTATCCTAAAAATGTGGATCACTACCCACTTGTAAAGTGGACTGAGACATTTTACATTATACATATGATTGTACTATATTCCAGCGATTAGTGATACATTTTCTACTATTGGAGGTACGTGGTTTGATCCATAAATTTGATAATTTTTTATTTTTCTCTTTTATCTCTGTTTGGTCTTATATTAGAATATTAATTTCTGCTAGCAAATTAATATACTAATATTCTAAATATATAATTGATAAATACTTATTATACGATAATAAAAATTAATTAATAACATGAATCAAGATCATTGCACTCGTTAGTGTGTGACTACGTGGGTTCATTGTTAAACTAGTTAACTCAGTTAACTACTAACCGAGGTTGGCGTCTAACAACACTCCTCAACGACCAGATAACATGAAGTAACTCTGTACAAAGAACCCGGTAAGGATCACACATGTAATCCCTCTATCTTTACAGCTCCAGATCATTCTGGGATATGGTATAACTGTCAAATCTCATTAGAAAACCAACTACGTTATACGTCGATTATCAACGATTGGCGAATGACCTAAGAAACTCATTTATTCATTCATTCTACCACCTTTGCCAAGGATTTGATGCAATCCTTATAATCTTATGACATCATAGAGCTCAATTTCTTAACCTAGAGTTAATAGATTCCATCTTGACTCATCCCTAGTAGCATATACTTAGCTATGTCCAATATCCTTTCGATTAGCATTATGACAGACTAGTAATCATGTATCTAAACATAACAAGCACATACACAACTATAGTGATGATCTCAAGTTAAAGGATTACAAGCATAAAATTCCTTATAGAGATTAACCCACTCGACAATTCAAGGTAATTAACCATTAGGATTCTCTAGTCTTAGTTAGTTCGATAATCACATCTCTATGTGCATTATCTATGCACCTAACTCGGTAAATGAGAACTGCCGATATTTATCCAATAAATACTCGTTAGCTACTTATAAATCTAACCGGATCATCGAGGTCCTAACTCGATAATCCTACGATTAAGATTAAGTTTATATTAAGTCCCATGAGCTAGATTCTCCTTATCATAACACCTTATGATATCTAGTTCGTAACTTGATCAAGGATCTGCCTTCATGGTTATGTAGATGAATACCATAATCATGAAATCTTGCCATAGATTCAAGGAAACAATTCCCTCAATCAATACTGTAGGGATAACTGTTATTGTGTACATTAAACACTTGTGTTCAATTCATTACAAGATGATCGGGCCTATACCCAATCGTTCAAGTACCATAATCTCATCATTAGTTTGTTCTCATCAAACTCCTTTTGATAGAAACATCTAAGTGAATAGATGTACACCGTTTTTCCTTACTTGCACGTATCAAATGCAAACATCTACATGTTCTATCATTTCTCGTATCAAGTAACACCACTGTAGAATTTGTTTGGATCTATAGTGTGGTCTAGGTCTCTTAGATCATACAATATCTCAAATATTATGATTGTATAAAGAAACAAATATCTTTATTGTATAAACTACACTATGATAATATAAGAATTCTTTTATCCGAACAAATTGAATAGTTGCATCTTATGTTGGTATGTATTCTACTTTTAGTAACCAAAATCTGCTAAAGTATCTTGATTGGAACATTCCAATCCACTTCTACTCTATATAGACACAACCATATGTTGATTTACTATATCCATGTTTGAAGCAAGACAATCATCTATATTCCCAATTAGCTTCAACTTATATTCTCCATAGATGAGGAATTGGTCCCTAATTTATCTTAAGTACTTAAGGATAGTCTTTACTACTTTATAACATTCTCCATCAAGGTTACCTTCATACTTACTCGCTACTCCTAGCGTGTAGTACACTTTAGGTCTTATACATTTTCATGGTATGCTAGATAGATCCTAATTGTTTTAACAAATAGGACTATACACATTCATTCTCTTACTTTTAGGGTCCTAGAACAAACCCTCACACTAAGAGCAATTCCAAAGCCTATTGTTAATATCTCCTCTTGGAATTTCAGTGTGATACTTCTAAAAAGGCATAAATATATTAATATTGATATAGGTCAAGTAGCTTCTTTCATCTATCTCTATAGATCCCAATTCAAAGAATATAAGCTACTTTTCCTAAATCTTTCATGGAGAACTATTAGACAATCGGAAAACTTTGGTATATCATATCCTTATGTGATAATATGTCATCTACATATAGCACTAGGAAGATGAGTGTACTCCTACTAGTCCTTTGTACTCTTATGACTTTTATTCTAAAATCATAAAATCAAACTTTTTGATTGTATGAAAGAGAATAACCCAACTTAGTGACATTTTCAAATGGATTTTTGGAACTTACATATATTATTATGAGCAAATGGTGATATGAGACCTTTAGGATTGGTCTTAAGGACGTCATCCTTAAACTCCCATTTAGTGAAAACTATTTTCACATGATATTACCGTATCTCATAATAATAGTATGTAGTTACCAATAGTTGAATCTAAAATAAAATAAACATTGCTATGAGAAAAGGAATTCACCATAATTGATGTTTTCCTTTTGATTTAAACTCTAAGCAACTAGAGGGACATTATAGATCTCTACCTTACCGTCTACTCCAATCATTTCCTAAGCACCTATTTACTAAAAATGGATCTTATATCTATTGAAGATTCAACCAAAGTACCATACTTTGTTGATTCTTATAGATACTAATTCAGACTCTATGGTTCTTAACAATTTGTAAGTATCTAGACTACTCATAGTCTCTTCATAGAGTTTTAGGATCATCACTTGATGGGGTTATATCTATATTATTTCCTTCATCAAACTTTAACCATTACTACAATTAACTTTGGTGTACAATGATATCTATATAACCTTCAGGAGGATTGTGTACAATAGTATTTCTTTCTCTTCATTTTGTTAACTTCCTTGTTCTAGGGGCGGTTCATTAATCGTCCCAAATACCTCAACGTTTGAGACTTGAACCTTAAACAAAACTAATTCATTAAGGAAAGAAAGATCGATGTGCATATGATGCTCTTCAACTTGTATAAATAACTCTGAATTTTTTTATTTCACTATGAGCTATTTCTACATTATGAATTCCTTCACTATGGAATTCCAATCTGTAAAGGTTGTACGTCTTACCACAAACTCTTTGTCTTTATAATGGTTTAGAAATATTACGATGTTATTTTCTTTAGGTATCCAACAAATCTATATTTGAAAGATCTTAACTCAAGCGTAGCCATCATAAGTCATTTAGTAAAGTCAAACAATATCAAAATTCTACATTTTGAGATTTGATTTATATTATCTCCATATCACATATGGATTTATCGGCAGTTTACTGGGACCTAAGAGTTCATTAAGTATGCAATTGAATATAAAACATAACCCCATACGAATATTTGAAAATCAGTGAATCTTATCATGGATTGTACTATATCCAATAAAATGCAAATTCTCTTTCCGGGCACACCATTAACCTTGGTGATCCAGGATATGTTCACTGAGACGAAATCTAATTTTGTCATAAGTAATCTATAATGCATTGTTAAGATTTTCACCTCTACAGGTTGATATATTACTTCTTATCATATTCTTATATATTTGCTTTCAACTTCATTGAATAGTAATTTGAACATTTCATATAATTCATATTGGTGTTATATTTGGTAAACACATCTATATCTGATATATAATTAGAAGGAGACGGAGTAAGAATATCCATATATGGTTAATAGTCCAGATTGTCCACATACATCAATATGTAATAGACATAATAACTCAATAACACTATCTTCATTTTCGTTAAAATGAGATCTAGTCATATGTCATTGAGATGAGTCTCACAAGTTTCATATGATTCAAACTCATATTGTTCAAGGAAATCTTTCTTCAAAAACTAGTGAACTATTATCTCATAATTTATGACTTAGTCTAAAACGCCAAAGATAATGTTTGATTCGTACAATTATCTATTTCGATATATGACCAGAAACAACTATAACACTTTTACATAGTTACTTTAAGAAACTATGATCACCATATTTTAAGCATTCAATGGGGTGTAATTCATCACTATGAAAGACTCTATTAGTCATTTAATACTAAATTAATACACCATAACCATCTTATGATCAAATGACTATTTGTTCAAAAACAAGTTTACGAACAAAAATACAGTTTTCTTACAATATGTTTTGCCATATGCATCTTAAAAGTATCAATTATTACAATTGTGGCTGCAACAATTGCTCCATTATAAATATTGAAATTAATAACTTCTTCTATTCTCCGCATTCTGTTAATCATTATAGTATACAACATATTACAAATTTCTACACTACTACAAGTATCTAATACCCATGTGTGTAGTAAATAAAAGTTTAAGAAATTACGGAAACAATTTCCATTAATGCCATTACCTTGTTTCTTGGTGTTAGATAACTGGTATCTAATGGTCATACTAAGTTACTTAGACATCTTTTAAATATGTCTAAGTTTCATGGATATCATGCTTAAAATGTCTTTTGAAGTTCAAAACAATTCACTTAGTACCAATAATAAGTTCGTATCACTCTAGATGTGCAACATATGCATTCTATTCATCCTACAGAGACATTTTAGTCAAGAGCTAATCGACTATATCGATGAGTCTCATATGTGCATAAGAAAGACTCTCAAGTTGCGTTCATAATTCTTGAGATTACCCAACCAACTTGGAATGATTTGAGAAGTATTTAGCAGAAATATCAAAAAATCTAATCATAGGAAGGAATATGGAATAACTCTATAAGAACACTATTATATAACTGAAAAAGATATTGTCTGTAATCTAAGAGATATATAATTGGAAACTTTAAAACATGAATGAGCCAATTGGTAGTTAGGTCATAATTAAAGTGAAGAATGAAAAATTTAAAACATGAATAAGCCTCCTGGAAGTTAGGTCGTTTCTCACTCATAATTAAAGTGTAGTACGTACATTACCTATTTTATCATATAAAATAATAGACTTAAAACTATTTAGCCCTCTGGTAGTCAGGCCGTTTCTAATAAGTTTTGTTGAGTTAATCCATCTGATAATAGAATATTATCAATCTCACATCTTTTGGTTAGTCCAGACTAAAAACGTGAAATTAATAATTTAATCCTATTATCAAACAATATATATTTTTATAATTTATACTCGAACTACAAGTTTACCTGGTAGTCAGTTAAAATCTTACAAACCTAACAAATTTAAAACACTATTTACGATGGACAAGTCTCACAAAATATCATATAAATCGTTTAATAAAACCCAATAAATTTGAATGTCAAGTTATAATACCCTAAGATTTATAATCTAAGAGTTGGGATGGAAACCAAACAATCATATCGGAGAATCGGCCAAAAATCGTAATTTTTGAGAAATTCAATTTTCTGTTATACAAATTTTCCTTTTTAAAATAAAGAAGAATTTTCTCCATAATAAAAAAATCAAACCTTTTTTAAATTTTTCATATCAGATATATAATCATAAAATTGTACATTTTATATAAATAAGATGATAAGCGTGCGGATGAACATCGACATGAAAAAACCTTTTTTTTTTATATACAGACAACTCAATTAGATAAGGACAATTAATCCAATTAAGCAGGACAAGTTTTAACCAAAAAAAATCTACATGCACTCTGCATGCATAAATGGCCATAACAATTACCATCACGTATATCACTATGTCCATAAAACTTTTTTGATTAAAACAATTAATCAAAACATTGTAATTATCTTGAATACTGACCCGCTAATACGAAAACTGAATATCAATGTTTAACCAACATATCAACTGACATGATAAAGAAAAAAAACTAAACGGTTGTCACTATTTTGATTAACCAAATTTAACCTTTAAATATCCTACAAAAATCAAAACTTTGACAAAGTCAAAAAACCTTTTTTCAGCAAGTTTTTCTTTTTTTCCCTACTAAATATAAGAAGAGTAATGCTGGGTATCACCCAAAAAGTCATCACCTAAACATCACCCATGATGTGGCAGTTAGGTGGACCAATAACGGAAGAGAGAGAAAAAAGTAAATCTAGAAAGAGAAAATCTATTATTGGTCCACCTATCCACCACATCATGGGTGATGTTTAGGTGATGACTTTTTGGGTGATACCCAGCATTACTCATATAAGAATGAACACATAGCTACAAAGTATAAAGAAACAACTCATTTGAATAAACTTTAAACACTTTTAATCAAATAAAATACGTATAATTTACTAAGGAACAAATTCAATACATTACGAATATCCAAATATCGTCATAAAATCCATTTTATTTCTAATCACGATTATAATATCATATATAATAATCTTAAACTTAAAAACCCTATATTTTAAGATAATATTGATATTTAAATACCTAAATCGTAACAATTGACTCTGATACCAATTGAAGGAATTGCAATACATGTTATATCAAATATACATAGAGAAAATAACACTTATTGCAATCCTATAACCACTCTAGTTGTGATTTAACAATTTAAAAAGAAAGTGTTTCGATTACATACCTTAAGGCTTTGTATGAGAATCGAATTGACTAACTGAGCTTCAAAATTCTTGAAGCCTCCACGCTTTAAACACTGAGCCGTCAATCTTTCCTTCAGAACCTTTCTGACTTGGAGATCTTTAGCCTTTTGCGACTGTTTTGTTTTTGGTTTCAAAAGAGAATGTGACAAGTTATGTACGTATAATGAAACCTATTATACATATAATAACTTAAAAAAAATAAAAAGTCAGAATATGAAAAGTCATCAACGCATGATAAAAATTGATTATAATCTGGATCACTGCCCACTTGTGAAGTGGACTTGGACCTTTTACATTATACATATGATTGGACTAGCCCAACGGTTAGTGATACATTTTCTACTATTGGAGGTACGTGGTTTGATCCACAAACTTAACAATTTTTTTCTCTTTTGTCTCAGTTTGGTCTTATATTAGAATATTAATTTGTGCTAGCAAATTAATATACTAATATTACAAGTATACAATTAATCAATTTTTATTACCCGATAATAAAATTAATTAACAACATGAAGCAAGATCAATGCACTCGTTAGTGTGCGACTACGTGGGTTCATCGTTAAACCAATAGTAGTTAACTCAGTTAACTACTAATCGAGGTTGGCGTCTAACAACACCCCTCAACGAATGGATAGCGTGAATAACTCTGTACAAAGAACCCGATAAAGGATCACACACGTAATCCCTCTATCTTTACAGCTCCAGATCATCCTGGGATATGGTATAACTGTCAAATCCCATTAGAAAATCATCTACATTACACGTCGATTATCAAAGATTGACGAATGACCTAAGAAACTCATTTATTCATTCATTATATCACCTTGGCCAAGGATTTGATACAATCGTTATAATCTTATGACATCGTAGAGCTCAAACTCTTTACCTAGAGTTGATAGATTCCATCTTGACTCATCCCTCGTAGCATAGATACTTAGCTATGTCCAATATCCGTTTGACTAGCATTATGGCACACTAGTAGTCCAGTATCTAAACATAACAAGCACAAACACAACTATAGTGATGATCTCAGGTCAAAGGATTACAAGCATAAAATTATTTATAGAGATTAACCAACTTGACTGTTCAAGGTAATGAACCATTATGAATCTCTAGTTTTAGTCGGTTCGATAATCACATCTCTATGTGCATTATATATGCACCTAACTCGTTAAACGATAACTAGCGATATTTATCCAATAAATACTCGTTAGCTACATATTAATCTGAGTAGATCATCGAGGTCCTAACTCGATAATCCTACGGTTAAGAACAAGTTTATATTAAGTCATATGAGCTATATTCTCATTATCATAACACCTTATGATATCTAGTTCGTAACTTAATCAAGGATCTGCCTTCATATTATGTAGATTGATGTCTCCCTATTTGTGATGAATTAATCTAGCTTGGAGACATCATTTTAGGTGTATTTATTAGTTTATAGATCGATTTCTCATGATTTACTACACTTTCCTATTTCGTGTCTTGATTTGATGATTTATTATTTTTAGAGCATATTGGGTTTAATTGTTTGTTAATTTTGAAGCTTTAAAGATATATGATAATTACTCAGATGCCAAGTCAATTCTAAGAGATTAGGGAAAGAAGATAAACATGGAAACTGGAGATAAAGGAAAGAAATATGAAAAAGGAAAAGATAAAGATGCCAAATAAATCTAAATTCCAGCAACTACGAACATAAAAGTGATCATAACTCAAGATTGGATAGGAATTTGGAAGAATGGTCTGAATCAAAATTATAGAGCTTTCTGAGACGATCAGTTTCGACATATGGAACGCGTCAAACAGATAAGTATTGAAGGAGTTACAACCAAAACAAAACAGCACCAGAATCTTACCTTTTATATATTTTAGGGTTACGAATTTGAGTTGGGTTAGGAGTCCAACTTACTTATCTTCCACTCCAAGAAAACGTTTTAGGGTTTCCTATACCCTATAAATACACCGTTTAATCAGAAGAAACATATCATTGGCAAACCTTAAGTCAAGAGGAAGCTTACAACACAAGAAGAGAAGTCTGGAAGGAGCTGAATACCATATTATGTCTTCTTCAACCTTCAAATTTGTAATTGTTTTCTTTTCTTTCTCTAGCATGAACTAAATTAATTTTAACTTGAGATTTAGCATATATGTATGAACTCTAGTCCTTGCTTTAAATCTATCTAGTTTTGGATACCATCGTATTTAATTTGAATTCATGTTTTATTTTCTGTTTATGTGCTTTGATATATTGATTGTTTTCCTTACGAGGGACCGCGTATAGGATTACCATAATAGTAGTTAGATGGTCGCCCGGAAGGGGTGTTTAACTATTGAAACACCACATAATGTTTAGTATATGGAATTGGTTCTGACAATGCCAGCCTAACTAGATAGTCACTAAGGTTTAATTTAATCACCAATCATCATTAGTAGGTAGGACTACACCTAGGACCCAAGTGGCGCAGGTTAACCCTTTGTGAGTTCCCTCGTGATTGAAATGTCGCCGCCCTAGTTCGATCTCCGGGAAAGGGGAGGATATTAGAATCCCGATTATTGCAATTCAACATAATTCACCCTTACATGTTTAGAATAAACAAGGCTACTGGGGATTACTTGCTAGTTTCTCGAGCTAAACTCTCATACCATCTGTTCTCTGCTTATTTACTTTCTTGTCTTTAATTCATTAGTCTAATTATCTATTTCTAAAAACCAAACAAAAATCTCTTTAGTCTTTTATTTTCCTGCGTATCATCTAATCTAGCTTTTTTATTTGCACTTTATAAATTGCATAAGTTCTCTCTAACTTTCGTAGTCTCTGAGGAAAGAATCTTATTTATCATTAAAACTTGCATACGTCCTGTATACTTGCAGAACTGTGCTTAGCCTAGGGTGTTTATTTGCATTTATTTTATCTATTATTTTATCACGCCCTAGGCGACACCATAGATGAATACCATAATTATAAAAGCTTGCCATATATTCAAGGAAACACTTCCCTTAATCAACATTGGACGGATAACTATTATCGTGTACAGTAAACACTTGTGTTCAATTCATTACAAGAAGAATTGGGTTAAGGCATAATTCCAACAAAAATCAGTGTAGGTGAGAGATCAGGAAAAGGTAAGTCAATTGTGATAGAAGAGCTCTAGGCACCGATATATAGTGAGTCAACCGGAATCGCCTCCGTTTCGGCTTTGCATAAGGTTATTAAACTAATGAGAACGGTTTGGAAGGTGGATTTTTTAGCTATCATTTTATGATGGATTAATATATGTAACCTTTTACTTTTTGGATATTTCTTATTATTCCACTTCTGGTGGTAAGGATTCTTTCTTATCAGTATTCAGACTACTATGAAATCAAGAGTTTCCATAACCTTAACCTCGTCTAGAGTCTGGATAACTAAGATGTCAATTCCAAACACATTGTAAGACATTGATTTTCTTCCAGAAACACACCTCCATTCACTTCAAGGAATGGTTTTAGATAAGAAAAACAATATTTAAGTCACTCAATTATTTCTATTACCGGGTCAATTTTTATATAAGATGAAGATGATGCATTTGCTTCAGAGAATGTGATTCTATACTCTCCAGGGAATAATTTCTAATCAGGGAATACAACATTAACCTACTTGTTTTGTCATCAACATGTTTATTTATTTAGATAATGAAAACGGTTACATTCGCTTAATGTAGCTCCAATTACTTCGAGGAATTAAACATTATAGTTTACAAGAAAATGTAATGTTAAACCATAATACTGGGATAAAGCTCTGCTTACGATATTACTTCAGGAGTATTTTTATGACATGAAATGAGTAAAAGGTCTTAACGTATCTTTTTTTCTCCAAAATACTTCTACCTACAATAATATCTAATTCAGGAGAATAATTATGTAACTGTGAATTTTAGAAGGATGCAAAGGTATTCCATATTCCCATTTTCCTTTTGTATTATCATGAAATAATTAACCTTGCCTTCTTTCAATTTGATTAGCTTCCCTTTAATTTTCACGATAAATATTGTTGTCGTCACCTCCTTTTCTTTTTCTTATCACTTTGATTTACTTAAAACTTTCTTAACAACAATACTAGTAAAATTAATAATATATATATATATATATATATATATATATATATATATAACATAAAAGTTATATATACTTTATAAAAACTTACCTGCAAAGCAAACTTCGTAAAACTATCATGATCTCAACCTCATGTGGAGCAATGATCACCCCCTTGTTGATTCCAATACACATTAGAAGATATAACACTTTCTTCAGAAAATACAGTTCTGTTCACTATAATCAATAGTTTTAGCCAGAGAATACGATATTTAATTGAATATAACCTTATCATTTTTGTCTACATATCCATTTCCAGATAGTTTGAAAAATACAACTCGTTTAGAGAATGCAATTCCATTCACCATAGGGAAAGTTCTTGATCCAGAGAATGTGATTTTATTCAATCAAATCTTGTCACCACAATATTTAGTTTAATACACATCTGAAAATTATTGCATTCGTTTAGGGAATGTAATTTCTAATTACTTCAGGGAACAATATTATGTAAATGGAATGTGAATCATGATTTTTATATAAACAATTCATTACTTTGCTTGCTTACGAGACAAATAATCTCACAGTAATTTGTAAAACCTTTATAGCTACTTCATGAGTATATGCGTGATTAGATACAAGGAGACAAATATATGTACCACCTGGTAATATTATATTCGCCCGCTAGAAATCTTCAATTAATTTAGTAGTGCTTGAACTTGTACTGTCACTTTTTTTTATCCAATTTACTAACAAATGATTAGATTATTTAAATGGTAAGACTATAAACATCTACAAGGGAGGTTGTAGGTTCATAACATTTATCATGCAAAATTTGCACAAATTATTCTAAAAGATGGTGCACTTCATCAAATTAGTTCAACTTATCTCTCCCTAATTTTATGTCAATTTTATAAATAAAATTATTTTGTTAGTAAAATAAATTCTCAATTTTCAAGAAATATTTTTTCAAATGGTACAAAAAATGTATCAACAAACTTTCAGTTCATAATATTTCTTCAAGAATTATATACGAACACACTTTTGTTTCATGAAAATTATCTCCATTGATGTATATTCGATGAACTGCGGGTTTATAAAAGTTGAAAACATATTTTCATTATCAAGTCTTTAAAAGATAATCCATATAATTTTTTTTGACACACTTCAGTTTTCAAATTTCACCCTTTACAATTTCGACCTAGGCTTCAAGCCTTTACAAAAATCGATATATATGCTACAAGTCATTATAATTTGATCTTGGCTTCAAATATTTAGATAATTTGTTCTATACTTCGACCATATATGTTCTATACTTTGGGTCTATAAAATTTAGTACATGTTTCCAAAATACAAAATTGGATGTAGTTTCAGACCAATAAATTTTTTCTTATAATTCCGGCATATAAAATATGATGCATACTTCAAGCCTATAAATTTTATTATATGCTTTTGGCATTAACTATGGGTATAAAAGTCACTTAGTTATAAAAGTAATCATTTTTTTCATTATTCTTCCAATACAAACACCAAATATATGTAATGCTTTAATAAAATTCTTCCCTCTATTTTTATCTAATCCAAACAAGATTTAATACTCTCCTTTCCGATCCTTTAATAAACTTTCTTTTCCTATCCTTTACTATACTATACCTCTTTAATCCAAGCATAGCCTTATAATAAATATCAACATTATCTTTTATTTTAATTATAAATATTTATCTATTTAACAAAAAAAAAATAACAATAATTATTTTCTTATCCATTAAATAATAATAATTTCATATTTCCATTTCTCTATTTCACACATTCTATTTCTGGTATCCTTGCTAAATCCAATTTATACTGAATGTAATAATTTTATGAGATATTAACCAATTAAGTCCAAAAACACAATAACCCACCCCATAGAGTCCATCGTTCCCCCTAAAGGGTCCAGAATTTTAATCTTATAGTTATACCATGCATACCCTTGCATTAAACGATATTATTAGATTTCAGCCATAATTATCTTTAGGTAACGAATTCCATATTTATCGCATATCTAATAAGATCTCACAATCATAGCACTTTCTTATGTAAACTTTGTTACACTCTTTCACGTTCAAAGATATTCACTCCATCAGCCACATCCTCAATTCGTTTTTCTCTCTGCAATTCTCACGAAGCAAATCGTTAATAAGGTATGAATCTCTTCAAATAAACTTGTATGTTAATCGTATATTATTAACACTTTCTTCTTAATCGTATGTTTTCCGTAAATAAAGTTTTTGTCTTTTGTAGAGTGTTATCTGCTATTTTTAGTTGTTTAAGTGATATTATAATCGCATGTTAGCATTTAAATACATAACATATTAGTCTGTTTGTTGTGGTAAGGTTGTTTTATAGGTTTTCAATATGATTGAATGAAAAAACCTATAAATGAATGATGTTTTAATAAAACAAAGGGCTATGTATTCATCATAAAACCTTCTTTTAATTACTTCCAATTAATTGTTCAGGAATTTTTACATCTTTGTAGTTCCTTGATTGATTTATGGCTTCGAATGTGCTTTTGTTTTCATTTACTTGGAGTAGAAAGCGTTGAAGTTATTCAGATTGTTTGAGTCATATATGTCGATTAAGGATTACGTGAATGAAACATGACCTCTATTGGTTGGTAAGAAATTTGAGTTATTTTATTCGATTGCTGAGCACTAGAAGTGCAAGTTTGTCGGTGAAGGCAACTTCACGACGATTATATGGTTGCTAGATAATAGCCTTGTTGCTGAATTTGAGACAGTAGTAGTTGATGATACGATTAAAGTTATCGAACAAGCACATTACGTAACAGATTCTCTGGATATCGTGCCACCACTGTCTCCATCTCCCGTCGAAGACGAAATTCAGGATGACGATGAAGCTGCAGAAAACAACTATCATCACAAGGTTAAGATATTAAAGAGCAATGTGTGGAAACATGTATTGAGGGAGCCCGATCAATGCTTCCACGATGGTATGAAAGAGTTTCGTTATGCACTTGCAAAATACGCATGCGAAACCGGGTACACTTTCCATTTCGGTCACAACAGGCCAAACCGTATAAGCGATTACTTCTCTAATTCTAAAGCTTCAGGTAATACTTGTTGATTACTAATATGAATAAAGTAGCTCATTTGCATTTCAACTGAGTTTTTCACTGCAACCCATCAAATGCTTCATTCAACCCACTTATTTTACATACACACACCACTATTTTTTTTATCTCAGTGTTCTATGTAACCTACCAATATATTCATATAACCACTAAATTTATTCGCATACACCACCATATGTAGATAAAATATTTTTGCACTCACACGCACCTTCATATTTTTGCACTAATCCATGTCTTGTACTAATATACACATGCATGTTGTAAATGGTATGTCTTTACCTCGAAAGACAATGACAATCAAAAAGTCTACTTGAGGACTTCACTAAATTTTATACTTGCGGCCCATAGCTAAAAAAAACTTACCAACCCTCGTCTGTCCGCTGATCTCATAAAGGACATTATAGTTGATATGGTTCGGTCTAAACCGGATACTAAACCTGATCATGTGATGAATTATCTTAAATACGACTATGGATATAACATCTCATACAAGGTTGCGTATGGTGTTGTGCATAAGGCGCAAGATGATATTTTTGGCGACACGGGGTTGTCGTACAACAGGGTACAAACATACTTTGATAAACTTAGAGCGCGTTTGGAATTACTTTTCAAAATAATCACTTGAGGTGATTTTAGATCCATAAAAATATTTTAGACCCTTAAAATCATTTTTAGGAAAAGCACTAGATAAGTGATTATTGAAATAATCACTTGAAGTGATTTTAGATGTCAAAATATTTTTTAATTATTTTTATGAATGTTTTAATTTATATCAAAAAGCGCTTTTAACTCTAAAATAATCAATCCCATACGACCACTTAATGTTGTTGATCCTATCGGTGTTGTTGCGCTCGAATGCGACCCTGCTAACCGTTCGTTTACGAGATGTCATTTCGCGTTCGGTGCTTGTGTCGAAGGATTTAACTAGTGCTGCCCCCTATTGTTTCTAGACGCAACCTTCCTTAAAAACAAGTACAAAGGACAACTCATTGTCGCCACTGCAAAAGATGCTAATCAAGGTATTACATACTTTTTAACCCTACAAAACACTATATTGACCCACTATTTTTACATTAACAAACCACTACAAGTTTTCCAGTAATATAAATACACACAATCATAATACTCATCCAACCCACTATTATTTCGCACACACACACCAATGTTTTTGTTATATACATACCCGCTTACAAAATTCATATTTTTTTCATTTTTCAGGATTGTTCCCAGTCGCCTTTTCGATCGTGAGGTCCGAAGACACCGTTAACTGGACACACTTTCTTCGATTCCTTGCACCTCTCATCTCGTCTCATGCCGTGGCATTCGTATCTGGTCACCATGGAGGGATTGCTAAGGCCCTCATATCTGTTTCCCTTTACTAATCACGCGTATTGTCAGCGTCACCTGAAAGAGAACCTCAAGAAAAAGTTCAGGAGATCAAAGTCGCAGAGGGAGAAGATGTTATATCTTCTCGACAGAATGTGTTTCGCGGCCACAGTTGAATTTTTTGATAATTTCCTACAGATGTTTCTGAATACAGGTGGCCAAAAGGCGGTTAACTTCTTAAAGAATTTGCTAAAAGAAAAATTCGCAAATGCGCATTTTAAGGGGAAACGATATGAAGAGACGACATCTAATTCCGCAGAGATCTTTAACAAAAAAATCAGGGCTACGAGGAAGATGCCTGTTACCGAGTTGATTGATGCAATACGCTTATTCCTCATGCAACAGATGTATGAAAGGTCTGTCGAGCCTGCATCTTGGACAACTGTTCTCTCTCCCAAGGCGACCGCCGTTTATGAGATAAAGTTTGACTACGCACGCGCGTGGTTTGTTTAGCTCTCCAACAATTCATCTTTTGAAGTTCTGTCGGATCCGAATATGGTTGTTTACATTGTCAATCATACTTGCTCGTGTGGTAAATGGCAAGTTAAAGGGTTCTCATGCGTACACGCCGTAGATGCTATTGAGATTGCATCACCTGGTGGTGTCTCCTAAGGTGTGATAAAAATATGATAAATAAATACGGATAATAATGCACTAACACCCTAGACTAAACACATTACGCACTGCAAGTATCACAGATCGTATGCAAGTTTTACTAGTAAGTAAGATTCGTTCCTCAGAGACTTAGTGCGTTATACGAGTGTCTGAACAAAATAGAGTAGCAGATAATAGCTAAAAATAAGAAACGTAAATAAATATGATTGAGAAGATTTAAACTAAATGAATTAAAGACAAGTAATTTAAATACGAGAGAATGAGATGATAAAATATAGCTTAGGTTTTGCGAGTATGCACTAATCCTTCTATTTCTTCTTCTAGTTAATAAGAGTGACTATAACTCTTAGATAAGTAATCAGGATTCTAAATTCCTCCCTACCCCTTCCGGGTGGACTAGTGTGACGATCTCACAATTACCAGGGGACTTAACTAAGGTGCTCCTACGCCACTAGGTTCTTAGATGAAACTGGCCTGCAAATAATGATCGGTCATTAAATCAAACCTTAATGACTATATAGTTAGGAAAGCCCTTCCGGGTCACTACCACACACTAGACGTTTATGTGGTGTTTCAATAATTAGACACCCCTTCCGGGTGACCATCTAACTACTATTAGCACAACCCTAAATTGATCAGGTTTAAGACAGACAATAAATCAAATCACATAAAACAAATATATGGTTAAGGAGCTAGAATCAATTTAAAATAGTTTTCCCAAAGAAACATAGATAGAATAAATATAATTCATAGATTATACATATGCAAAACCCAAGCTATGGGAAAATTAGTTCATACTAGAAAGAAATAACCTAAAAGAAAGATACATACTGTCAACTTGCTCTCTTGAATGACTCCTAATGATGAATAAAACTTAAGGACTAATGGTAGGAGGCAAAGATGGGCAAAGACATGTCTACAATAGTTAAAGGGTGTATTTATAGGAGTCTAGGAAGCCCTAATTTGGGCTTCTTGGAGTAGGAGGCAAGCAATTGGACTCCTTTACCAAATCAAATTCGTAGCCCTAAAATATAGAAAATGTAATAAACTGTTGCTGTCTTGTTTTAGCCGTAACCTCTTCAATATTTCTCCAATTGACGCGTTTTTATATCGAAACTGATCGTCTTGAAAATCTATACACTTTTTCTTCAGACCATTCTTCCAAATTCCCATCCTATTTTAAGTTATGATCACTTTAGTGGACGTGGCTGCTGAAATTCAGATTTACTTGACAATTTTTCTTTTCCTATTTTATCTTTTACTTCCTTTATCTCCAATTTACATCATTATCTTCTTTCCTTTATCTCTTGGAATTTATTTGGTATCTAATTAATTTCCATATATCTTTAAAGCTTCACAATTAACAAAAAATTAAACCAAATATGCTCTAAAAATAATAAATCATCAAATCAAGACAAGAAATAAGAAAATATAATAACATTAATAAAAATCGAGTATTGACTATCCTAAATGTCTCCAACCTAGACTAATTCATCACACATAGGGAGACATCACCTGGGCTGCCATATCCATACATTGACAATTTTGGCATGTGGTTAGTTTTTGTTCAACATACGTGAGAAACATTCCAGCACTGACCACATTCCTGACCCAACACGAGGCTGATGGTGATATGGTTGTAAACCCACCGACGTATAAAGCGCAACCCGGCAGACCTAAGAAGAAACAGTTCCCATCCGAAGACGAGCGTGCTAATTCTTCCTAGCGTAGAATGTGCAACAACCGCCACACATATGGTTACCACAACCGTTCAACATGCAAAAAACCATGTTAATTTCATTTCATAACTGATTTCTTTTCATCTTGTTTCTCATGTAATAAGTGTATGCTAATGCATCACAAGACACAATTTGATATGTTTTGCATTTCTCAATAACAGTTTGTTTGGTTAGTAAGGATAGGCTCTAAATACCTTTTACTTTGCTTTATTTTTTATTTTACACACACCAAAATTTTAAACTGACACACCATCAGAATGACACATATAACCCAACTACATTGTACTCAGTTTTTTCATGTTGACACATAACCCATTGTTTTTATCATACACACCACCCAAATTGCAAACATTACCCACCACGATTTCATACTCACCAAACAACAGTTCACACCATTGATTTTATCTAACACACCACCAATATTACATCAACACACCTACAATCACATTCACACACAATTGACTAAAACTTACAACTCAACATTAAACACGCTCAACTCGACATATTTTCACATATACATCATCAATTATAACAAAAATAAAAATGTTGTTCAATACTTCAAATTTATACTCAAACCAATTCAAGGAACACCATGATCTGACAAATAAAATACTATAAGTGAAAATAACCAAAAACCAATCAGTTGAATTTAATCGAAACACAATCAGTTTTAACAATATATGTGGTGGGGGCAAAGGTGTGATAAATAAATAGATAAATAAAGATAATAATAAAGAGTCACACACCGTTGACAACCACGGAACTCACTGCAAGTATCACAGATCGTATGCAAGTTTTAATGATAAGTCAAGTTCGTTCGCAGGGATTGTATCCGTTAGATCTACTTATATTTAACAAGCGTAGATGAATTTAGATGTTTGGATAAAATATGAATAAAGATAAATAACTATCTAATGCAAATAAATAAATAAAACAAATAAACAAAACAGAAAACTAAATATGAAAGTAAGTCAAATAGATTAGGATTACTACGTCTATTACTAAATTGTTATTTTAACCTGTCACATTAAGCATTATATATTAACCAGGATTGCAACAACTACCTAGCCTTTTCTAGACCTAGGAGCAACCTCTCCACTACTAGGGATTCCTAAGTAATGTTTGGAGATTTAAATCAAACCTTAGTGGCTATCTAGTCACACTAGACGATTATGTGGTGTGTCAATAACTAAGAATAATCCTAAGATTGATCAGATCTAGGAAATAGGTCAAAACACATAATACAATATACGCCAAGCTTAATCAATTAAAATAACCAAATAGTATTTAAAGATCAAATAATAATCCAACAATTAAAAGTAAACTTACAGAATAAAAGCTTAGAAATATGGTTGAGAATAGATCTATAGCTAATTACTCTAAATATAGAGAAGGTGAGATGTAGAAGAGGGGTTGTCAGTCTCCAATCTTCTTCTTCTTGTCTTCTTCTATAGGTCAACTTGCTTCTTGGATGAATAGCTTGATTCTAAGGATGAATATCTAACTAAAGGACTAAGCTATTGTTTAAAACTAAGAAAATATAAGTAAAGACTAAGCCTATACTTTGCAATTGAGCAAGGACATGTTTACAATGATAAGAGGGTGTATTTATAGGTATCTTGGAAGCCCTAATTCATTTTCTTGAAGGAGAAGTAAGTAGTGGACTCCAAGCCCAACTCAAATTCGTAACCCTAAAAACATGAAATCAGGTCCGATTTTCTTTTGGCTCTAACAGCTTCAATATTCATCCGTTTGACGCGTATGAATATACCAAATTGATCGTCTCGGAAAGCTCTTCAACTTTGCTCTTGACCGTTTCTCCAAATTCCTCACCGTTCTTGAGATATAAGCTGATTTGTGGTCGTAGGTGCAGAAATTCAGGATTAAGGCAGGTTTTCCTTTTCCATGTTTTTAGCTTTTATTTCCTTATCTCCAATTACCATGCTTATCTCTTTCCATAAGTTGTAGTCTTTGACTTGGAATCTAATTAATCTCCATAATTATCTTTAAAGCTTCACACTAAATAAATAATTAAACCCAATATGTTCTAAAAATAATAATTTACTAAATCAAGACTCAAAATAGGAAAGTGTAGCATTTCTCAAGAAAAACGACTATAATGACTTCTAAAACACTAAAAATGATGTCTCATCCTAATATAAATCTATCACAAATGAGGAGACATCAATATGGTAAAAACAAAACATAAAGTAACGAAAACTGAAAGTATTTTTTAAACTATTACAAAACTCATATGTTCGTCATCGCCCTATGCGTCTCAAAGACTGATTTTTCTGTTTGCTTGTCATCCAAAACCCATGATATTATCTTCATGCGCTGATCAAACACCTCTTGATGTTTATAGCTTTTTTCACACCTCCTCCTTGCATTATTCCCAACGTATAAAGTACGGTAAAAACACCCGTGTCGAGCACACGACTTTTCACATGATCAAACCGAATATGACCGATTAACGGTAAATCTGGTGTAAACCGCCCCACCTCGCTGAACCATCCCTTCACGACATTATCCAACAAGAACTCGTACATTCGGTCTACGTTGTTATTTGCCTTTGATCCCATTGATGAACGTTGAATACAACCAAGTCCGTTGTAATGATAGAACTAACCTTGATCACTGTTCCACATGAGCATGGACAAATGCGTTAAAACCTTGTCTTTTGTCTCGAGCGGGATGATTATATTCTTCATTGCGTTGATATTGTCCTGGAAGAAGCCGATGACATATCGTTCGATTTCCGGTAATGCTCATCTTCTCATATACTCCTGTAATTCACAGATATATTAAACTTGAATTACTAATCATACTGAACAAAAAACTTCAATTACTAAACAACTATGTCCTTACCAAAGCACTTGAAGGAATGACCCAGAGTTTCAAGTCAATTTCCAGGTTTTTGGTCTTAACCAGCTTACTTTTCATGTCCTGCTCGTAGATCCATAACACCACTTCTAGCATCTTCACAACACAATGTATTGAAGTTTATTACAATTGTTTACGCGTAAACACATATTCATTTTAACTACCTTAGAGCTGAGTTGATGTTCTCTAGCTACTTCATAGCAATCCTCTACCATCACACGATGTAACTCCATACCCCGACAGAATATGGCTCATCCCTTGCTAATAGTTCCAACAGTTTCAAATCACTATTTTTTATCACAAGCTTCTTAGGCTGTTCCACAATCTTTGCCTTCTTCTGCGGTGGCATTATGAAATCCGGTCACGCCACTATCTTTCTTCTAGTCCATTTTTTTTTCATTTGCACGCCTCAATGAACTAGGACTAACCTTTTTCGGCTTTCGTGTTTTTGTGTCTGCCCCGCTTAACATCCCAATCATTACCCCCCGGTTCGCTGCCCCTCATACTGACCCCCTATTCCATATATGTACATCTCTGTCTATCCCATTACCATCCATCTTCTTACCAACCAGCTCGACGCCATCATCGCTCGACTCATCACAAGATTCTATACTGTCTTGCACCATCTTCTGTCCAACACTCGATATTTTCCGCTCATGTTGTTTGTCTAACCCTTCATCGCTTTCTTCTTCAAAATCACCATCGTAACTAATTTGGACACTGCTCGAGTTCTCAACCCTCTCCATTTCTGCTTCATGACAAATTTCTGTACTATTTCCCGTTCCTTCTCATCTGCCTTACCCGCACCTTCATCCACTGCCACATCAACATGTCCACGAGTACCATCATTTTGTTCTTCTTCACGTTCACCATCATATGTAACTTCTTCACGAGCACCACTATTTGTTCCTTCAGCTAGCTTTATTGGATATTTAACAACCATCTCACTCTCAGTATTGATCTTGACATCATCCACTATCCCACTACTGGAGCATGTCCCCTGATACTGCACATTTCCACCACCCTTTATACGGTTTAACTCATCTGTTGTAGCTGAGTACGCACCCCTGATCACCACCAACTCCTTCTTTGATTCACTTAACGCCTTCCCCAAGAATTGTATTGTCTTACTTTCCGCTGCAACAGTCTTTGGTGTTGCGCCACTTGCACTCCCCAACCTTTCTATTTTGTCTCTCATCCGAGTAACCTCAGCTTTCAGATGCATTGCCTCAGCTTGATATCCACCCACCATATTTTCACACACTTTAGCATGCAACCTAGCAAGTTCTTCCTCTGCCCTTTTGATTTGACATTCCCTAACTCCCTTGTTTCTTCCAGTTCTTGCCGGAGAGCCAGATTTGTTGACTCCACATCGGAAGCCCTTTTCATACACTCAGCCACCACAATCTTTTCTTCAGTCATACTACCCGCTGCTGCGGTGTCTTCATTGGTAACATCTTCGACAATCCTCGGAGACATCTGATTTTTTGTCATGTCCACATGAAAGTCAGATTTTTCGTATACTGTATCATGCCCACCAAAAATATAATTACCACAGTCGCCACGATCGCTTACATTATGGTGTCGCCTAAGGTGTGATAAAAAGATGTATAAAAATAAGTGCAAATAAACACCCTAAGCTGAGCACGGTTCTGCAAGTATATAGATCGTATGCAAGTTTTAATGAATAAGTAGAATTCGTTCCTCAGGGACTACGCAGGTTAAGAGGAACCTATGCAAATATTCAAGTGCAAATATGAGAGTTAAAATAGATAATACGCAAGTAGAAAGAAGAGATAGGTATATTTTTATTTGGTTTTATAAATAGAAAATTAAACTACTAAATTAAATACAGAAATTAAATAAAAGAAAAGAAGATAATATGAAAGTTTAGCTTGAGTAATTAGCAAGTAATCCTTACTAGTTTTGCCGTTCTAAACATGTAAGGTATGAATCATGTAGTATTTCAATAGTTTGGTTTCAATTGCGCTAGGTAGTTTCAAATAGGGTTTACCCGTGTCAATAAGAACCTAATCAAACTATTTCTGCAATTGATAAATAGCAATACACTAAACCATTGACTATCTAGTTAGGCTGAATTGTCAGATCAAACCTTATCCTAGACGTTATGTGCTAATTCTATAGTTAAATATACCGGTTATCTAACTACTATGATGGTAATCCTATATGTTTGCAACCATAAAGAACACATAATATAAATCCAACACATAAACAGAGAAATCAAAACATAAATTCAATCAAATTAGATAGATGTCAACCAAAACTAGGGTTCATACATATATGCTAAAACTCAAGATAAATAGAATCTAGTTCATACTAAAGAAAGAAAAGAAAAGAATTACAAGAATTGAAGGTTGAAGGAGACATAATTGATGCATAGCTCCTTCCAGGCTTCTCTTCTTGTTGTAAGCTTCTTCCTGACCTTAAGGTTTGGTCAAGGATGATTTTCTAATATTAATAGGCTGTATTTATAGGGTATAGGAAGACCTAATTCGTTTTCTTGAAGGAGAAGGTAAGTATTGGACTCCTAGCCCAACTCAAATTCGTAGCCCAAAAATATGGAATCAGCCCCGTTTTTGTTTTGGTCCTAGCAGCTTCAATACTCATCCGTTTGACGCGTATGAGTAGTTGAAATTCATCATCTCGGAAAGATCTTTAACTTTGCTCTTGACTGTTTCTCCAGATTCCACACCGATTTTGAGATATAAGCTGATTTGTGGTCGTAGGTGCTGGAATTCAGATTTAAGGCAGCTTTTCCTTTTCCATGTTTTTAGCTTTTACTTCCTTACCTTCAACTTCCATGTTTATCCTCTTTCCTTTAGCTCTTAGACTTTGACTTGGACTCTAATCAATTACCATATATCTTTAAAACTTCACACTAAATAAATAATTAAACCCAATATGCTCTAAAAATGGTAAATAATCAATTCAAGACACAAAATAGGAAAGTGTACTAAATCATGAGAAAATCGACCTATACTCTAATAAATACGCCTAAAATGATGTCTCAGAAATATATTAAATCATCACAAATGAGAAGACATCACATTACCACCACCATCTGTCTAAACAATTGCATCAACAACTACTACACCAGTTGTTCTAATGGTCACATTATTCGTTGTTTCACCATGGATAGTCACGCCATCTTCACTACGTACACATTTTTTCACTAGTTGCCACATCATTGTCCCCCTCATCCTGCTCACCATTTTCACCAGCTGCCACATCAATGTCCCCCTCAGCCCGCTCACCAGCTTGTACAACCCCCTGCTCAAGTAGATGCTCGACTTATGTTATACACAGCTCTATTTCGTTCACCTGTTAAAACACAACACATATTCAGAGTATATACAAATGGCATGTGTAAGCATATTGTCCGCATATCGGTCTATACCTGATTTGGTTTTACCCGCCTGATTACATCGGATAACGGTTTTCTCGTTACAAACTGCAAATTCCACTTCAAAAATCTTGGATACCGACCACGGTGCTTCGGCGCCATAATATTTACGTGTTCTAAGAACCAGGACTGCAAAGGTGTGTTTGATCAGTTGTAATTAATGTGCTAACAAATCAGATAAAACCCCCAAATATATTGCATTAAATACTTACCGTAAATATAAGCACGCAACCCGAGATATAGTTGATCTTACCCTCTCTTATTGGTCTCATCACAAACTATGATATCTATCTCGCCCATTTTTAATCGCGTAAATGTTCTAGGTCTTCACACAATTTCACAACCCACTTCAGTGTACACGATATGGTTGGAAAAAACACAGTCTCCATTGCTAGGATTCCCATTAGTATCTATGCTGTAGATCTCGGTTTCGGGCGCTAGGCGGTCGACCGGGGCCTAGAGCCTAGGCGGGATTACATGGGGCCTAGGCAGAATTATATGGTTTTGAATCTCGCTGTGTAATTATGTATATTTAGTAATATATATGTAGTAACTATAGCAATTTTAACTATTTAAGTCATACAATCCATTGACCAACACTATAGTAAACATACAAATACTAAAAATTGAGTTATAATATCAATTAAAGAATTCTCGAGAATAAAAAAATAACACGAAGGCCTATGCGGGCATGTTTTGCCATTAATTGGGGCCTAGGCGGCCATTTTTTGCCATTAATCGGTGCCTAGACGGGCTAGGTGCCTATTCCACGACGATTAAGTTGCTAGAAAAAAACGCATAAAATTTTAACTAGGCGTAAGCGGCTGAGGGGGGAGTTGACGCCTAGGCGAGGAGATCTAGAACATAGATTAGGATCACAAAATCTCTCACCATCTGATCGGTCTACGGATTGATATTCAAAACATGAATTATTCTACACTTTATCTCAGACTCTTTCAGCTGTCCGCTCTTATTCGGGAAGTGTATATCAAAGCAGCAAGAGTTCTGGCAATCATCAGCTTGAATTCAGGCACAGGTTGTTCTCCACCGACTACCCCCATTATTATAGTCACATCGTTTTGTGTGAGATCCAACAACTTCCTGGCCAACACAAAACCTCCTGCTTGCCTGTCGAACGTTTTTAATATTTCTTGAATTTGCTTCCCTCCTTTTTTGAAACTGTCCACAGTCTCCCTTGTCTCATGAATCCCCTTTATCATTAATTAGAAAGGCAACACCTAACAAACGTCTAGATGACGATCACTTAGTTTATCGTTCTTCGAAATCAAATACATAGACTCTAATGATGATATGTACTGAATCTTCCCCCTTGCTTTAACTACAAAACAAAAAGTCAAAGAGTTTCGATTAAAAAAGAATACGCAAAACAACACTCACAACACACACACCACTGATCAATCACCACTACATCCTTATCACTAATTGAATATAATCACGAAAACAATAAGAAGAATGAATTGTCTGTCACAGAGTAATAAACACATTATAGACACACCTACCAAAATTAACAACAATAAATGGAATGTTAAAATAGACACAACATCACACAAAACCAGTTCTCCAATCACCATTTACTACAAAAAGCTTAAAAAATGGAACTTTACCTTCGACTACATCGTCATCGGGCTAATGCGTCTTCTTCTTCTTCGACTGAACTCCAGTTTGTCAATCAACATCAATGGTTTTAGTCTTCTTCACCGGCTTCACCGTAGCCGTCCCTTGACCATCATCATCTATGGCTTTCTTCTTCGTTGTCTTCACAGGAACAGTATCTACAAAATCGTCATCGCCGAGTTGCCTTTGTCTGAATCCTACACTGCCCGACATCATCGGTGGGTTGCTTCATTTTCTCTTTCTTCATCCGAACCGGACCTTCTTTGAGTTCATTGAGTTGATGTGGTTCCTTCGTTTTCGCCATTGTCGTTTCCGGTGGTGTATTGATTCGTCGGTAGGGTTTGTTAGTTTAAAGGGAGGGAGACGATGGGTTGATTATTTCCCAATTTTAGATTTGGCGCTTCGTTGTTTTTTATTTAATATTAGTTGATTATTTGCATGGAATCAGTGAATTTTTTTTTGTTAATTCAACAGACATTCAATGGTGTAAGGGGGTAAATCAGAATTTTTGGGTGGGTTGGACCTGATGGACAACTAACTAAAGTCCATGGGCTCTATTAGTAGATCACCCTAGTTTTATTCATTTATTTTATGAGATAATTCTCAAATTAATTACGAATCTTAACTTTTCATTCCCAAAGAAAATGAAGGATAAAATTACTTCATACTGTTGAAACAATATGTGAAAGAATATAGTTGATGAGAGGATGTATGAAAATAAGAGGAGTATATTATTATATGGATTCCAATAATGCTTTGAGGGAATAGACAAGCCCTTTATATAGGCAATATGAGACTATCCAACTACCCTACTAATTACATAATAAGTAGGATGTTACAAAGGATAAATGTGAAGGTTACACCACCCCACTACTCTATAATAATAATAGCCACTAATAATTTGTTTATAACACTCCCCCTTGGATATTATTTCAGATACGCATTTGTAGTTGCCTCATTAAAAACCTTGCTAGTAAAACCCATTGTGATAAAACCTAGTCAAGGGAAAAAGAGTGCAACCCGTACTCCCCCTCATTTGTACTAGTCAAGATAAATCTCTGAGTCGACGCATCCCAACCTTGTGTATCAATCTTTCAAACGTTTTCGTAGGTAATGCCTTTGTAAACAGATCTGCTAAATTTTCACTTGATCGAATTTGGTGGACGTCTATTTCATCTTTCTTTTGAAGTTCATGTGTGAAAAAAAACTTTGGCGAGATATGCTTGGTTCTGTCACCTTTGATAAATCCTCCTTTGATTTGAGCAATACAAGCGGCATTGTCTTCATACAGTACGGTTGGACCAGTTGTCGTCTTTGAAATGAAACATTCTCCTTGAATATGTTGGGTCAAAGATCTCAACCAAACACATTCTCGACTAGCTTCATGTCATGCAAGTATCTCTGCATGATT